>CM077218.1:14619029-14781529 GCA_039654775.1 Spinibarbus caldwelli
TGGTCTCAGACAAAGAAGGTCAACAGATTTATGACTGCTGGAGGGTAATGAGAGATGACCAGAAGGGGTGTAATTCTACTGTATTATGAGATGAACAGGATAGATTTTCCATTGAGATATAATCAATTAGTAGATTTTTCCAGGATGCAATATGTATGGATTTTCTTGATTTCCAGTTCATGAGGATAGTTTTCTTGGCGATAGCTAGTGCCACCAGGAGTAATTGACTGTTTATATTGTCTAAAGTGATTATGGATATATTGCCTAGTAAACAAACTGATGGTGAATTTGGGATGTGACATCCCATAGTGACCGATAGTGATTCAATGACCTTTTCCCAAAAATTTTTAATTGGGGTACAATACCAAAGAGCTTGAACATATGTATCTGTTTCATTTTGGGTGCAATTTGAACATATTTCTGAAGTGAATCCAATTTTAAACAATTTCTGTCCAGTTAAGTGAAATCTGTGTAGTACTTTATACTGTACAAGTTGCAAGTTGGCATTTTTTGTCATAAAGTAGATATTTTTGCAGATTTGTGTCCAGAAATCGGCATCAGGAGCAATAGATAGGTCTGATTCCCACTTAGCATGTGGTAAACTTAATGTGTTGTCTGATTTTAATATTATTCTATATATTTTGGAAAGTAGTTTTTTTGAGGACGATATATTAATTAACTCTGAGATTAAAGGTGAAAGTTCTAGATTAACGGTTCGAATGTTAATTTTTGATTGGATAGATAATTTGATTTGTAGATATTCCAAAAACCTATTACTCCTGATGCCGTATTCCTGGACCAAATATGAAAATGAGGCCAGATTATTTCTATGAAAGATGTGTTGGAGTTGTGTTATACCCTTTTCTGCCCATATGTGTAAATTAAGTGGCTTTTTATTAACTGTATAATCTGGATTATTCCAAATGGAGGTGTATTTAGATGGAGCAAGAGGAGTGTTTGTTATTTGGTGAAATTTCCACCAGGCTGTCAGAGCTGCTGCTATAGTCGGTGCTTTAAAACGGGTGTTTTTTGATTGTCTGACTATAGAATGGTAAATCTGAAATTCGAATGTCCTTACAAATTGTTTACTCAATATCTAGCCATATGTTTTCTGATGAGTTTGGGTGAATCCATTTGTATATCTGTTGAAGCTGATTAGCCAGAGAGTAGTGGTAGAAATGTGGTGCTTCCAATCCTCCTTGTGTTTTTGGTTTCTGTAGAGTAGATAGTTTAATTCTTGGGGTCTTATTTTCCCAGTAAAATTTGGTAATAATTGAGTCTAAAGATTTAAACCAGGCGAGGGTGGGTTGTATTGGGATCATTGAGAATAAATAATTTAGTTTAGGGAGTATAGTCATTTTGATTACTGATATTCTGCCCATAATGGATAATGGTAATTTCATCCAGCGTTGAAGATCATCATTTATTGTTTTGAGTAATGGGGTGAAATTAAGACTAACCAGCTCTGACAGCCTGGGGGAAATATTAATGCCTAAATATGTGATGTGATTGGTGCATAGAGGGATAGGTGATGTCTGGGATGTCACATCCAAGCTATTGTGATTTAATGAAAGAATAGAAGATTTACTCCAGTTGACTGAATTTTCAGAAATATGAGAAAATGAATCAATAAGTTTAATTGTTTCTTGAAATGATGATGAGGTATCTTGTAAATATAGTAATATGTCATCGGCATAAAGACTGATTTTGTGCTGTATGTTTAATGTTTGAACTCCTTTAATGTAGCTGTTTTGGCGGATAGCTGCTGCTAACGGTTCGATAAAAATGGTGAATAATGAGGGAGAGAGTGGGCATCCTTGTCTAGTTCCCCTGTGCAGTGTGAAGCTACGTGATGTTAGTCCATTAGTGACGACAGTGGCTGAAGGTGATGCATATAGAATTTTAATCCAATTAATGAATGACTCCCCAAAACCAAACCTCTCTAATGTGGAAAACAGGAATTTCCAGTTGACCCTGTCAAAAGCTTTTTCTGCATCCAGAGTGGCGATGATGGCTTTTGCTTTTTGAATTGAAGAATAGTACATTAAGTTGAATAATCTGCGTGTATTGGTGGATGCTAGTCTACCTTTAATGAAACCGGTTTGATCTGGGTGTATTATAGATGGTGTGACCTTTTCTATTCTATGAGATAATACTTTGGCGATGATTTTAATGTCAGCATTGATCAGAGAAATGGGACGGTAGCTTGATGGTAATTTTGGATCCTTATTGGGTTTGAGAAGAAGTGTAATTGTGGCAGTATTCATATTAGCTGGGAGTTTTAATTTTTGTTGTGATTCATTTAACATTCTGATGAAGAGTGGTGATAAAGTGGACCAAAAGTGTTTGTAAAACTCAGCGGGGAATCCATCAGGACCTGGTGCTTTATTATTAGGCATGCGTTGTAGTGCTGTAAGAAGTTCAGGTTGTGTGATGGGTGATTCTAGGCTGTTTCTTTGGTGTTCATTCAGTTGTGGCAGATTGATACTGTTGAGAAATGAGTTGATGTCATTTTGATTTGGGTCTTTTTCTGATTAGTATAATTTGCTATAAAAATTTAGAAAAATTTGGTTAATTTCTTCAGGTAAGTTAGTGGATTTTCCTGCTGGGTCTGTAATAACTGAAATTGTTGCTTTTTCCTTGTTTCATTTGATTTGATTTGCCAAGTATTTACCAGATTTATTACTATGGTGAAATTCTTCTTGTCTGAGCCTATGAATCAGGAATTGAGTATGTTTATTGATTATTGCATTTAATTTAAGTTTATATTCTCTTAATTTATTTTGGGTTTCTTCTGTTGGGTTATTTATATTGATGTCTTGAAGTTGTTTAATTTTCTGTTCCAATTCTATTTCTTGTTCTTTTTCCTTCTTTTTTCTGTAAACGGAGTATGAGATTATTTTCCCTCGTAGTACTGCTTTTCCTGTTTCCCACAGAAGAGAGGGAGACAATCCAGGGGTGTCATTCATTTCTAGAAAGAATGCCCACTCTCTTTTAAAATAGTTGTCAAAATCTGGGTCTTTCAAAAGAGATATGTTAAAACACCATCTGGTAGCAGGTTTATGAGGTTCACTTCTGTTCCATTTTAATGTTACTGGGGCATGGTCGCTAATGACAATTGGATGAATCTTTGATTCGGAAATGTTTGATATAATAGAATTACTGGTGAGAAAGAAATCAATGCGGGAATATGAGTGATGGACTGGTGAGAAAAACGAGTATTCTTTAGCATTTGGGTGTTGTAATCGCCAGCTATCGCCAAGACCAAAATCACTCATGAACTGTTTTATGGTTTCTGCAGATTGCCACATACGTTTATTATTTAAACTAGATCTATCTATTGCTGGGTTGAGAACTGTATTAAAATCACCTGCTATTATGACTGGACAATTAGAAAGATTTGAAATAGAGGAAAAGAAGTTTTGAAAAAAAGATGGGTCGTCTGTATTTGGGCCGTATAGATTACCAATTGTAACTGGGCTATTATCGATTGAAATGTTTATAATAATAAAACGTCCCTCAGGGTCTATAACAGTGGTATAATGAATAAATTAGATGTTTTTACTTATTAAAATGCAAATTCCTCTTTGTTTTGTATTATATTGAGCTGAGAAAAAATTATTGTATTTTGATGATTTAATTTTATCTTGATCTGCATCTGATAGATGTGTTTCTTGCAAAAGGCATATGTCCGCTTGTAGTTTATTTAAATGATTCATGACTTTGACCTTCTTTGCCTGAGAACCAATTCCACGAACATTCCAAGTTAGAAAATTGATAGAAGACATGTTATGGAAGGGAAATGAATATTACAGTATGAATGTATGGGTGCTGTGTATGTATAGGTGTGAGTGTATATATTTATGGAGTTATGACTGTATGTACATGTGTGTGCATAACATGTTAATGTTGTTGGCAGATGAACAAAACTGAAGAAACACAAATGACTGTGTATGAAGCAAAACAACAACAATACAAGGAACATTAAATACTGACATAATGTTAAACAATGATATTATGTTGGGGGGGGGGGGGGGGGGGGGGGGACCAAGGTGCAACATGAGAGCTAATTGTGATCTATTTTAAATTCATGAACAACAGTTACTTATTAGGAAATGCGAGTGAAGAGTTCAGAAGAGCCAGGGGGTAATGTCTTTATCACGGTATAACTGTCCATTTATGTAAAGTTTGTCCACAGTGATGATTGCCTTTTTTCCTTCATTCATCATTTGTTTTCGGATTGGGAAGAGAAGTTTTCGACGCTCGAGAATGTCCTTTGGATATTGATTGTTGAGTCCGTAGTTTGTGCCTTTGAGTTGTCTGCCTTGCCTCTGAACCAGTTCTTTTTGTTTATAATGTTCGAATTTTGCGATGATTGGACGTGGGCGGTTGTTGCTGTTCTGGGATCTGATCCGATGCACTCTGTGAAAAGTGATACCCTGTACAGTTTCAGATGGTAATTTGAGCTGTTTTATCATGAAGTCCTTTACTGATTGTTCAGGGTCGTCTGGGGTTTGTTCCGGAATGCCTGTGAAAACTAAACTGTCCCTCATACTTCGTGATTGTAAGTCCAGAATGCTCTCTTTCATAGATTTGTTTTTTGTGACAACGGAGGTGAGTTGAGCGGTAAGAGAGTGAACGGAGTCCTTTAAAAAATTATTTTCTTTGGTGAGAGTGTCTATCTGTTCTTGGCTGAATTCTAAGCTGTGCCGTAGTTCTTGAAAGTCCTTGTGTATTACTTCTATTAGAGCGATCTTTTCATCAAGTCCGGAAAGTTTATTTTCAATGGAGAGTAGAATGTCGCTTACCTCTGTGCAGCACGGCGGTTTATGTGATGTGATGGTGTTGTACCTGTGCTGGATAGTGAATCGGGACGGGGTCTTTTGGAGTTTGGAGTGAGATTGCCTTTACTTTTTTTGTTGTCGTCTGGTTTGTCCTTGTTCATGGCGCTGTAGAGTCTGTTATAATGCGTGTCGATATAATCCTCAAAGTAATCCAGGTTGCAAAGCGTTATAGTCCAGTTTTGAAACGGAAGGGAAAAAATGCAAAACGAGAGAAGAAAAAATATATATGATTGAAATCTAGCAGCGGGGAGCCGCCATTTTGGATTCTGCACCAGATCTCGTTGGGTTCTCGCGTTACGCAGCCATCGCCCTCCTACGCGCATGGATATCTTTACGAAACTCTGTATGCGTCTTCGGCACCATGGTACTCAAAAAGTTCGGGGCAGCACCACCTTGTGGTCATAAGTTATAAGTCAGTCAATGTCATTGTAAATTTCACATTTCTACCATTTATAAGCAGCTATTTAATACGAAGTGTAGAGTGCGGACATAAACAGAGATGGTCATCAACATGTTTACAGTGGTGGTCAGTAACAAAGTAGCTTTACTTCGTTACTGTACTTAAGTACATTTTTCAAGTATCTGTACTTTACTGGAGTAGTTTTATTTTGAGGAAATTTTACTTCACTACATTTCATAAAACATATCGTTACTCCTTATAATATATCACATTCTCCGAGACGTAGAAGCAGTGTCTGATTCATGAACAAACTGATTCTTTTCAATGAACCTGTTAAATCGGTTCGCAAATCGCAACAAACGATTCATTCATGAATTGGAATGATTTGATTGCAGCTGTTCTCGAGTCGACAACTCACTGATTCAAATGATTCATTTAGAGCGAGTCTCCAGTAAACTGAACTCACAAGAACTGGGAGATCTTGTGAGCGCGTCCAACTGATGCTGCGAAAAGTAAAGTTACTAATGTCAAATTCTAGGATTAATTATTGTAACTGAAAATCATATTTAGGTCAAAACTGTCAGTTGTTTGTGAACTAAATCTGTGTAAAGGGTGATCTATTTAAGCCCACTGAAATGCTTGAATGCAGACAGATCAATGTCAGTGTCTCTATGTTTTAGGTCAAAAAACGAAACTAACAATTAAAATAACACAGATTAAATAAAATAACTCATGCATGTTCATATTCCCCACTGCTGTAGCATTAGCAGTTTTATTAAAATGCTACGCATTTAGCCCTATGTGACGTCTGTTTTTATATTATCAACAGTATAAATTTTTATATTGTTTAGATCAAGTGGACAGATATGAATGTTTATTCATAACCATACTGAAAATAAGTAAATATTGTTAGCTGATGCTAACTGTCTAGCTAACAAGCTTGCTGGTGCTAAATTGAGGAAATTTTTAGATATAAAGTCCAAATATTTTTATTCAACCACCTAGATAGATTATATCTGAGGGAAAAAGAAAGGATGTGATGTTCAGAACATGGTAACTACAGTAATTATAGAAGTGGGAAGTGATACCCTCTGGTGGCATTTGGCCAGGGGTGTGTTTACACCACAGACAAGGTTTGAGAAGAAAAAAATCATTATGAAAATATAATTATATTTTCCTAATCCCAGGTATTTTGAGCAGTAGGATTATAAACATATGTGCTAATATAAAATTATATTAAGTAGTCTATATAAAATTGCAAAATAAATCTCAGTACTTTTTTTTTTTAATTTACTTAAGTACATAAAAAAATCAAGTACTATTGTACTTTCACTCAAGTAAAATTGAAAAAGAAATACTTTTACTGGAGTAATATTTTATAATACGTATCTGTACTTTTACTCAAGTACTTGATTTGTGTACTTCGTCCACCACTGCATGTTTATACACATATGTAAATCTCTCAATAGGGAAATAAACAACTCTGTAACATACTAACTCACTGTTAATGTATTTTTATATTCAGAAAAGACAGTAAATATTACTCCTTTATGTTCATGTTTTTTGTTTTGTTTTCAACTTTGCAGGCCAGACAGATGACAAAACGTGCAGATCCATTTGCAAGCTTTATTTACAAGACGTGGTCACAAAAAAGGCAAGAGTCAAATAATGGCAAACAGGTATAACACAGGTAAGACAAAGAATATCCCTATGGCTAGCGTGGGTCTACGATCGGCAAACAATATCCAGAGGGCTTAATCCAGATAACACGAACAATAGTCCAGGCGAGGTGCATACACAGTCCGAAACAGCAGGCAAAGGGTTAATCCAAGATACACAGGCAGAAGATCAGGAACCAGACAACAAGGCAACATGAAATGATTAGATTTAAATTAGAACTAGAAACAAGGACTTAGTTCACACTGCAGGTCTTAAAGTCATTATTTTTTTAGTTTTTTTGTGGACAAAAAGTATTTTCATAGCTTCATAAAATTACTGTTAAACCACTCACGTCACCTGGACTACTTTGTCAATGTTCTTGGTACTTTTCTTGGCCTTGAACGTTGTAGCACACTTGCTGTCTATGGAGGGTCAGAAAGTTCTCAGATTTCATCAAAAGTATCTTAATTTATATACAAAAGATGACCAAAGGTCTTGCAGGTTTGGAACGACATGAGGGTGAGTAATTAATAACAGAATGTTCATTTTTGGGTGAACTAATCCTTTAACATTCTGATAGTAACACTCTAATGTGATTTACAAATTTCAGCACTGCCAGCAGCTGTCTACAGCATTGCACCGACAACCAACACCATTAATATTCGAGGAACAGACTGGGAATTCAAGACCTGTCATCCTGCAGACTCTACATCTTCCATCGAATTAACTCTCTGGGACCGCCACATTGAATCCGTAACAAACAATGAATCTTACACTTTCACCAATCTTTCGACAAGAAACTACCATGGAAACCTCAGTTTAACTACAACACGGCAAACCACCATCGCACCTTTGAAGACACCTATTTTGCCTACAACACCAAACAAAATCATCCCTCATACTGTCTCACTAAACCACCTGACCTCACCAGTTGAAGGTGCTGCAGTACGGCTTATGAAACTCTGTCCAAAGTGCCACACCCCTCAAAACAACCTGTCTCCAAAAGATCCATATCACAGATGTGAGACTTGTAAAATCTTATAGGGGTCATATGATGTTGCTAAAAAGAACATTATTTTGTGTATTTGGTGTAATGCAATGTGTTTACGCAGTTCAATTTTCAAAACACATTATTTTCCACATACTGTACATTATTGTTGCTCCTCTGTGCTCCGCCTTTCTGAGAAGCGAGGTGTGCTCTGATTGGCTAGCTATCCAGTGCATTGTGATTGGCCGAATACCTCAAGCGTGTCCCGGCGTGACGAGACTAAAACAAAAGCCATTATAAACGAGGCATTTGTTGCATTCAGTGAGGACATAATTACTGATAATGACTCGTACGGTCTTTTTACGCCTTGCGCCACGTAAACATACCATGTCTGCATTTGTGTTTGTAGAAACGCCAAACAAGCACTACTCTACACTGCTCAAAACTCGCATTTGAATAGTCAGTAGCAAATTCTTTAAATATCGAAACGTACTTACAGGTTGTGAGTCAGAAGCACCAGACTGTCCTTGCGATGTTGGAATTGTCCCACTTTATAGTGTTCACATCACAGCCATTCATAGTGTTCACATTGTAGGCTACTCTCTCCCAGGTTCAGGAAATAGTCCTCCATAAAATGCGCTGCACACACTCAGATATTTGCGTTGTACTGTTCCGGAACAGTGTTGTTAATATAACTTAACCACTGATTTCTGTACTCATTTGGAAGGCCAAACAAAGTACTTTCACAACGAAACACACGGCGTCTCCACGACATGGCTGCAGCAACAACAATACTACAGCGAGAATAAAAATTATGCCTTCTTTCATTGCGTATACGTTTGGGCGGTGTTATTCAAATCTTCCCACACCGTGATGAAGACGTGGGGGCATGACTGAATGAGCCGTTTTAGGAAGGCGTGGCAGAGTTTTAACTTTTATAAAGAATATCTCTTTGGGTTTGAGACTTAAATCTTTGCAACATTACAGATCTTATATATGCACAAACAGCTTGTAACACTCCAAAGACAAAGGAAAACATGAAATCGCATCATATAACCCCTTTAAGGAAAGGATCAAGCTATGTCACAAAATGCAATGGCACTCTGACATTCATGTTAGGGAAAGAGGAACTTGCTCTATCAATCAGCATCTCACTCCTCACCACAATCATTAAAAGTAAATGTAATCCTGACCTCATGGATGCTCAAGAAATTGAAGAATTTCTCCTTACAGCAGGACCTTTAACTTTTCAGTACATCCCTGAAAAACAGATCACCTCCCTTTCTAAAGTAAACGAGACAGAGCAGCAACAAAGACCCCATGAACAAATTGACAGTAATGAAGAACTGCGTGCTGCAACCAGTGATCATTTTGCAGTTTCCCCACCATCTAGTCCACAAAGATCACAGAAACAACAAATAACATTAGACTGTCCAGCACTACAAGAACTACATAAACATTCAGACCCCACTGATGTCCCACCAGCTTTTCCACAATTAACAAAAAAACAGCACACTCCACAAAAATGACAAAAAACATCAGACTGTCCAGCACCAGAGAAACCCACTATTGAAACTACCATTCATTTCACTAATTAAAAATGCAAGTAAATTTATAACTTTTTTGAAATGCGTTTTTCTGGATTTTTTTGTTGTTATTCTGTCTCTCACTGTTCAAAAAAAACCTACCATTAAAATTATACACTGATCATTTCTTTGTCAGTGGGCAAACGTACAAAATCAGCAGGAGATCAAATAATATTTTTCCCCACTGTATAAATGTCCAACAGCTCAAGCACTTTCAAAGAACTGAACATATGCACAGCACACTGTAACACATTGCCTTATGAAATTTCCAAACTTTTGACTAAATTGGCCTATAGTAATGAAACTAGTCTCAGTATATTCTTTGGGTCATGCTGAGAACATCGATACCAATTTTGCCATAGTTATAAAAAAATGACGGACAGGAAGTTTGGCTATGTTGAAAACTTTCTTTTTCAAACTCCTCCTAGACTGTTGGTCCGATTTTCACTAAAATCTATAATCTTCAGACCATGCTGGCAAAATGTTATGGATTTCATGTTTATATACGAAATGGTTATTGTTTTACGCATCAATGAATTTGCTGGAATGATGCCAAACTGTGTCTGAGACTGTATCTCTCCTTAGCTTTGACATATTGAGACCAAACTTTGCATGTGCCATTGTCACCTCACACTGACCACACCACATCAATTTGGTAGCAGCACTACCTATTGGTCAAAACTGATGAACCGTTCATTAACCCTTAATAATGAAATTTACAAAAATACTTATAACTTTTGATTACATTAGCCTATTGTCTCAAAACATTCCTTAGGTCATGCCAAGAACACAGATACCATTTTTGCCAAAGTCGGCCGAACTTCCTGTCCAACAATTTGATTTATGTTGAAAAGCTCCTTTTAGAACTCCTCCTGGACCGTTGGACAGATTTTCACCAAATTTGATCATCTTCAGACCATGCTGGCAAAAAGTTATGGATTTCGTGTCGACAGGCGAAACCATTTTTGTATAGCCCCTCTACAAAGTTGAGGCATGATGCCAAAATGACTCTGAGGCTGTATCTCTAGCATACTAGCTTACGGGGCTTAACTGGAGGTCAGGGGTCCTCTTTGGGCTTAACAGTGAATCTGAAGCCTTTCCTGGGCTGAACTGCGGAACAGGAGCCCTCCCTGGTCTGAACTGGGGATCAGGAGCCCTCTCTGGGCTGAACTGGGGCTCAGGAGCCCTCTCATGGCGGAACCGAGGATCAGGAGCCCTCCCTGGGCTCACCTCGGGAACAGGAGCCCTCACTGGGCGTGACTGGGGAACAGGAGCCCTCCGTGGGCTGAACTTGGGGTCAGGAACTGGAGTCTTATGTGGGTTATCCACCGGAACATGAGCCCTTATAGGGCTAGGCTCGGAATCCAAGGACTATTTCGGGCATGACTGGCGCTTAACAGCACTCCGTGTGCCGGCTGTGGAGTCAGGGGCCCTCTCAGGGGTGAACTCGGGAACCACTTCTATAGAGGCATCAGGAGAAGCAAACGGCTTGGGAATGGCCTCTGTGGCCATGACAGGATAAGCTGCTTGCTTTTGAGTGACCCCCACAGACAAGACAAGACCGAAAAGAATGGGTTCTAGTGGACTTGACAAGACTACAGGGGACATGACTTGACTTGGGACAGGGTCTAGAGCCAACTCCCGACTCTGCTCAGGGGCTGGAGCCATCACTGGACTCTGGTCCGGGGCTTGAGCAGGCACTGGAGCCTTCGGGGAGCAGGTAATGGAGGGCGCTCTGGCAGTTCCTTACGAGGAGCGGGCACTGGAGGGCGCACTGGCAGGTGCGTTCGAGGAGCGGGCACTGGAGGATGCACTGGCACTGGAGCCCACGACATCCCCTCGTACACCACCAGTATTCCAAGGGGTACCTTAGAGGTGGATGGTGGGCTTGCGTGAGCCGCGGACAGCGGTGGGCATGAGTGAGCCGTGAATATCGGCCTTGACTGAGCCGCGAACAGCGGCGGCCTTGAGGGAGCCGCGAATGGCGGCGGGCTGGGCAGCCGAATCAGGCTGTAGTCTGTCCAGCTGGCTGGGACCAGCTGCAGACGGTGGCGGGCTTGAGCTTGCAGCGGTGGGCTTGCCATAACGGCGGGAGGAAAAAAAAAAAAAAACACAACTCTTCAAAAACGAAAACGAAACCAAAAAACACAGGGAAAGGGAGCGCCGCTTACTTTTTAAGGTCCAGTGGGGAGATGAGGAATAAATCAAATTATGAGACTTTAATTGTCCAAACAGGTAAGTACAAATAACAGGCTGGGTAGACCGACACGACAGACAAGAATGACGTTCAATACTGGACAGGAAACACAGGGCAGAACACACTATAAATATACAACGTAATGATATAATTAAACACACACAACTGGAACATAATTAACTAATAATGAAACAAATGACAGGAACAGGAAATAACCAAATATGGGCAAACAAGAGGAAGGGAAACATAAAACACAAGACAACCCTGACAGTAACATGCATTGCATTAATATATGGAAAATGTGTTAATCTGAAACTTTAAATAATAAGATCACTTTGACCATATAGACACTGTATTTGTAAAATAAAATCAAGTGACAAACACATTTTACCAAACAGAATAGCGAATGTTAGCTAGTAATTGTAAATGCAGAATGTGAGTAGAACAAAAGTAGAGTTATTTGTAACTAGTAGCTAGATAGTAAATTCACACATATGTCATACAGGTTAATGAATGAAAGGAACTCATCTCTTACTTTCTGTGTTGTGTGAATTTAGTTTGACTGGACTCACCCGCATAACTGTAAGGATATTAAGAGCCTCAGATAACTTGATACAAAATTCCCCCTCCCATCACGCTCTTAGTATATTGTTGGCTTTGTCATAATGTTCTGTTATAAAGTCATGTTTCCTGTGTACGTGCACAATAGTACAAACAGTTTGCGGTGTTCATCCTCCCTTATGTTTTTCATCCTGAAAAATTTGGCCTTGAAAACAAGTAAAACCATCTACACCAGGGGTGCCCAAACTCGGTCCTGGAGGGCCGGTGTCCTGCAGAGTTTAGATCCAACTCCAATTAGACACACCTGAACCAGCTAATCAAGCTCTTACTAAGCATACTAGAAACTTTATGGCAGGTGTGTTGAGGCAAGTTGGAGCTAAACTCTGCAGGACACCAGCCCTCCAGGACCGAGTTTGGGCACCCCTGAGCTACACAAATGTAAACTGAAGTAGGAGGCCTTATGATAATTTGTTTATCCAATCAATTCTGAAAGTCTTTGTTCTTAAATCAATGAATATGCATAACAAGAAGAATTTATAAACTGTGTATATGACCAATAAACTGTGAAGAAGGAGGACATTGAAGCAAATCACTGTGTGTGTCTCATTCTTCCCGTGTGTGTTTGCATGAAGAGGATCTGAAGCAGAACCAACGGAAAAAACTGAGAAAAGTTTGTGGGAAAACTGAAAAATGAATGCATCTTACACTAATCTTAGCTGAGACATGCTGACAGACAGTTCTTGTTTAAATGCATGTTACAGTTATGAAACTTCTTAAATTTAGCATGTTTGTGAAATAAACATTTTGGTAGCCCTCAAATCTGACACACAGTGATTGATCGGAGCGTCACAGTTGGATAGTTGGCCTGATTTGGTCATTATTTAAAGGAAATGCGAATTCTTACTAATTCAGCTGTGAATTGTGTTCCCATCTCTGCTGATTCCAGCATTTCCAGCAAGAAAAAAAAAATCATGTACCTTCTGTGGTCTTCAGGGTCTTCATGTCTGAAATACTTTGGCTAAAATTCCTCAACAGTCGTGTTAAACAGCACCCTTTTAACCTTTGTCAAAAACAGCTCTGTTCACAGCAACCAATTTCAGTGCACGTCTCTTTAAATGATAATCATCTGCTTCTCACACCACCCCTTCTCTTCAATTTGTGTATTTGGTGGCGTCTTACCATTAAAAACAATTAATCCACTGCGTCCTCAGTGGCTCTGATGTCTGGAGAAAATAAGACTCTTACGTTCACTTCTACATCCAACTACAAAACACCTGCATTGCTTACGAGTAGAGCTGCATGATCAAACATTAAAAGATCATGATCTTGATTCATCCTCCCATGCGATCCCATTTTTAAATGACAACGATTCACCCGTGTCTATTGAACCTTTGAAAAAATCATACCAGAATATTCAAATATGCGTTCGCACTGCCGCTGACATAGACAGAGCAGACAGTGTTTGGGTAAGAAGCAGCTTCACAAACAGTCTTTTCAACTACACAGTATTATTTTTGTCTTAGATTCATTTATGTTATCACAGAAATATTGATATGAAAGTTTATAGTTTAGAGATAAACATTGATGTGTATGGTAGCGATCAAAACAGAGCAAATCCCCTTTTGAAAGTAACTGGCGCTTCAAATAATGTGCGTCTATTGCATTGTTTCACCACTAGGTGGCGTAAAGTGATTCTCAATTTATCCAGAATCGTGCAGCTCTACGAGACATTGTTGTCGCTACAGCTGCTTGAGCATGGAGAAAATGGCCGACAGTGTACTGGCTAAGGGTGAAAATCAAAATGGCTTGATAATTGAGACTATTTAGGAGTGAATTGATTTTTATCATTGTAGGGTAGCTGTTAGGGCTGGGCAAAAAAAAAAAAATCGATTTTTCGATTAATCTTTTTTTTTTTTAAGTACTTCGATATTGATTCTCAAAAGCCCCGAATCGATCTTTTCCGGTATTTATTTCAGCAAACATATTACACAAGATTTCAGTGGCGTGCACAGACCTCTGGAGGGACAGGGGGGAGGGGGGGAAGAAATTGAATGAACAAATATGAAATAAAACACTATATAGATTGATTCCTATTAAAGCAACTGTATTAAAGTTTTTCAGTCAAGAGTAGTGAGTGGTTTTTCTCTTCGTGTTTGGTGTTTTATTAACATTAAAGGAATAATTCACCCCAAAATTAAAATAGGCTAGTTTTATTTTTATACCTTCATTTACTCATTCAAAAGTTGTTTTAAACCTGAATGAGTTTCTTCTGCTGAAAATAAATGCTATTTTGATGAGGGTGGAAAACCAAACAGTTGCTGGTCCACAGTGACTTCCATAGTATTTTTTTCCCTAATGTTAAATTCAGTGTGGACCAGCAACTGTTTGGTTAGCAACATTCTTCAAAATATCTTCTTTTGTGTTCAGCACAAGAAAGAAATTAATACAGGTTTGGGACAACATGTGAGAGTAAATACTGACAGAATTACAATTTTAGGGTGAACTATCCCTTTAATGACAGTCGGCTGCATGTTTTGTTCTGTCCCTTTAAGATCTGCACGCATCTAATATACAGGCACGCATCCGTTTCTCTCAGCTGTTTACTTTCATTTTAGACATAACCAACTGAGTCTATACATAAACATTGTGTGTTTTGACAGTATTAGCACAAAACATAACTTAGTTCAGTAATCAGGCGCTGTTTGACGGGCTTTTTAGAGCACGCGCTTTGGGTGTATGTGCTCAGAAAAGGCGCTCGTCAGAACAGCACACGAATGAAATGTTTAACCAGTAAGTCTTTGAAGCAGATGCAGATAATGTACTTTTGTGATTGAGAATAAGTGCAGTGTCCCGTGAGAGTAACTCTACCGCTGAGTTAACACTGAATGTATGTGGCGTTGTACAGTACATAGAGACGGCGGCGCCAGAACTGCAGCTGATAGAATGTGCGCTGTAGCACGATACCACGATATTTCTTCAAAAGCAGATCTTGGAGACATTTTTATAGTCCACGATCAAAAATCGTCATATCGAACACCCCTACCCACGGCAGAAATCGCAGACCGGGGGCACCGGACCGCAAGGGCACTTTACCGTCGGACCTCAAAGGGGCAGGGGCAGGGGCAGGGGCAGGGGCTCGAGCCCCCCCTTGTGCACGCCACTCCAAGATTTGATTAACGTGAATCTTATTAGTTTTCTCCACTAGATGTCACACTCTTATTTACCTTGCGCTATGTTACAACAGAAAGCCTGTCATTCATTCAAGGCTTATCATGGCGGAGATAGTTGACAAGAGCCAAGAACAAAGCAATATGCATGTTTTGCAATGTTCAGGTGAAATGATATAGTAATACTACAAATCTGTGGAAGAATTTGACCACGCATAAGGCACCATGATTTCCACAATGAATGAATGAATGAATGAATGGCGCGATGCACTCTTTTGTTTACTACACACATACTAAAGCTTCAAGTTTTCAGCTTCTGCCGTCTCACTATATGATGATATGAACACACGAATATCATCTCCAGCTGCTCTGAGAGTCACTTCATTAACATTTTACCGTTTCATTTCAGAAAGCTACAGTCATTATCTCATTCACAGCAGCTGCAAATTCTTCACGGCAACCCGTCAAAATAAAAGTTTACTTTAACGTTAAGAAACTGTGTCAGAAATATATTACTATTCTATTTAGCAGTCTTACGACTCAATGTAACAACAATGGTACAACTACTACTACTAAATATGAATAAATCTTTATTTTTAAAGAAATAATGACATTTATTTTCTTTTTAATGTTATCAGTAACCCTCTGTTGGTGCAGCACTTTGTCAAAAAATAAAAGGGTTTGATTTTCATTTGATTAAGATAAATTAATGTTTTATGCCATCATATGATTACCAGAGAAATTAAGAAGAACATTTTATAGGGCCCTAATATTGTTTAAAAAAGGACCCTATACAAAACAATAGGTTTAAAATACAGGCCTGCTCTTAATTTCTTTTTATTAATTTACCATTTGTAAACTAATGTTTACTGTTCATGTTTTAAAAATATCAAAAGCATTTGTATTAAAATTATATTCACTGAATGCAATCATAAAATCGAGAATCGAATCGAATCGAGAGCTTCCGAATCGAAATTGAATTGAATCGGGACATCTGAATCGATACCTAGTTTTTCTTTTTTTGAATCTTCGGTCACTGGCTGAAGATAACAGACGGAAGTAACCAACACAGGAGGGCAGCGTGAGACTTGTGGGAGGTCTGGCTTCATCTGGGCGTGTGGAAGTTTATCATGATGGACAGTGGGGTTCAGTTTGTGACGACAGATGGGATCTGGCCGAAGCGCAAGTGGTGTGTCGTCAGATGGGTTTTCCTGGAGCCATATCAGCCATACCAGGAGGGACTTATGGAGAAGGTATGAACTCCTCAGCGCATTTTGATTGATACACACTGGTATTAACCCATTTTAACCCAAATTCTATTGTTTTTAGGTTCTGGTCCAATTTGGCTGGATGACATGCAGTGTAAAGGCTTTGAGAGCTCACTTTCTGATTGCAGCTTGAGCGGCTGGGCTGTTACTGACTGCACACAAAGAGGATGCTGGAGTCGTCTGTGAGGCTGGTATGACATTCAGCTACCAGATATCACTGCAGGTATTTCTGTTATTTAATCTGTTTTTAATACATTTTCTTTGCAGGTGATCTCGGTCTTCTGTTTGACCGTGGAGATGGTTGTGATTTCAGCATTAATGTACGAGATCTCAGTGAAGAGGCAGAATTGGCGTTTTGTGTGCACCGTTTGATCCTCATGATTTATCCAGAACTAAACCTAACAAACGAGTCCAGAAACCTCAGTGTGGATGTCAGCCAGACGTGCCATCCTCATGTCTGCTTTTCTCAGATAACTTTCTGAAGTCACTTCATTTTGCTGAATGTTGCTTTAAACTGAAGTCTGAATTCTGCTGACTATATATGGGTATTAGACACAATATCTGAACTGTTTTTGCGCAGGTATTTCTACACATGTCAGATTGAGGTTTCCATCACATCAGTTCAATGTCTTCATCAGTTGGCGTTTATCTTTGGAGTGAAGAAGCTTATGGAGGATGTCAGCAGGGTCTTCACTTTACTAATTCCCCAAGACAACACCTTCCAGACCCAGGTATCGATGTACGAGTACGCCGTCCGCACAGGCGACCTTGTTCTGCAGGAGAACGTCCTCCAGTATCTGTTCTGGAATGGTGAATTTCTCATTAGCTCACCAGTGTGGAGCAGCATCTCTTTTCACATGATGGACGCTCTGCTCCAGTGCTCAGACCTGATTGTGAAGGATGAAGCTTTACTTCTTAAAGGTCTGGAGAGATGGATCCAAGATAAAGGAGATGAACTTAACTCCGAGCAACAGGCCAGCCTCCTCAATCACATTCGCTTCCTCTTGATCCCAGTGGATGAACTATATGAAATACAATTTTCCTCAAGTGCTCTCCATCAGAATCATGAGAAACTCTACCTAACTGGTCTACTCAAAGGTTTTCAGTTCAATGCTCTGCCCTTCTCTAAGATCAGGAATAAAATGGATAACATGAGTAATGAGTATCTACCCAGAATCTATACTGGAAATGAGTGGAGTGTACTTATCAATGACACAACCGTCAGTCACCCACTCTACGATTATGACGATGACCAAAATAACAGATTGCAAACCTTTTCCACTCCTGCACACACTAGTGCCCTTTACAGAAAGCAAAAGGTGCAGTGGAGAGCCCAGGTATTTCTCAGTCCTCAGGAATGCCTTAATCATGGTATTTCATGTCGTTCTTTTCCTGTTGCACACTTCCTTGCTGATTACTATCAGAACAGGTACGCCAGCAGCATTCGCTTCAGCAACAGGTTGATTCTCAGCTGTAAGAATGAAAACAATGTATTTCATGTCCAAGACATCAGAAAAGACATGGCGGTGATTCCAGCAAACAGCAGCATGGGCCTGCCTAACCCCTGTCCTGATGATTACTGTTTTAGATTTGTAGTGCGTCCTGAGTTTATCTGATGGCACAGAGTTTCATTTGGCTTCAGCTAGGCTACGGTCATTTCCTTTTAATCCAATCTATTACATTCAGTCAAGTCTCTTTTTACAATTCATGTTATTCATTCTTGAGTGATTTCCCTCCGAGTGATTTTAAACTGTTCGTTTAACTATTTTAGCCATAAAAATTCTTAATTTTGAAAGTGCAGCTCAAAAATAAAAATGTTTCTCACAGTAACTCTGTCAGTCTGATTCCTCTTTAACTGGGCAGTGTTAATTGTTAAGATGTTTATGAAATATGTCCAGTCTTCAGCAAAGTTGATTTAATGATCAATTAATAATTCACAACCATTAACCGATACAGCAACAGTGCTGGGTCATTTTGAAAGAATATTTAGGTCATAAAGCAAGAACAATCCTTAAATCAAGCACTCCTTAGCTGTAAATGGTGTAGTAATGTCTTTTATCTTCCCCTCAGATATCACACAAAAATGGATGAGGCTATATCTCTACAATGGTTTGGCGTATTGAGACCAAACTTGGTGTGTGTTATAACAAGGCATATACTAAATACTTGTTGTTTTGCGTCTGATGTCATCACGCGGGCGTGGTTTGATCGCTAGGTCAAGGATCATGTGCAGTTTACACGCTCCGTGTGAAGCCCGCAAACGTGTGACAGCGGCACCGCCTGCATAGATCTTGAGTTGGTTTCATTTTCGCGCATTTCTAAAAAGAATATCACATCTAACATTAAACAATGGGGAAGGAACAAATAAAAATAATTAAAAACTCATGTGGCACATTATCAATTGAGAATGTTTCATGCAAACAAACACACACACACACACACACACACATACATATACAGGTCCATCTCAATAAATTAAAATGTCGTGGAAAAGTTAATTTATTTCAGTAATTCAACTCAAATTGTGAAACGCGTGTATTAAATAAATTCAGTGCACACATACTGAAGTAGTTTAAGTCTTTGGTTCTTTTAATCGTGATGATTTTGGCTCACATTTAACAAAAACTCACCAATTCATTATCTCAACAAATTAGAATATGGTGACATGCCAATCGGCTAATCAACTCAAAACACCTGCAAAGCTTTCCTGAGCCTTCAAAATGGTCTCTCAGTCTTCTAATTTGTTGAGATAATGAATTGGTGGGTTTTTGTTAAATGTGAGCCAAAATCATCACAATTAAAAGAGCCAAAGACTTAAACTACTTCAGTCTGTGTGCATTGAATTTATTTAATACACGAGTTTCACAATTTGAGTTGAATTACTGAAATAAATTAACTTTTCCACGACATTCATATGTATACACACATACACAGATATAAATAATACTTAAATAACTTGTATATTTTTATATAATTTTTATAGGTAATAAAACAATTTTTTTTTATATAATTTTTTTTATAAAGTTATATAAAAAAAGTTTGTTTCAGTCCGACTTCTCTTCAACATGCCAAGACAGATCCTTACACTGTTCATTGCTGAACAGGCATAACTATTCCCCATTGAGAATCTCTTTATTATCCTGTCTTATTGTGCATTTGTCTTGCCTGGCTGACCAGACTTTTTGTGGGACTTTAAAGAATTAGTGTCATTGTAAAAGCTGCAATATTTGAGAAATCGCAGACCAACTTCTCTTGCAATGGCTGAAAGGGTCTTCCCTTCTGTCTTCTGTCGCAGGGTTTCCGTAACCTTAGAGCAGCCCACCATCTTGCAATCACAGTGAAAATTAGAGGAATGTTGCCAGTTAAACAGGGTTTGTCATAATTTAGGAAATTAGCACCAGGTTGCAGATTAACACATAACTTGGAGGTATCTATAAGTGTTCTCAAATGAGATATTTGAAAAATAACTTTTTATACTGTGCTTCAGAATACAAAAAAATAAATAAAAATAAAAATAAAAATTATAATTTATGCATAAAAAACAGCCCTTCTACTCCTGTTAGGATAACTTCAAAATTAGAGTGATTTTGATTTTAGACAGTTTCCTACAGTTTCCTTAATTTCAAGGTCACTGCTTAGTCCTTTTTTTTTATCTCCACTGAACAAATCTTTTATTTAGTGTTTTATCAACATATTTTTCAGAAGAAGTTCCTTGTGTCCTTGTGCGACCTTATGGACATCTTTGTCTTTTTTGATCATTTTGCCTGGGTGAATGCCAACTACATAAATTGTCATCACAGGTGTCTATTTTTATTGGAATTTTAATATTTCACCCTCATTTACTTTAATAAATCTATTTTACACTAGGTACAAAAAATAGATCCTTTCAGGACCTTAAGGACAAAAAGGTCTTTATTGAAACCCATTAAAACTGCAATTTATAATCAAATTAATTGATAAAATCAATTTAAAATTATAACATAATTTTTGTTTTCTTTGCACAGAAAAAGTATTCTTGCAGCTTCATAAAATTACGGTTGAACTACTGATGGTTTTTACTGATGTCCTTACTACGTTTCTGGGTCTGGGAACATTCCAGTTGTGTTGCTGTCTGTGGAGTGGCAGAAAGCTCTCGGATTTCATCAAAAATATCTTAATTTGTGTTCCGAAGATGAACAGAGGTCTTACAGATTTGGAACAACATGAGGGTGAGTAATTAATGACAGAATTTTCATTTTTGGGTGAACTAACCCTTTAACATTACTTGTGTTTGGCTTGAAGTAGCACTGTGCAGACCAATCAGTGTGTGACAAAGTACCGTGAGAGAGATTAGAAACTATATAGAACCTATGGCTGGGCGATAAATCAATAACAATTCTTGCAATATAATTTTCCTCGATAAAACTATATGAAGAGTTTGATAAATGTTTGATATAATGTTTATGCCCCAAAAGCAGAATCGCGGCACATCGGCTCAAAGTTCAAATGGCAGCACGAGTTTACAAGAGCAGATGCGTTTACTCATTTACTGATGAGTGTTGGTCACTCGACACTAAACAGTGCTCTGAGATCCAGTGTGAAGCACTTGAATGCAGCGAAGAACACAAATCACTATGTGATTTAAACTAGTTTAGAGCCAGATGAAACAGAAGACTTTTCAATCTACAAACCGCCATCATTTACCATTGATTTACTGTAGTAACTGCAAAATGTTATTGTGGCAGAAATGTGGGTATTCATATTCGTTTTATTATATTATTAATGTAGACATGAATTAAATGTATAAAAGGAGTAACAAAATATTACAGTATTTTTTTGTGATTAAGCTATAGCAAGTGTGCATTTATACTAAATGTTTTTAGATTACTGTTTTTCATACAAATACCTAAAAACTATATAGTTATTTTGTTATTTATTTTTTACCATGGTATTGAGGTGTGCTATATCATGTTGTCCGCGGGGTCTTAAAAAGTATTAAAAGTTGATAAATCAATTTAGAGAAAATTAAGGCCCTTAAAAAGTATTAGTCTTAAATGCCATTTTCCGGGGTATTAAATTTTGCATCATCTTTTCATTATGTACAGTATATTTGTCCAAAGAGGTTATATGCTAAAGTCTGAATTGAATCATTGCGTAGGCAAATAGGGATTCTGTATAGTTTATTAATGGAATCCCGCTAGATTTGACGTCATCTGTTACCGAGCTCACTGACTGCTGCGTGATAGCACAGGTTCCTTTACGCCCGGCCGGCTGTTAAACAACATTGTTGACTGATGGGGAAATGCATGTTTTTGAGTTAGAACCATGGCTGAGGGCCGTCTCTAGGAATAACCGTGAGGTGTACTGCTCTGTGTGTCGGAAAGCGATAAGAATCAGATCAGAAGTGTTTACTGTAGTTACTTAACCACTCTGTTTATGGAGTTCTGCGCGCTCGCAGATCTTCCCATTATAACAGGAAAAAAAGGTTTCTCATATAATCCATTTTAAATTTGAAGAAACGTTTTGTTTGTCCATGTATACTGTTTCAGGAATGACAAACGCAAGTGTAAAAAAATTACGCGAGTGAATCAGCTAAATTGTTCCTTAAGTCATTGCTATGACTGACAGTGATAAATATTGTAGCAATGAACAGAACGAACTATCTGACAGGCTGATGTCAAAATAGACCTGTGAGATGCGGAGTAAATTCAGAATAACAACCTACAGCGACAAGTCTGTGTTGGCTGAATGTATTTAGCAGCTTCTACGGTTAAAGATAAAATATTTAATGCATTATTATTTAATTATTATACTATAAATAATTAACTTATTTATTCATAATTCAGTACTATGGTGCGATCACAACTGTTGAGCACTCTTGGTTCGTCCGTGCAGTGTACGATCACACCAGTGTCTGCGTTCGCGCAGCCGATGACCTGAAGACAGCAGCTGTCATGTAGCTTCACAAACTACAAAGTATCATTGTTTCTGTGTTATAAACATTCACATAATCACAGAATTACTGAGATAAAAGTTTAGTTTGGATATAAACTCTGATGTGTACGGTAGTGATCACAGAGTAAAGTTTGTAAGTAATTTGTCACTTCAAATAAAGATTTATCGATTACATTGTTGCGCCAGTAGGTGGCGAAAAGGGACTGTTAAAATGTATTTGTCTTTGAATCATTCAAGAGATTCATTCAAAAACGCGGATTCATCCAGTAATGAAACAAGGACATCTTGAGCGAGTCATTGAATCATTCATTCATAATTTTTTGTTTAGTAGTCTGTTTTTTTTTCTTCAGAATCGTGAGAGAACCACAACCTCCATTTAAAAAAAAAAAAAAAAATCTATTTTGCACACAAAAAGCTCTTAAATAAGTCCAGTTTTTATGTAGCCTGCTGATTTTTGTTCAAGGTATTCAGCTGCAACTAAATGTTTTGCAAAAAGAGAATAAATATGTTTGATATCTAAATGTATGACTTCATTTTTTAAATCACATTGGAATCAAAACTGGGAATCGAAAAGAAGCGGAATCGGAATTGATAAAATTCAAATGATACCCAACCCTAGCTATCTTACAATCAATATGTAGTAAATGTAAGTTAAAGTGTCGCCGATGTAACCGGTTAAAAGTGTCTTGGAAAGTTATGGAAAGTGTCTTAAAAAAGGTCTTAAAAGGTATTAAATTTAACTCCATGATTCCTGTATATACCCTGTATATGTGTGGTTTTAACTGTGTTTATCATGATTTAAAATGTATGCTATTATGGAAGACCAATGGTCAATTAAAAAAAAAAAAAAAAAAAAAAAAAAAAAAACTAACTAACCCTAACTAACAAATGAGGTTGCTACAATTTTTACAGATGTTACTGATTTTGATAATGAACAAAAATTTACACCTGCATTCGAACTCAAGCTACTACTACTATCAAATATGCATATCTAAGAGAGAAAAAAGTAATATTATTATTATTATTAAGGCAACACAAACCTATTTCATGATTTGAAACAATATCACTCATTAGAACATGCAGAATTAAAGAAATGAATTTTTCTATTAAGATATTTATTTTGTTAAGAAAAAGTAACGGTCTGGTTTCTACAACTTTCACTTCAGAGTAAAAATCCGGTTTAAACTTAAAAGAAATGAAGATCTGACATTTATCGTGATAATTATCGATATCGACTGATATGAAAAAAAATATCGTGATAACATTTTTGGCCATATCACCCAGCCCTAACAGAAACATCTGGTCTCTATAGCTCTCACAGTACTTTGTCAAAAACTGACCGGTCTGCACAGCGTCGCTTCAAGCCAAACACACCTATGTGGGGGCGTTAGAATGAGGCGTTTTAGTCCAATCTGGATCAGCCTTCTCTTTTAGATAAATCTTTTTGTGGGAGACTTTGAGTTTTGTAACTCTGCAGATCTTGTACATGCACAAACAGCTACATAACACACTAAAGAAAAGGAAAACAAGAAATCGCATCACATGACCAATTTAACAGCTCACTCAGGGCGGGTCTAAGGTAAAACGTCAGTGTCCGTCAACAATCGTGGGCGGGGCCTGTGCAGAACTACATCACTCTGCCAATAATCTGAGAATGGCTTGATTTTATTGGGATTAAAAAAACAACACTGTGTATTTTTTATTTCCAATCTTTTTTATTGGCATTTTATCAGGACAGCATGAAATACACTTACATCAAACTGATCAACATACAACAAAATGTCCTTATTGTGTATTTTTTATCATTATAGGGTGGTTGTGTACACACACTGCCAACACACATTTATGTACAAACACCATGTAAAAGTGAATTTTGCATCTGATGACCCCTTTAAGGTTACATCTAGAGAACAATATGATGGTTGATAAACAGGAAAAGCCTAATTCTGTTGGAGTGAAATATGTACAGTATGATACTACAAAAAAAAAAAAACTGTACAGTAACATTACTCAAGAGTTTATGAAGATTCTAGGTAGGGATGTCAATGATGATCAATTAATTGTCGATAATAAAATGTAATCAATTAAATCTATTGATGGTCAATTAAGCAATTTCATTTTGGGCTGCGTGTGGCTCCTGCAAAACACGTGCAAGCAGCTGTGAGTGACAGTGACAGGGCTGGATCTTTTGCAAAAATAATTCCCTAATGTACAAATTACGCTTTTAATGTGATCCAAAAAGTACATTAAAATAGAAACAACACAAAGTCCTTCAACATATAGATGTATAAAAATTTATGTTTAATTATAAATTTCCCAGATAGGCTAATTGTTTCATATCGGGCTCTGTGGTTTGACAGGGCTGTGCATGGGACACGAGCAGGACAGAGCCCATCTCTTTTCTCATATCTTCATGTTTTTCCCCAATATTCCAAAGCAAATAACACTGTAAATGGTCAGAAAAGCTAATTTAATATAATTTCATTAAAACTTGTAAATTTGTTCCTATGACTTTTTTTTTGTGGCCACGGCCGATGTTTCATTAGTTTGTTCCCTAGATAACCCATGATTTAACCGAAATGAGGGAACTCATTTTGCTGATTTTTCTGTTGAGCTGTTTTGAGAGTGTCCATGATGATTTGTTTCCTCTCTTTTGAAGCTCCTTTTTCAACACTGAATTTATTGAATCTGGAAAAAGTTCAAATATGTAAGAATATAATACATTGAAACAGCTGCTAAACAGAAAAAATCCTAATGGTATGTTGTATTTTATAAGGAAGTGTTCTCGGTAAAACCACTTTGAAATTATATTTATAATAAAAAGTGCAATATAAATCAATCTGAATTGAATCAAAAGAATTTTTCTTAAGGTTAATAGGTAAAAAAAAAAAAAAAAAATATATATATATATATATATACACTGAATCTTACCTCCATAGTTTTGCAATTCTTTCATGGATTGCCATGCTGACAACAATGAATTATTCTGTTAGTAACAGCAGGAGGTACATTCTCAGACAAATCTTCCACTTGCCAGACGATGTGGCCCCTTTTCTTTCTTTTTTTAATCAGACCTACAGTTAAAAGCAAACACTTAAAGATAAGAAACTTTGGTAATAATCTGCAGTTCTGTAAAAGCAACCAAAACATACAGTATCTTATTCTTTCCAAACAACAAATGATGTCAGTGTTTCTCTCTTCTAGTACAGTACTGAGGTCAGCTTTGTTGGTGATGAAATTTTCTGGACTTCAGAACAAGCTGGGAGCCATTCTGTGAAAACAAAAATTAAAATAAAATAAAATACACACACACACACACATAGTAAGACTGACTGTAATTATACTGTGTAACTAGATGGGAGTAGGGAGAACACTGTGTATTTTAATAGAGTTTTGAACTCGAATCTGAATTTGAACTGAAACTGATCTTGATTTCATAGTGTTCTAGGCAAACCTAGAGTAGTTTTGGTCTGGTCTGCCATAATGCACACATAAGACCTGAACAATAACAAGAATAATATTCATATTATTAATAATAACTCAATGTGGAAAAACGATGTCACAGCATATCCTGTACATATCATGTACAGTGGGGAAAAAATTATTTGATCCCCTGCTGATTTTGTACATTTGCCCACTGACAAAGAAATGATCAGTCTATAATTTTAATGGTAGTTTTATTTTAACAGTGAGAGACAGAAAAACAAACAAACAAAAAAAAAAAAAAATCCAGAAAAACGCATTTCAAAAAAGTTATAAATTGATTTGCATTTTAATGAGTGGTATAAGTATTTGACCCCTTCGCAAAACATGACTTACTACTTGGTGGCAAAACCCTTGTTGGCAATCACAGAGGTCAGAAGTTTCTTGTAGTTGGCCACCAGGTTTGCACACATCTCAGGAGGGATTTTGTCCCACTCCTCTTTGCAGATCCTCTCCAAGTCATTAAGGTTTCGAGGCTGACGTTTGGCAACTCGAACCTTCAGCTCCCTTCACAGATTTTCTATGGGATTAAGGTCTGGAGACTGGCTAGGCCACTCCAGGACCTTAATGTGCTTCTTCTTGAGCCACTCCTTTGTTGCCTTGGCCGTGTGTTTTGGGTCATTGTCATGCTGGAAGACCCATCCACGACCCATTTTCAATGCCCTGGCTGGCTTCAATGCCCTGGCCCTGATGGTACATGGCCTCGTCCATCGTCCCTTTGATGCGGTGCAGTTGTCCTGTCCCCTTAGCAGAAAAACACCCCCAAAGCATAATGTTTCCACCTCCATGTTTGACGGTGGCGATGGTGTTCTCGGGGTCATAGGCAGCATTCCTCCTCCTCCAAACATGGCGAGTTGAGTTTTGCCAAAGAGCTGGATTTTGGTCTCATCTGACCACAACACTGTCACCCAGTTCTCCTCTGAATCATTGGCAAAGTTCAGACGGGCCTGTACATGTGCTTTCTTGAGCAGGGGGAGCTTGAAACTGATCCACACTCCATTTACAGCTGTTATAACAGCCATCACTTGTAAACTTGAGTCTGACCCCCAGAAGACTGACCTGACATTTTACAAACTGCTGGGGACCTGGTCAGGTAGAAGACACTCCAGGGGACCTGTGATGTAATATTTTTGATATGCTAATTAATGACATCACTGTGTGCATTGTGTACAGGTTACCAATGGGGACCTCACCTCAAACTTCTTAAAACAGCATCTTCATACAGGTCAACAGGTGTTCCCTGCTACCACTAAACAACTGTATTGCAGATACATTCAAATTCAAATAAATTGCATTCTAATAAATTGTTCTTTGGCAAAAGTAGTTCTGACTGAACTGTATTTGTCATAGCTTTTGAACAAACATTTAGCTATAAAGTGCAACAGTGAATTCACACTGAACCCAATGAACTAAAGTGTTTATTCGAATGCAATTCTAACAGTTATTCAACATGGTCTCTCAAGGTCTTTTCATTAGTCTTCATTAGTCCTTCATTTGTCCAAACTGTCACACATTTATTCTCCAGCCAGATGAAATGTGGGTGTTGATTTCATATTGGTCAAATGCATTTACATAAGCAATGTCCAAAGAATGTTAATGGAGGGACTTATTTTACCAGGCAAGTCCCTCATTAACATTGTTCGGACATTTCATATTGGTCAAATGCATTTACATAAGCAATCCAAAACTTAAAGAACTGCAAAAACTTAGAAATCTCATTAAGTGCTTGACTTCCCTGAGAAAGAAAAATACTGACCTGAGCCATGATCACATTTTTTTCTGTTCTCACACTCCCTCTTGAATGTTGTTTTCAGTTTTTGATATAAAACTTCACTGCTTCCCAGGTTCTATGCTTAAGCAATACCGGTGTTGACCTGATGCAGTCTTCACACTGCCTTTTCCCCGGTAACCTGCCAGATGTGATGCAATCCAAAAGTTTGTACTCGACTGCCTTCACCTCCTCTTCTGTCCATTTTCTTTTTGTGAATCTTGACACACCTAAAAATGAAAATAATTTTACCTCAACTTTCAAGAGAGACAATCTTTCACCATACTTTAAAAAGCTGAGTGTAGAGTACACTACAGAGCTAATGTACACTAGGACATCTGAGTTCAATACCAAATAGAGTAACAGACCATTACTATTGAGAGCTACGATATTTTAATCTTTAGTACATCTACAGGAAAGCAGACTGCATTCAATGCAGCTGCTGGCTAGGTCACCGAGACATGTGACTGTAGATGCAGATTACGTGGCCTGTGCATATATGTCACATTCAGGCTGTGTGTTTGATTTAATTATTAACCCTTTAACGTGCATTGTAACCGCACGGTTGACCTTTTTTTGCGATCAAATTACAGTAATTAAAACTCACCAAACCCCATTTTTGGCTGTTTGTCCTTATACCCCTCACTGAATAGAGGTGTTATTGCAATTATATCCACTGGGTGGCACTGCAGCAAAAATATATTGTTGCCGAAAAGCCGCGACAAAACCGAGAATGTATTGATGTGACGCCTCCCTTCAAACACTAGCTGCAAAAGTTGAGATTTTTAAAAAAATGAATCGGATTTCATGTTCTAGACCTCCTAACGGTATATTTTGTTGAATGGCAGAAACGTGGTGATAAAATGTCTCTCTGTTTTTACTTTAGAAAAAGTGCTCAACCGCTCGGTTGAGTTGCCCAATCAGGGTGAAATGAACTGAACGCTAGCTATACTCAGCAACGCGATCATAACTCAGTATATAGCACCCCAGATAGCACATGTACGTCTGCAAGATGTCTGTTAAAGATCTCTTGATCTGGAAAGCATCTGCTGTCTACAAACGTCTGACAGACGTCTTTAAGATGTTTATGATTTAGAATGTATGTAAAACTGACATCTGAAAGACATCTAATAGACGTCTATTTGACATCTAAAAGGAAACGTCCTATAGACGTATTGCAGATGAGCAAACACTCTAAAAAATACGTCTTGCAGATGTAAATGCAGACGTCAAATAGACGTCTCCGAGATGTACGTGTGCTATCAGGGACTGCACAAGATCATAGATGAAGATGTTCCTTTGTTTGAACAAAAACCAATGCTTTGTTACATAGAACAAATTATTAAAATGATATGGTGTGATATTACATTTCAGTTATATTGACTATTCACACATTTATATATATTGACTATATGCCTTTTACCTTACATTTTATCCAGATTGTCATTCATCTATTATTTATTATTTTTATTATTTATAATGCAATTTAATAATTATTTTATTATGTTTATTGTTTTTATTTTCATTATTTTGTTTTGATATATTTGTTTATTAACTTTAAATGTAATAGAAATCTAATAATTTAATGTTGAATTCTTTTTTTCTTTTTTACAGTGGATTGTTGTGTTATAATAAGAACAGATTTTTTTAAATATATAATCATGGGTAAATCATGGGTATTGTTAACATTCTACTGTCTGTAATGTTTTTATACACAAAAACCTTAAACTTTAGTTGCAAAAATGAAAAATTCCATTAATGTATTATACTTTTTAGTTCATGCCGAGAATTACCCTAAATGGGCAAGTCAACCGGCTGGTTGACTTGTATATCAGCTTAGTGAATGAGTCATCTGAAAAAAAAAATTAAAAACCTGAAAAGTTGCTCACTGTGGTGTCAGGAACACAATTTTAACAATAAATAATTTTTGGCAAATGTATTTCTTAGTGTGACTGTTAAAGGGTTAAAGGGTCTCGGAAAGGAGGGATTTAGAGAGACTGATTCATCCTTCGAGTCGTTTGAAAATAGGTGATATCCAATGTATATTATGAGAAAATGAAAGTGTTTTTTGACCTTGGATGCATGTAAACCTGTTGTAGGAGACCTCCAAAACAAAATTAGGAACCTTTCAAATACCATAATAGGGGCACTTTAATTAAAGACGCAATAACTGTTACTAGGCAAGTCAGTTCTTAGCAGTGTAGTCCTGACTCTTTACCTGACTTTGAAGGACTCTTTACCTGGCTCGCTCTCCTTTGCCGCACAAACGAAAGTTCTTCTGGAAGATAAAGCAAATACACACTTCAATATTTTGCCGTACTATAACTAAAAGCTTCAATAATGATGACCAGGTAATCTCATTTCCAGAGCACAGGTTTGACTTTACCTGTAGATGTTGAAGGGGACTGACATCGCTTCTTTGGCTGTGGCATCTCACAGCCATATCACCCTGCAGCCCAAGACTGGTTGCTCACTGAAGCTGAGCAGGGTTGAGCCTGGTCAGTACCTGGATGGGAGACCTCCTGGGAAAACTAGGTTGTTGTTGGAAGAGGTGTTAGTGAGGCCAGCAGGGGGTGCTCACCCTGTGGTCTGTGTGGGTCCTAATGCCCCAGTATAGTGATGGGGACACTATACTGTTAAAAAGCACCGTCTTTCAGATGAGACATTAAAACCGAGGTCCTGACTCTCTGTGGTCATTAAAAATCCTATGGCACTTCTTGTAAAGAGTAGGGGTGTAACCCTGGTGTCTTGGCCAAATTACCGCCACTGGCCTCTGACCATCATGGCCTCCAAGTAATCCCCAACAACTTGATTGGTTTTATGACTCTCTCTCCTCTCCACCTGTAGCCGGTGTGTGGTGAGCGCACTGGCACCGTTGTACTGTGGCTGCCGTCGCATCATCCAAGTGGATGCTGCACACTGGTAGTGGTTGAGGAGAGACCCCCCCGCCCCCGATTGTAAAGCGCTTTGGGTGTACAATAAAGCGCTATATAAATGCATCATTCATTCATTCACTCATCTCGCTTTTCCTCAAAGTCTTGCTGCCAACCGAAGATTCCTCTGAAGGACAGAAAATAAAACACTTTAACTGTATACCATAACCAAAAGTAAGCAATTAGAAATACAAATGAAATACAGGTTGTACTAGGCAAGACAAGCCCAGGCCAGTCTATTCGCACTACATATCGTTTATATAAACAGGCAATTCAAAAGTCATAATATGAGCACATTACATTAACTCATTTGACGGACACTTTTATCCAAAGCGACTTACATTTGAGAAATAACACACAAGCTTCAGTTAAGTAAGATACCTGGTAGTAACAAATACTAAATCTTTTTCAAGGACAAAGGAACACAGTAACAGTAAGTAGGAGACCTGGGAGTAACCATAAATACTAATCTATTCGAGGACAGAGTCCAAGGAGATGGGTAAAGAAGTGCACCGGAAGTGTGAGTTAGCAGGCAGGATGTGCTGTGGCTGAAGCTGTAAGTGTTGTAAGTGTAACAGAGACTCGACCTGAGTGGAAATATATAATTTCTAAATTTCCTGAAGTTTGGGATTAAGATGAAAAATGATGCTTGTTTCATTAAAGGTTATTAATGAGTTACATAAAAGGGGGATTGTTGTGCCTTGCTCATCTCCCACTAACTCACCTATGTGGCCTGTCCGGAAGCCTGATGGGAGCTGGCGTTTGAAAATTGACCATACAGCTCTGAATGCAGTTACCACAAAAGTGCACCCCCTGGTGGCCAACCCAGCTACTATTTTGAATGAGATTGGATCTTACCATTGTTATTTTACTGCTCTGGACATTTCTAATGGTTTTTGGACTTGCCCCCTAGCACCAGGTGACCAATTGAAATTTGCATTCTCTTGTTTTCCAGACTACAATGTACTTCGAGTCGCCTGCCATAGGGATTCTGCAACTCCGACCCTGTTCCATCAGGTACTCGCTAGGGATGTAATGATTTACCGCGAGCCAGTTGGAAATCGATTCATATATGTGACGATTCATATCGGTTGAGATGCTAAACAAATTGCGATTCAATTAGGGGTAGGAGTTTATATGAATGTATGTCTGAGGCAGAGGTTGCGTTAGACTTTAACATTGTCCGTCATTTTGATGGGCAGGGTCGTAAAAATTCTGTCAATCTATTATTACCAGTCATCTTAATTTTCATATTTTAATTATAACACCACATTTAATTGCTTTTATTTTTGTTCACATTCATTTTTAATAATGAACGTAGATAAGCATACAGGCTTATGCATTTATTTATTTATGAAGAGAACAGATTAACAGAGACTGTGCATCACTTTTCATGTTCAACACACCCCGCAGTGACAGCGGAGAACAGTAAAAACAACAAAATATCCTAGGGCTGGGTAAAAAAACAAAAACAACAACAAAAAAAAACGATTTCTTTATTTTAATAGATTATCATTTTTATGACCAATATCTATTCTTAAATCCCAATCAATGCTGTTTTCATTTGATAAATTCACAGTACATATAGTGCACCCACATCAGTGATTGTGCCTCCCATCCAATAAATCGCACAAGGCTAAGCTTTGTGCTTTGTTACTTTTGATATGAAACAATGTCTCGATTTCAAATTCTGTCCATTTTATTAGGAAATTCAAGCAATAAATACCGTTTTGGCGCTCTTTAATGTGGCGTGATAGATCGCTGTAGACACCTCAGATCAAGAGCAGTGGCAATGAACTGATCATCTCTTTCGCTTTACTAGTGGGTACTCGCCTGTGCAAAGACTCGTGACAGTTTTATTTTTGTTCTGGAGCTGATGATCCCGTGCTTTGCTGCTTCACTGGAGCGCACTCGCCACCAACTGGACGGGGTGGGAATTACAGTTATAAATTACAATAGATCACCCTCAGTGTAATCTGTCAAAGTGACAGACGGCCTTCAGATTTTTCCGTCACTACTAAAAAAATTCCGTCAATGACGGAGAATTTTCGGTTAACGCGACCTCTGGTCTGAGGGGAACTTACTGTCTTTAAAAAGTTTACATGGTATTTTTTCTTTTCATCTTTCCTCTGTATGATGCATGTTAAATTTCGTAAGTGCAGCACTGCTTTGTTTACAGCGGAAACCAAGGAAACTCATAAAGCGCCACCTGCTGGCAGAGAGTGAATAAGCTTCTCATTCAGCTCATCTTCTGTTTCATTTCATGCAGATATTTTTTTTATGTATACAGTAGTTTCACAAAACTGAAGTCAGACCATTCTGTTTTTGCTTCAAATTTCGAAATTATACAATCTAATTTAGATTAAAAACTGTTCATATTGCATGTATGCAGCATCTTTGTTTGGCTCATGATTAAAATGCAGTGGTTGCCTCTAATTTTAAATGGAAAGAGCACAGACAAAGCATTATTTTGTTTATATGAAGAGATTTATTTTATTTGTGTTACTTATTTGATTTGGAGCTTGTTTTAAAATGTCAATTTAGTTTTATTATTTACATTTACATATTAGTTTTTTATCCAAAGCGACTTACAAAAGAGGAGAATAGAAGCAATCAAAACCAACAAAAGAGCAATAATATGCAAGTGCTATATTAGTATATTATAGTGTTATATTTCAATTTCACAAAGAAATGTGCTGCATTTTGTCCAAGCAATAATAAAAGGACACATTTAATTTATAATTTTTTAAATCTCATTTTGTAAAAAAATAAATAAATAATTGTGAATCGAATCGTGAACTTAAAATCGTGAATCGAATTGAATCGTGAGTTGAGTGAATCGTTACATCCCTAGTACTCACGCCTTTTATTGATCCCATTCGAAAAGAGATTGAAGGAGACTGGCCTGTCATACTTCAGTATGTAGATGACCTTTTGATTTCAAATCTGACAAAGTTTAAACATTTGACCTCTGTACAGACTGTTTTGAAAGCCCTCAACAATGGGGGTTTCAAAATTAATTTGTAGAAAGCGCAGCTGGTGAAGCCTGAGGTCACGTACCTGGGACAGATAGTGGGAATTCACAGCAGACGCAGCACTCCTGAACGGATCAAAGCTATGGTCGAGCTTCCAAAGCCCAACACCGTCACTGGTCTAAGGCAGGTAATGGGACTTCTGAATTACTGCCACCAGTATGTCCCTGAATACACTGAACTTTCTAAGCCCCTCACAGAAGTGCTGAAGGGAGGAAAGCCCAGAGCTGAGCTCATTGAATGGACAGAGGAGATGGAGGCTTTTGTGAGTATCAAAGAGACTGTTTCCTCTTGTCCTGCACTTAGACATGCAGATGCCAGCAGGGCCTTCCATCTGTGAACCTGGGTGGGGAAGAAAGCCTACTCAGCTGCCCTGAGCCAGCATGTTCCTGGAAGGACCTCTTACAGGATGGTGGGGTACTACTCTATGCCAATCCCAGCCTCTATGGCCAGACAACATCCATGTCTGCTGATTTGTGACTGTGCCTAGGAGATCATCAATCACCAGAAAGTGGTATTGCACACCAGACATCAGATACTTAAACTGCTCACAAACACACACTTCCCTGCAAACATGCTCCTGCGGGGCCCATGCTGGCTTTTTGTGGGCACAGTGGGCTAGGGCCAGCCCACATCAAACCTAAACAGGCTCAGTGCGGGCTTCCCCAGGCGAGGCCCACAGCTTTGGGCTCACCGCAGGCTCTCTGTGAGCATCCCACACTATGGGATAGCCCACATTAATTCCATAATGGCCCAGTGTTGGTATCAAAATGATCTTCTCTTTATTTCTCAAACAACGATGTCCACTATGTGATCGTGAAATGCATCATACAATTTTTACTTTGCTTTGAAGTAAAACTGCACCAACTCTCCAGACCAGCAATAAAAATACAAATGGGCCATAAACAGAGACAAAGAAAGTTTCTCCCGCTCAAATTTCATGCCTCTGTTGGCTATTCCACCCAAAAGCTGGGTGTGGCTAGGAACTATCAAAAGTCTCTAACTCAGACTATTCGGCTCAAAACTCTTCTTCTTGGGACGGACACGCTCCAAGACTCTGCAAAACTCTCCTCGAGTTTAACATTCTGGCAGTTTTACCTTCAAACAACTTTGTCGACTCGCTGTGGACTTTCAAGATACCAGTTCAAAGCGAGCGTATATGTTCCATACAAAGGGCATTAAAGTGTGCGAGATGTGAATTTAAATTGTTTTTATTTACAGAGGTATATTATGTCACACTTCTCTAGTAAGTTTCGTCTGTGTGTAAGACGCTGCGCAGCGCAAATCCATTAGTGAATGTTCCGAAGTGAAATAAACTTCAACGGATTTCCCCTCCTCAGGGAGTAGGGAGCAGTGAACACTGTGTAGGGAGCATGTCAATCGGAACACAGTTCATGCGCGTAGCTCTCTTCTAACGAGCTGGTTATCTGAATCAGGTGTGTTAACTAAGCGAGACATGCAAAATATGCAGAGCGGGGAGCACGAGGACTGGAATTGGGAACCGCTGGGCTATATCATGTGTCATTCACCGGTGAGAAAACTTTATAGCACAGTTAGTAAAAGTACTACAATACCAGTAAGGAAGATCGGGTTGTTGATGTTTGCCTGCCATTCTCTCGCTCTGTCTGCATCAACGCGCTGATGACGTAACCTGTCTGCGCAAATAGGGTGCGCAGAGGTATGCAAATACATACATTGACAGGCAGGTAGGAAAGACAATTAAAACACTCGGACCGAGTGTTTTGATTGGACAAACATTTCTTGGTCCTACACCTTCCACAGAATATATAAATACAGATAAATACATTTAGACCACTTAATTAATGATTGCTATAAGGATGTGAAGAGACTTTCAACCAGAATAACAAAAAATGTTTCTGAAGACAATCACCTATGACACTTTTAATCGCAGCCGTTAACACTGTAAGGACTTGCATTGGCCTTTTGTGCTGTCCTTCCCCCTCTCTCTCTCCCTCCCTCTTCACCAGTGAGCCAGCATGTCTCGATCATCCAGCCCTGATGCCCACTGGGATTGACTAGAGACCTGGCTGAATGCCATGACTGGTATCCTCCTGCCTGAAGCTGCCGGAGGCCTGCAACACCTGACCCGGGAACAGCTTAATGACAACCTGAGTGCCCTGATGTCCCACGACCCTACACAGGACTACAGCCACAAAGAGCTCACCAAGATCTTCGGGTCACTAGAACACAACCTCCTCGCTCAGGTAAAGCTGGGTGAAGCAAGCATCTTCCGCCTGGAACAGGGAGCAGCAGCGCTGAAGCTCCAGGCTTAGGAAGCTCAGAGAAACTGGGTGCTTGCTCAAAGTCAACTGGACCAGCTAACCTCAGAGACTCAGCACCAGCATAGGATGACGGACGAAAAGGACCCAGAGCTGCAGGAGGAAGTAGAGTCTCCAGAAAGCCTTAACTGATCTCCATGTAGATACAGCACGCCGAGAGCAACGGAAAAAGGACACCAGGTAGGAGCTGAGTGAAAAACTCCAGCAAGTTGAGGCTCTCCTGATGAGAGCAGAGACTAAACTTTAAGAAAGAGAAGCCAGGGCCAAGGCCTGTGAAGGCAATCTGCAAAGTTCCCGAGCTGAAGTCAGTGCCTTGGCCCAACAAAAAGACTATTTAAAAGAAGAACTTGACAGTTCACCGAGAGCTTAAGCATGCATATAGACTGCAAAGTGACTCTGAAAGGGAAATTCACACCACAGAATTTCCCCTAACCAGTAGACTGATACCTCCTAGTCAAGAATTCTCAGTTTGAAAGGGGGGTGAGGGCCCACTGCTCAAGACATCACCTGCCAACATCCCAGAAACCCCAGCAGCAGCAAGAGGGTGGGAGCCTTTCCAAAGGCTTTATTCCAGTCACGGTGTGTCTCCTAAAGTATTGGATAGCTGTCTAGAAACATTTCCAGTTTCACTTCAAACCCTGCAGGAGGCCATGATGTGCACGCCTACTTGGAAGACATTGATTTTCACTTGTGAACTGTTGCCAATGTTACCACACAAGACAGACTCTATCTGCTCAGAATCACCTCCAGCTGTGAGGTGCAGAGCTTTCTAGACCGGCAGCCAGAAACGGTGAAAGTGGATTACCAGCAACTGCAGCAGGTTTTGATTAACTCTCTGGGGGTCGACGGTATCGCCGACGAGACAAGCTCATTTTTTTTCTTATCAGTGCAAAAGACACTAAAAATACTCCACTGATTTTGGTCATACAGATAAGTGTTATACATCAATTGAAACTTTGACGTGTCTATTTTTTTTCGGGTACACTCACAATAAAAACAAAATGTTGTGCTTTTCACAAGAATAAAAAAAACAATCGGATGCGTGTTGTGCCTTCTCTCTCTTAGAGGAGTCCATTCTGAAACGTGTATGAAAATGAACTGTTACTTAGCGAATTCCTGTCACACAAACATGAAACGTATGTCTGCAGAAAGCTTAGAATGTCTATTTTTAAATGGTGTTAGTCAAATCGAACACAAATATTCTCAGTTTATGTAATCCGTATGAATGTAAGGAGAGGTTCAGTCTACCTCGTCTCACTTCATTACCGGTAATCAGCTGAGATCACCACACCCCCGGCACAATTCACATGGTAAATAGTTTCGGCTTCACACCCCCGGTCAGTGCCATAAAAAAACGTGCCGTTTTTACATCAGATTCACTGAATGTTCATCGCGTTTTGAGGATGGCACGCTACTCCGGTGAAGAGGCTCTTCTGATGATTTTGGACAGCGATGAATTCACCTTTTCCTCCGAGGAAGACTGAAACTCTGACAACAAGTGGTTGCATTTTGAACAGAGAATTGATCCCACGAGGATTCTGAGGAGTAAGTTATTTAGTGTTATATAATTCTTTGTCGGATCATATTAAACTTGTTACTTATTTTCAGACTATACTTTGAATAGTTTTGGCTAGCTTTTGCAGCTGGACATTGCCTTACAATGTCGCTTGCAATTGTTTGTGTATAGATGCTCAAGTGTTAACGTAACGTTATATAATTAATATTAATAATCGCATCTATATAGCACATTTCTGGGTTTGTAATGTGATACTCTCTAAATGAATTTGTAATATATTCCGTTCAGTTTTGGCTATCTTATAATACTGTCATGCTAAAATACTATCATGCCTAATGTATAGATGTTTTGGAATATCTGTTCTGAATATCTTTGTGTTTGTAATGTATTTCGCCCAGTCTGGGGTAGTTTCAACATAACTTGTTTACAAATATCTGTTCTTAGGTGTAAATTTTTGCAACCTGCTAATATATGTCCAGTGGATGGCGTTCACAAATGTCTCAGGTGTAAATGTTTGAAATGCTGTAAATATGCGTGGTCTAACAGCCATCAGCAGATACAGGCACACATTGTGTGTCCATCAATTGGCCATCAGTTTGCTTTGGACAATGTACGCTAACAGGTGTTTTTTTTTTTTTTTTTTTAGCCATGTCAAGTCAAGTCACCTTTATTTATATAGCGCTTTTAACAATACAGATTGTGTCAAAGCACTTAACAGTATCAAATTGGAGGATAGAGTGTCAGTAATGTATAATAATAAGATTAAACACTCAATTTTCAGTTAAAGGCATTTCATTATTGAATTCAGAGATGTCATTGTCTAGCTCAGTTTAGTTTAAATAGTATATATGAAATCAAATTGACGATAATCGTTAGAAATTAAGTGTCCCCAACTGAGCAAGCCAGAGGCGACAGCGGCAAGGAACGAAAACTCCCTCTGTGACAGAATGGAGAAAAAAACCTTGGGAGAAACCAGGCTCAGTCGGGGGGCCAGTTCTCCTCTGGCCAGGATATTATTATTTATTTTTTTACTTATTGTATTAATTAAATTTTAAATGTATAAATGTATTATATTTCTATTTTTATATTGTTGCAATTTCTAACAATAATAGTATTATGTAGTTAGGTATTTTATTATATTATAGTTATTTTGTTTAATTTTAAGTTTTATTGTATTTAACAATGTGGCTGCATCACGCTCGCCTTCATCAGCATCTCGCAAAGGGAAACGCAGGTGTCATTCAGTTTTCAGTGTGATCGAGAATCATACTGAGTAAGCGCACAGACATAATATTTTACAGATGTAATTGAGTTTACATCGTAAACGTACTTATGACACACAAAAACTGTTGTGTTTATGAATGATAATATATTTAAATAATAATAATAATAATAATAATAATAATAGTGTTTACATGGTCATAATTCAAAAAGTATATGTTCTTGAATGGCATTTAACAGTGTTGTCTTTGTTGACAATAATATAGTCAGTGACAGTGTTGGGCTAATTACTCAAAGAATGTAATATATTACTCATTACTAGTTACCCCTTTCAAAAGTAAGTTACTTTACTTATTACTCTCTGGCAACAGTAATTTTTTACACTACTAGTTACAACACTTTTTCTTAACGCCCCAAAAGTAAATAGGCTATTTTATGGATGGTAACTGTAATATTACTGAAATCTTATTAGTAATAGTTACACTACTAGTTACTGCAAAAGTAATATTACAGTAACTAAAGCCCTATTCGCATGGGATTAGTATTATCTGGGGACCATGTGTGATTTTGAAATGACCCCCCCACATCTGAATTTCGTGTGGTGCATTCACACAGGATAAGCGAAGCCTGTGATTTTACTCGAATTTACTGACTTATCTCCCGGATACCCGGATGTCAAGGCTTTGAGAGTCCCGTTCTATGGTCCAGTTAGATGGATTTTAAAAAAAAGAAAAGAAACTAATATAGTTTCGTGCCCTGTGTCATTTACATTTCACCAGGTTAAAATAATATTTCAAGCTTTATGCTTGATTTATTTGTAACACATTAACCTCAAAACCTTTTCAGCTTTCTCTTTCTGCAAATTGTATGGTGTAGCCATATGACAGCACCCAAAATACTATCAAACACTCCAACGCAGCTCCATTCTTCGCGAAAGATGGATAAAAAGGCGCACAGGAAACAAAAACCTTGAAAAATGATAAACGACCCGCCAAATGCTGGCCAAATCACAGAGATGCCGATTTGCACGGGACTAATATTATCACAGGACCTCGGTGTTCGGTGAAATATGGTAGGTCATTTTCGGGGGAATTTTTACTTTACAAATTACAGACATGGCCGATTCGCACGGGATTAAGATCACAGACAACCTCCGCAATTATTACAAATGACTGGAGGTCACCAGGTAATACTAATCCCGTGTGAATAGGGCTTAAGTTACTAGTAACTAGTTACTGCCCAACACTGGTTATATAGTTTTTCTAATTGTGTTATCTGCATGCTCACACTTTTTCTTTTTCTTTACAGATTTGCCAATGAAAATTTTCAAGCACCTGTTTCGAAGAGAGCCAAGGAAAACAATCAAGTAATCTACAGGCAGTCCACTCTGTCATGGAAAACAGACACTGATGTTGACACGATTCCACAGACTCTGCAATTCCGGCCCGCACGGGAAACCGGACCTCAACTGATGTCTGCTGACTCACATTCTCCCATGAGTATATTTAAACTTTTTTTTTTTTTTCAGAAAGTGCTGTGTCAACTCTGTGCCACAACACCAACGCTCAGGCTGCCAAGGCAACTGCAAAGGGATGCAAATATAAATGGACAGATGTAAGTATCAGTGAGATGTACCACTATATTGGACTCATTTTTTACATGGCCATGGTGAAGCTGTGTTCCATCAGGGACTACTGGCGACAGAGCAGTGTTTTCGCTGTGCCTTTTCCAGCTACAGTTATGTCAAGGGATAGATACTGGACAATTTCATGGAATGTGCACAGGAGTCACCCAGATGCAGACAAGGAGAATGACAGAAAGAGGGGCACAGCTGAACATGAGCGTCTATTCAGTGTTAAACCTCTTATGGACACTATTCGTCCTGCTTGCAAATCTATCTATCATCCTAGAAGAAATTTAGCTGTGGCTGTGAGAATGGTGGCATGCAAAGCAAACACAAGAATGATACAGTACATGAAAGCCAAACCAAGCAGGTGGGGTTTCAAGTTGTTTGTTCTGACTTTTCTGTGTACACAGGAAAAAAAAAAAAAAAATTAAAAAATAAAAAATAAAACTTTCCCACAGGCCATGGACTGTCATATGATGCTGTGACATCTCTTTTGGACCATACATCTTCGGGTTCTGGGTACAATGTGTACATGGACAATTTTTATACAAGCCCCAAGCTCTTGAAAGACTTTTGCAATGAAGTTTGGTGCATGTGAGACTTACAGAGACAACAGGAAGTACTGCCCTTGGAATGCAGAAAATGCAATCTAAAAAATCTGCCAGGGGATCCATCAGATGGATTCAGAATGGGCCTCTTGTATTTGTGAAGTGGATGGACACACGAGAGGTATCTGTCTGTTCTACCATCCATTCTGCTTATACAGGAGACATTATGCAGAGAAGGGTGAAATCACAAGACACATGGAGGACAAAAACATTTCCAACTCCTGCACCCGTGACTGCCTACAGTCAGCACATGGGTGGCGTTCATCTGTCTGATCAGCTGTTGCAGTATTACACAACACAGCACAAAACAATGAAGTGGTACAAAAAGATTTTTCTACACTTCTTGGACATTGCTGCCACCAATGCTTTCATTCTGCACAAAGAGCTATATGGTAACATGTCCCATAAAGAGTTTATGGAACAACTTATCATAGAGCTCTGTGGTGTATCACAGAAAGCAGCACCGAAACGGACCAATGGTGACCATGTACCAGTTCCAGGAGCTGAGCTGACCTCAGATGCCAGGAATGTTGCCACTGTTGGTCACCGGAGCTGTGTGCATTGCAAAGCAGTGCATAGTAAAAAGCAATTAACACCATGCAAATGTCAGGCATGCAATATTCACTTATGTCTTCAGTTGAACAGGAACTGTTTTCAAGAGTGGCACAAAGATGTGTGACTGTGCTTAGATGTGTGTGGTCTGTTGACCACCTCCCACTGACCATCGGGCTGCAAAGATCATCAGTGTCCCTCTCTCCTCCTTGATACCCTGAATGTCTCTTTTGCTCTGTCTTTTGTACCACTACATAAAACTTAGGACATATACTTGGATTTACACATGAAACAACATGTATTTATGTACAATACCATATGAGCGAGTAGGTTACGCATAGGTGGGTGAGTGGGCTTAATATCAGGAGCATCTGTATGTTTTGTAGCCATAGACTCATGCATGCTTTGTACTATCATTAAAAAAAGACATTTTATATCTCAGATACTAATTATTATTGTTTAGCATGTTATTAAAATATATTTCTGAACAGAGTAGGCTATTAATAATAAACATGTTCTAAACATACTTAGACTCGTAGCATTCATCATGTTACAGTGTACACTCATATTACTTTTATTGTTTTATATACAGCATGAAAATATAATCGCGCCGTAAGAAATTTAAATACAATGAATTGCCTTTCATATTCAAAATGTTTTACTCGATTTCAAACATTGTAGTCAGGAATTATAGTTTGGGAACAACCCAACAAGTAAATCTGCTCAAGTTTATGTCACAATAACACGTTAACTAATGCAAAAAAGAAACATTACTTACTCATCAGATTGATCTCCTCTACTGGATGAAATCTTGTTCTTCTTTTGAGGGAAATCCAGCCTTCTTCTTGTAGAAACGAACAGTAGCCGTGATGAACGAACTCCTCGCGCTTTGTTTATGTTGGGCGTTTCCATACGCACGTGTCTCACGTGGATATTTACATATGAACGGTGCGAGTCGCGAGGGGGCGGGATTGCATTAAAGATAATGAATTAGACGGGAAAGACTGAACATCGTGTTGGTTTCATACGGATTACTTTATCACAGAATATTTCATGACTTACTTCATTTAAAAGTAGACACTTCAAGCTTTCTATAGATATAACTCCCATGTCTCTGTGTTGAGTTTTCGTGTTAATTTTAGTTTTTGTGTTTCGAGTTAATTTTAGTGACACGTTTCTAAAAGCAGCTGGCGGAGACGGAGAAGACAGAGAGCGCACCCTGATTGTTTTCTTTATTTTCCAAAACCACAACATTGTTTTTATTGTGAGTGTACCTGAAAAAAAAATAGACACTTCAAAGTTTCAAATGATGTATAACACTTATCTGTATGACCAAAATCGACGGAGTATTTTTAGTGTCTTTCACACTGATAAGAAAAAAAATGAGCTTGTCTCGCCGGCGAGACGGCCGACCCCAGAGAGTTAACCCTCTGGGGTCTGAGGTGATTTTGGGGCCCTTGAGATGTTTTGACATGCCCTGATATTTGTGCTTATTTCAGATACTTATAACATTCTATTGACCAACATGTATTTTTTTGTATTCAGCACAAACTGTGCTACAATAATATGTGACCCTAATGGATGTACAAGTTTGCATTTTTTAGAAAAAAAATATTATGCGTGGTTAGTAAGTTTTGGGAAAATAAATGTAGCTGAAATAAGGCCATAAAACCCACACTAAATAGTTCTGAATAAGACTTTTGAGTAATCAGTCTTGTAGGCTAGAATATTTACTTCAGAATTATGTGAAAATCATTCTGTTTACTCATTCACGGAAAACAATATATTGATTTAAATTTTTAAAGACATGTTTTGTGATTGAAAGCCAATATGCGAGGGAGTGGCAATGGCCCTGAATATTAAGTGATGCTCACCTGAGAGACAAAGGGCCCGCCCCTAATGGCCCATCAGTGTGACTGTGACATTGAGGCAGGTAAGAGAGAATGTGAGGAGATTGAAAACAATGTTTTTTTGTAATTATTTGTATTTTATTTACAACACAGTATAATCAAAACATACATAATGAAGGTCAAAGACACATTGTGCACACTGATCTAACCACAGAGATGTGAACAGACTTTGAGTCATTCCTGCAACAGATTCTGTCCAACAAGTGAAACAAGTAAATCATACTTGATATTTACTTGTTATTTAAGTGTTTCTGCTTCTTTCCATGGATTCAAGAAGAAAAAACATAATCAGTAGTCAAGGAGCATGTTTTACCATAGAATATCAGTGTAGTTGAACATCTGATGTTGGTACAGCGCTCTCAGAGGAAAACAGTTTGAAGAGACATCAGGATTCATCTGTGGTGCAGGTATCTGATTCAATAAAACACAAACAACCAAAAAAAAAAACATTTGTGAGCATGTTAATATCAGGAGCATCTGTAGGTTTTGTAGCCATAGACTTACGCATACTTTGTACTATCATTAAAAAAAGACATTTTATATCTGAGAAACTAATTATTATTGTTTAGCATGTTATTAAAATCTATTTTTGAACAGAGTAGGCTATTAATAATAAACATGTTCTAAACAAACTTAGCCTCGTAGCATTGATCATGTTACAGTATACACTGTAACATGATCGTTTTACTTTTATTGTTTTATATAGAGCATGAAAACATCATCGCGCCATAAGAAATTTAAATAAAATTAATATAATATTCAAATCATATTCAAAATGTTTTACTCGATTTCAAACATTGTAGTCAGGAATTATAGTTTGGGAAAAACCCAACTATGATTTTGTAGTCAGATAGCCTAGCATGTATGATTTTATAGTAGCCTATGATATGATTCTGTAGCCATAGACTCACGCATGCTTTGTACTATAAAAAGATGTACTTTGTTCTATAAAAGGGTATTTTATATCTGAAATACTAATTATTTTTGTTTAGCACGCTATTAAAATCTATTTGTGAACAGAGTATTAATAATAATCTTGGTCTAAACATTCTTAGATGCGTAGCATTCATCATATTGTAGTTTGGGAACAACCCAACTCGTAAATCTGTTCAAGTTTATGTCACAATAACACGTTAAATAATGCAAAAAAGAAACATTACTTACTCATCAGATTGATCTCCTCTACTGAATGAAATCTTGTTCTTCTTTTGAGGGAAATCCAGCCTTCTTCTTGCAGAAACGAACAGTAGCCGCGATGAACGATCTCCTCGCACTTTGTTTATGTTGGGCGTTTACATGCGCACGTGTCTCACATGGATATTTACATATGAACGGTGCGAGGGGGCGGGATTGCATTAAAGATAATGAGTTAGACGGGAAAGACTGAAGATCGTGTTGGTTTCATACCGATTACTTTATCACAGAATATTTGTTTTCGATAAGACTTACATCATTTAAAAGTAGACACTTCAAGCTTTCTATAGATATAACTCCCATGTCTCTGTGTTGAGATTTCGCCGAGTTACAGTTCATTTTAGTGACGGGTTTCTAAAAGCAGCTCGCAGACACGGAGAAGACAGAGAGCGCACCCTGTTTGTTTTCTTTATTTTCCAAAACCACAACATTTTGTTTTTATTGTGAGTGTACCCGAAAAAAAATAGACACTTCAAAGTTTCAACTGATGTATAACACTTATCTGTATGATCTGTGTCTTTCACACTGATAAGAAAAAAATGAGCTTGTCTCGCTGGCGAGACAGCCGACCCCATCTTTTTGGATCTCCACCCACAGATGCTGTGTGTATTGTGGCTGACTTCTCAGCTCAATCGTCACCAACAAACGTCTCAATGTTCTGCAAGTCATATACATTGGTAACGCATTTCCCATCTCATCTGACCTGAACAGGACTTTGGATGTCCAGGCCACTTCTCGTGTGACAGCTGACACTCTTGAGACGAACGTTGTTGAGGATTGTAGCTCCTGTAATATCCTCTGGCCACTGGCCTACCAAGTTGCGCTTAAGATCAGGTGCTACAACTGGGTAAACTGGGATTTCAACTATATTTAATGCAGCTTCCAGTTGGGAAGTTGCTGGGGCGCAGAGCCCCAACAGTTTATCTTCCAATTGACGAACTGTTATATGTCTGTGTACCACATCTTCCCAAGGAATTCTTGGCCATTCAAATGTTATTTCTCTCAAATTTAGAATCTTGGTCATTTTTCTGAGGAGATTAGTTTTCTTGCACTCTGTCAATCTTTATATCTGCCCATCCAAGTCCATAAAACTTGATTCCAACCAAAAATGGTTGTGGAGCCCTCGTGTTTTTACCAAGGTCTCTTGGAATGTTTGATAATCTCTCTCACTTTCCCATTCACTTGGATCATCATAGTATTCATCAAATTTGTACATTTTATTCTATTTTGGATGAGATAGATACAAAAATTATCACTCTAATGTCTCTGGCCTTTTTCTCTCCTTCTCCTGTACTCTTACTTTCGCTTTCAACTGCGTCCTCACACACACATTCCCTCAGCTCCCACATACGTTCAACGCTCCCACTCCCACTTTCTCCTTCACACACACGCACACACACAGGATAGCAGAGAGAGAAAGATCAAACAGCCTTGGTCTCTCTCTCTCTCTTTTGAAATGAAAAATCAATCAGTTTTTATCTTTTTCTTTATCAATAATTCAGTTTCACGATTTGGATCACAACGTCTACAACTTGGGTGATGTCCAAACATCCGACATAGCAAATTTTTTGGAATATTTTGTCTTTTCAACTCTTACAATTTTCTCAATACACTTTTTACTTTCCATTCAATGTATTTGTCTTTACATTTATTGCTTTTTCATTCCAGTTAAACCAAAGAGCATTTACATAAAACATATACCACGCACATCCAGCTACATACACAGCACAAAGCAGCCAGCACAGTTAATGCTTCACTCAAACATTCAACGCTTCAGTGCATCAACGCACACACAAATATCTCTTTCAACACACAATGGACAGACAAAGACTAACAATTTAACTCTTTCCAGTCTGCAGACACCTGCTCACACAACCCTTCCGCCGTGGGGACCCACCAGGGCCACGCTTAACCAACCACAAGCGGCTCCCTGATATTTTCCTTGGCGTACCCACTTAGGAAGTTGCTTTGACGGGATTTTATGCCCCTCTAAGGCATTACACACTTCTTATGCATATAAATCTCTTTATCAATCTTTTCGCATGCGCAGCTTTTGAAATCTGGAACTCTTTATTCTGTTTTTACTTTTACATCTACTTTTCATTAATTTTATACAAATTCAATACTTTAGATTCGCTTATTGGTGAAGCCTTGTCTCAGATTACCATCACAGGCGTAACCTTAGCCAACCACGCAAACAATCATATTTCCAATTTTAAGCAAAAAATTGCTTACCTTTTAGGCGCCTTTGTTTTGCGATTATTTCTCGTGGACGCCGGACTTCAAGCCAATCCTGTTCGTGACGCCAAGTTATGTTGTGGCTCGAGGTTGATGATAAGTTTCTTTAAAGTATTAATGAAGCTCAAAAAACAGAGTTCAAGATGCCAAAATAAGACTTTATTAAACAAAGAAACAAAGCCGAGATGACAGCCGCTGTATCTGAGTCTTTGTCTGTCGGGGCGTCCATTTTATACCCATCTTTCTGCCCAAAATAGGTAGTTCCGGTTTTTAACTGGCTATGCCTGTCTGGTTTGCCACAATTTATTACTAGCCCACCTGGTCCATTTTTCAATGGTGGAATTTTGCCAGATCCGCCATTTTTTTAAAAGCTTTTATTTTACGGCCTCCCATTGGTTGGAGGTGATCCAATGGGACATACATCAAACTTGTTTACTTAGTCCTGTCATATTCTGGAAATCACCCAAAGTTCATTGGGTTACTTGAGTTCACTGGTATACGTCCTATGGAAAAGTACCAGTACCGCCCAATGGATGACCCTTTCCTGTGGAAAAGTACCAGTACTGCCTAATGGATGACCATTTCCTGTGGAAAAGTACCAGTACTGCCTAATGGATGGCCCTTTAAGACTTACAATCTGTATTAAGACAACCAGCATTGGAATAATTCAACATATTGATCAGTATATCGATTGCTTTCATGATTATACATAATATTTTAAGTAAGATAATACCATATTGAGTAAATATCATAATATAAAGTAAAATAACACAATAGTATATCGTCGCTGTCGGGCGGAATCCTCGCATCTCCAAAACCATTATTTTTCAGGAAATTAAAAAAACTGCATATTTTTTGAGTTATTAAACATTGTATCGTTAAAGTTGGTATTATACCTTATATTGCTATCATATACTGTTGTGTACCAACATCAAGACAACATTTCCCCAAAATCATGTTTAATCGGAGATACGAGATTTATGACTTGGGAGCAGGGAGATACGAGATTACGCTGTCATTGATAAGAATGGTACGGACACAGACGTCGCTGCTGCCAGAAGTGTTCATCAAAGTCTGCAGTCGCATTGAGCCTTTTGACAAGAGACAAGGCTTTAAGAGCTAATCAAAGCTAATGATTGTGGTTACATACACCTTCCTAAACTCTATTTTAAACGTTAGAGCTATGAGTGATGCAATACCAAAATAAAACGATAAACTGACTAGGCTGTCTAATAGGCGGACATTAATCTGCATGCAAACAAAGTCGGCGGTCGCGTTGAGCCTTTTGATAAGAGAAAAGGGTTCAATAGTTAACCAAAGCTAACGACTGTTTTCCTAAACTCATTTACCTGAGAGGACGTGTTGCTCGACGAGGATTTGTTGCGACTTTCAATCTTGAGGAGCAGGGACGTGCAGAGTGTTCCTCAGGGGCAGGGGCTCAAATGTAAAATAGGGGCAATGTAAAAAAATAAAAAAAATAAAAAAATAATATATATATATATATATATATATATATATATATATATATATATATATATATATATATATATATATAGGTCAAAAGTTTGGATACATTACTATTTTATATTTTTGTAAGAAGTCATTTTATGGTCATGAAGCCTGCATTTATTTGATCAAATTTTTAATATACTTTAAAATACATTTTATGCCATTCTGATTTATTATCAATATTGGAAACCTGTGATAATTTTTTCAGGATTCTTTGATTAATAAAAAGTTTAAAAAGCACAGCATTTATTTAAAATATATATTTTGTAACAATAAACATTGAAAAGCTTGAGGTTTTGAATAAATGCTGTTCTTTTTATTTATTTATTTATTTATTATTTATCAATGAACCCCAAAAAAGGTTCCAAAAATAAATAAATAAATAAGCAGCACAACTGTTTCCAATATTGATAATAAATCATCATATTATATCTGAAGGATCATGCACTGAAGACTGGAGTAATGATGCTGAAAATTCAGCTTGATCACAGAAATAAATTATATTTTAAAGTATATTAAAATAGATCAACATTCTTTTAAATTGTAATATTTCACAATATTACAGTTTTTCTGTATTTTTGATAAAATAAATGCAGGTTTGATGAGCATAAGACACTTTCATAATGCTGCATAATTATCAAAAATGGTAATATAATAAAATCCTTTCATGTCACCATTTCGTCAGTCTACACTTCACATAATAGGCCTGTAGGTGGCACTTGGGCTTCATTAATTATGATAGTTTCATGAAATAGTAAACGGTGCTTCATACATAAATGTAAGTGAACTGAATACTGATTTCTATTATTGCGACTTTTGGCGCTGCACGGTTTTGTGCCGTGCTTTTGTAGTCATTTAGCATCCATTTTCTCAGCGATGCAATTTGATTTATAAAATGAGACAAACCGCAGATAGCTCTACAAATAAGCTTGTCTGCCCCATGTAATTTTCAACCGATTTATGAAAAAGAACGGAAAATGTCTGCTCCAATTCACATTAGTGTCCAATGAAATGTGTCAGATCATGATTGGTTGGTGTATTATACATGACAAACGGGTATTGATGAATTATGTAATATTCTCTAAACTATATAATATATGGATTTTTTATTAAATCGACACACTAACTTTGATTACTGATGGGAAAAAAAAGTTTAAAATATTGTTTGGTTTATTTTCTTTCCTTCCCTTCGATCTATTCACTGAAAGAACCATATATACTTGAGAGCCTAGGTTTCCGGACAGACTGTGGAATATCAGTCAGTCGAGCAAAACGCACGCAACCCATAACAGCCTCAGATTGACAGATATCTAAAAATAAACAGGAATTTTCCGACTTTTGAGTGATTAGTTACCGTTTTGTGCACATTGTCATGTTAATTATAATTCAAATTAATTTTGTTTTATTGACTACAATATCATTGCTATTTGTCTGAGAGGTTCACTTTTGAATAATTTTGATAAAGGGCAGGGGCCCCCTTCTGCACGTGCCTGTTGAGGAGACATAATGCCACGATGCTCCCGCGGAGTGAAGAAGAGGTGGAGTTACGAGGCTTCTCAGACAATTGAAGTGTCCAATGGAGTTAAGAGATTTGCTCTCAAGCTATTTTCAACACTGTAGATTGGTTAATAATTTGTAAAAATAACAGACCCACGTGGGGACTGACCAATAGCATCGATTTGTGAAAAAATATGAAATTGACAAAATTTGGACATACGAGGTTTCCGCCCGACAGCGACGATATGCATCTTTGGACTATAAGCCCTGTAGCATTTGGACCAATCAGACACACATTTGTTCATCAGATTTAACAAATCAAATTAGTTATTAGATTAACAACCAACCACAGACCCCTCACCCCACACACGTTCTGAGTGCCGGTATGTCTGTAATGACTCCAGGCCCCCCCGGTGCCATGGCAACCTATCTGATAACACTAGTTTTATTGGTCAAAGGAATACGGGCAGACCTCATTTTCCCTTAGGAAAGAGACATGTAATGCACATAAAAATGGACTCTTCTCTAATTAATTCATTGAAAGACCTCTCTTTGAATGAACACACATATCCTCAGGTCATTGTGTATTTTGTTACTGTTCGTGTATATTGTCTTTTTGTACTGTATTCTGTTTTATGCATGTTTATGATAGATCACTAGTTAATATTACCTCACTTACATCATGTTTGATCTCTATCAATTCGTCTTCGGATGATCTAAATGACAGTGTATATTACATGTTGATACCTATGCAAAATATTAGTGTTCTAAGAATCTTTAATAGTTCTTTAATAGCAACCCCATGCAAATTGCCATGCTCAGAGACAAAGAGTCGTAAAACCTTCCCTCCAAAGAGAAGGGAGCCCATTGGCTCTTTGACTCCCCAGAGGTGTGACCTCTATAGCAGATAAAGGTCTCATTCACAGGTCCGGCCCCTCTATTCTAAAAAAAATCTCTCTTCTACGAAAAGCTCTTCTTTAGAGCCGTGGGTGATCTCCCCCAGCCTGGGAGATGACTCTTGACCACAAAGACCCAGTCTGCGGTTCTGTTAGATCCTAAGAGGATGAGTAAGATGTGAGTTAGAACTTTTCTGGACTATTAAGTTTTTGTGCCAGGCCTTATGGCCTTGTCTTTCCATTCTATCAAAGCTCCTCGGACCTCACCAGATCTCTTTCTTAACTCTTTTTCCACTTTACATCTGGGAAGAAACTCCCAATCACCATTGAGTCAGAACATCTTTGGAATTCATCACTCTTCAATCCGGAAGAACGTGATCGCGAGTCCAAAAACCTTGAAACCATCAAGACTTTTCATCCGAGACCGCATTCCGTCATGACAAAGGAAGTGCAAGTATAGTACATTTAACTAAACGAAACAGAGGTTTAGTATAAGTTATAGACCCCGTTATAAACGGCGCTGATGGTTTTACTCAGGTGGTTAACTGACTCTTTCCATAACTGCATTCTGTTTTCTCTAATGGCTTCATTCATCCACTTTAGCTCCACTTTGTATGTATGCGTGAGTGTATGTTATTCGTTGTTTGTTTAGATTAGTTATGTGTGTTAGCGTTTAGTTAATAAAACTCTTGTGCACAAATTACATGAGTTTCTGATTCTGCCTTGCATATTAATGTCCCTTTACGATTTTGACCCTAGCTACATGCTCTAATGCATTAATAGGAAGATATTTTCTGTGGCCACGGAAATATCCTTTCTTAGAGTTGATATGAATTTACACTGAATGTTCGCTGGACGAACAGATCAGCTGATGGCAATTTAACTCTGCGACAGTTATTACCGTCAGCCGATATAAATAATTGTAATTAATCATAATTAATTGTAATTATTTATATACAATTCCCTTTTTGAGCTAATTTGCTACACTCAATAGGTTCATATCACTGTTACTTTTAGTGTAGTATGCGCTACTCAAAGTTTTTCTGTATGACTATACTTTGCTTGGGCATTTAAGAATGACCTTAACTACATTTAAGATGCTGTGCAATAAGATTGGTCTGCTGGTTAGTCAGGTTATGCCGCCCTGTCACGCAAAGTTACATGACTTTTTTGTGCATAGAGGAATTTATAGGGCAATTACATTTCCATCTCGCATTATTTGCATTTACTCTTAATCACACAAGCCAAAAACCACCTCGAGCAATTTTTTTTTTTTTCCTGGAGCCTCCCCAGTCGACAGCATTGTACATTTTGAATGTTTTCCTTATTCCTTGGTTACCTTGGATTACCTTGAGGAACAATTTTAAAACCCTTGGTTTAAACTAATCCTGTTCCTAGAGATCTACCTTCCTGCAAAGTTCAGCTCCAGCCTTAATCAAACAAACAAGAACCAGCTAATTAAGATCTTCAAGAGCACTTTACAGACACGTGTGTTTGATCAGGATTGGAGCTGAAGGTAGATCTCCAGGAACAGGACTGGGCACTCCTGGTTTAAACTGTATGTAGCTGAAAATACAGTAGTCTAAGAAAAAATGATTATAACTGATTTGTTGAATATAACTTGCCTGCTAATAATAATAATAATAATAATAATAATAGTTGTTGTTGTTATAATAATAATAATAATAGTTGTTGTTGTTGTTGTTGTTGTTATGCTCTGTTTTACTATGTTACTTTTTTTTTTTTTTTTTTTCTGTCTTTTTTCTCTCAGGACAGTGAGACCAGAATTGGGAAGAAAAAAAAATCTGGGCCATATTCCCTTTGTGTCAGCAGCTTCCTGATGAGGTAAATTAAAAAAAAAAGAAAAAAAAAATTGGTTTCTATTACAATTCATATTTGTACAACTTTGACTTTTTCCAAGGTACGTTTTCCATGTTATGTTTTCTATGAATTAGTTGTAGTATTTTTTTAGTAGATGTATAGAGAGTAGGTAGTATGGTAGTTCTATTGCAAATAGTTCTAGTGCAGATGGTTTACCAAAAACTAAAATGTACTGTATATTTGTTATCTTATTCAATATGCACTGGTAACTACACGCAAAGTATCTGTCTTCTGTATATTATTCTTAATTGTTTCTGTCTATAGTCCTGGAGAATTGACAAATGCGCTGTATGCTGTCTTGTAGATTCAAGAAACTACTTCTTTTTTTTTTTTTAATTTACATTTTCACATGCTTATAATGACAACAAACCTGTCATTGACTGTGACTGTTTCATGTAGTTTTTCTTCTCTTGGCAGAATAACATTCTTGAAAAAGCAGAAGCCATCACTGGTCCACACTTGGAGTAAGGGAATCTCTGGACTTTCTTTGTAAGTTCCTCTAGTTTTAGTTGAGAATCTTGTTGATATTTGAAGTGCCCATATTATTTTTTCCCCAAATATTACCTTTCATGCATTGTAAAATAGCTGTTTGTAAATGTAAAAGGTCTGCAAAGGTTTAAAGATCAAATTGCATGACAAATTAATTTTTGTCTCCTAAAAGTAAGAATTGATTCTGAACTGCTGTGCTGAAATGAGTGTCAGAAACTCCAATCTCACTTCCTGTTACCAATTACCTGTTAGGTTTGTTTGCATAATGCCAGCCTATGGACTTCACTGGCTGTCACTCAAACATCTATCTATCTGCCCTCAATCACTGTAGTTGTAGCGGAGGCCAAACAGAGTATGGTAGGCTCTAGGAATGGCAGGGTTTAAGGATGTATTACCTGTCATTAAGAAATTGTCAAATTTGAGGAAGTTGAAAATGTGATTTTTATCTTTGATCTTATGATCTTACTAGTAATTATGTTTGTTTACATTGCTACATTTCTACATGGGGAAGTCGTGGCCTAATGGTTAGAGAGTTGGGCTAGTAACCTGAAGGTTGCCGGTTCGATTCTCACACCGGCAGGAATTGAAGGTGGGGATTGTGAATGAACAGCACTCTCTCTGCCTTCGATACCATGACTGAGGTGCACTTGAGCAAGGCATCGAACCCCCAATTGCTCCCCGGGCGCTGGAGCAATGGCTGCCCACTGCTCCGGGTGTGTGTTCACGGTGTGTGTGTGTGCGTGTGTTCACTATTCACTGCTGTGTGTGTGCACTTGGATGGGTTAAATGCAGAGCACCAATTTCGAGTATGGGTCACCATACTTGACAATACGTCACGACTTTCACATTTCAGATGCTGTGCAGTGAGCTGGTCAGTAATGTAATGTTCCTGGTATGCAAGTTTGCTCCACAATATAAAGTGGTCCAGGAAATATATGAAAATGAGGATGTTCATGATTCAATATCCAAAACCAAACCCTTCAGGTAAAATACATTTTTTGTTTTAATTTTTTTTTTTTTTTACTTATTTTTTCATGACTATCAGTGTAAATTGAAACCAGATTCTTTATGCATTTCAAATGCAGGAAGACGTTGCAAACACATCTGGAGACTTTGAGAAACTGACTTTGAGAAGATATCTGGTTTAAAGGAGCACATTCAAACTACAGCAATTTAATGATACACCTGCTATACCTTTTCGTTGTGAAATGTTCCTATGTATTATACATGCATGTAATTCTCTGGATTTGTTTGTAATTGTATAAAAATGGAAAGAAGTCTTAATTATACTTGATTATTTTATTGTAATATTGGACCTGTAAACTGATTATTTTCAATCAACATTTTTAATTTTGTTCTTACACAAACAATCTGTACAACAGACATTGAATTAAACAACATTAACAGCACGGAGAAAAGAAAAAAAAAACATTTTGGCTATGTTTTTAAATTACAAGTCCTAATGTCACTGCAATAGACTGAGAACTTTAAGTGGTTGCACATACTGTAGTTTGACACTGGGATCTTTTGCAATCACATTTATGTATCACCAAGTCCTATCGGACGGTAATTGTTTCTCACGTGAACATATGTAAAAATGTATTTACATGGCACCTCAGTGATAACTCTTGAATTTGACAGTGATAACTCATGAATTTGATGCTTTATTCACAGCGGAGAAGCAAGATGTGTGATCATATGAACCTAGGAATGCACTGCTTACATTGCCAGTTTTGTGGTTGTCTGCTATAAATAAAATGTCATATGCTTGGAATAATAAATAAATTTAAATGGATTAATATACTATTCATTATTTATTTAAATCTCTGGTTTAAAAATGGGAAAATAGACCCACTATAGTTGAAATGGTTTTCTTATCTCTCAAAATGATGGGTGTCATTAAAAATGAGGATATTAGCAGAAATAAGTTAATGCAACCTCTTATTTACATGAGGTAAACAAAACTGCTTGGCTTACATTTTCATGTATGTAGGCCTATACATATTTTAAAGTTGTATTGTATACCTATTACTGCCATAATAATGACCCATTTCAAATGTTTACGTGCTTTCTGGTCTTTTTGTTCTTAACTGCACCCAATTGTTGTGGTGGAGCAGTTATGAAATATTGTTCTTGTAAATATTTTCTAGCATTTAAGTATTGAATTTTTTTTCAGTAATTAATATGCACGCAAAGTACAGTTGTTGCATGTAATGTTAAACGGTGGTCAAAAGGAATTTAAACAGTTAATTTTTAATCAATTTCTTCTTCTCAGAGATGTGGATTCGGACAGCAATTAAGTTATCACATGACCTTGTTAATTCGGCCGGGGATTTTTACAGGGATGGTGGGAGAAAAACACTGACATTCTGGATTCGGATGGCAATAAAATCACAGACTAACCCCTGTAAATGTTGAAAATCGCTTGCATCCCCATGAGAACCAATTACCGTCTGAATCTGGATATTATGTGTTTTTATCACATGGAACCAAACATACACCATTTTTCATACATCTCCATTTTTGCACCATTTTGGACTCGGCAGCATCAGATGCCTCTTCAGTGTTAGCTCCTTTGATTGGTCCAGTTTCTGCCAGCTCCTCCAGGTAACTGAAGAATAAAATAAAAGATCAATCAATATTACAGTAACTGTCTACTGATTTCTAAATGTAATGATTTAAAAAAAAATTGAATACCCTTAAAAGTATGCATACATTCACTAGACTAAAACTAGTAAAAAAATAAACAGGAAAATGATGCCAAAATATCAATACTATATAGAACAAATGAAATACACACACACACACACACACATATATATATAGGTGCATCTCAATAAATTAGAATGTTGTGGAAAAGTTCACAACAGTAATTCAACTCAAATTGTGAAACTCGTGTATTAAATAAATTCAATGTACACAGATTGAAGTAGGTTAAGTCTTTGGTTCTATTAATTGTGATGATTTTGGCTCACATTTAACAAAAACCCACCAATTCACTATCTCAACAAATTAGAATATGGTGACATGCCAATCAGCTAATCAACTCAAAACACCTGCAAATGTTTCCTGAGCCTTCAAAATGGTCTCTCAGTTTGATTCACTAGACTACACAATCATGGGGAAGACTGCTGATCTGACAGTTGTCCAGAAGACAATCATTGACCCCCTTCACAAGGAGGGTAAGCCACAAACATTCATTGCCAAAGAAGCTGGCTGTTCACAGAGTGCTGTATCCAAACATGTTAACAGAAAGTTGAGTGGAAGGAAAAAGTGTGGAAGAAAAGATGCACAACCAACCGAGAGAACAAGCCTTATGAGGATTGTCAAGCAAAATCGATTCAAGAATTTGCGTGAACTTCACAAGGAATGGACTGAGGCTGGGGTCAAGGCATCAAGAGCCACCACACACAGACGTGTCAAGGAATTTGGCTACAGTTGTCGTATTCCTCTTGTGCGTCTTACCTGGGCTAAGGAGAAGAAGAACTGGACTGTTGCCCAGTGGTCCAAAGTCCTCTTTTCAGATGAGAGCAAGTTTTGTATTTCATTTGGAAACCAAGGTCCTAGAGTCTGGAGGAAGGGTGGAGAAGCTCATAGCCCAAGTTGCTTGAAGTCCAGTGTTAAGTTTCCACAGTCTGTGATGATTTGGGGTGCAATGTCATCTGCTGGTGTTGGTCCATTGTGTTTTTTGAAAACCAAAGTCTCTGCACCCGTTTACCAAGAAATTTGAGCACTTCATGCTTCCTTCTGCTGACCAGCTTTTTAAAGATGCTGATTTCATTTTCCAGCAGGATTTGGCACCTGCCCACACTGCCAAAAGCACCAAAAGTTGGTTAAATGACCATGGTGTCGTGTGCTTGACTGGCCAGCAAACTCACCAGACCTGAACCATATTGTCAAGAGGAAAATGAGAAACAAGAGACCAAAAAATGCAGATAAGCTGAAGGCCACTGTCAGCGAAACCTGGGCTTCCATACCACCTCAGCAGTGCCACAAACTGATCACCTCCATGCCACGCCGAATTGAGGCAGTAATTAAAGCAAAAGGAGCCCCTACCAAGTATTGAGTACATATACAGTAAATGAACATACTTTCCAGAAGGCCAACAATTCACTAAAAATGTTTTTTTTATTGGTCTTATGAAGTATTCTAATTTGTTGAGATAGTGAATTGGTGGGTTTTTGTTAAATGTGAGCCAAAATCATCACAATTAAAAGAACCAAAGACTTAAACTACTTCAGTCTGTGTGCATTGAATTTATTTAATACACGAGTTTCACAATTTGAGTTGAATTACTGAAATAAATGAACTTTTCCACGACATTCTAATTTATTGAGATGCACCTGTATATTATCTACGCAGTGTAGACTACATTCTATATTATGGGATTGTGGGACAACTTGCTTCAGTTTTAAAACAGTCAAGAATGTTCAGGGAGCTAACAGCCATGTTTACTGAATGATCTTCATGATTGATATAATGTGTTGTTTAAAAGAATGAACAATGGTTAGGTCAGAGGATAGCGCATAATTTACTAAAAGTAACAGTAATGCGGACCTATTGAGTACTCCTGCCCCGAGAGCAGGCCATTGTTCAGTAAAAATAACAGTGATATGAATATTGAGTACTCCTGCCCTGAGAGCAGCATATAGTACACTAAAAATAACAGTGATATGAATATTGAGTACTCCTGCCCTGAGAGCAGCATATACAGTGCCCTCTAAAAGTATTGGAACAGTAAAGACAAAATTGCTCTGTTGGCTGTGGAGTCAAGACATTTACAAATATGATTAAAAGATGAATATGAGACAAAACTACAGAATGTCACATTTTATTATTGGGTGATTCAAAACAGAAGTTCAGCACTTTTAGAGTTTCATCCCCCTATCTGATGTGAGCATAAGTATTGGAACAGTTGCCTCACAGGTCTTTCTAAGTGATCAGCTGTGTCCTGTTGCATTAATTCTTCAGATATTAAAAGCAGGGAATGTGTCGTATCAGTTATATCCATTACTTCTGCATTCTGAATCTTGCATTCGATGATGACACACTCAAACCAGGATGAAGATGAGGGAGCTGACTTTGAGAGAAAAGCAAGCAATTTGGAGGCTAAAAGAAAAGAGGAAGTCAACTAGAGCTATAGCAAAAACAAAGGGCATGGAGAAATCAAGAGTTTGGAAACCACCAGCGACACCAGCAACCAACAACTACCTGATCGGCTGAGAAAACAACAGTAGTTGATGACAGACAAATCATAAAAGCTGTGAAAATGAACCCTAAAAGACGTGTCTGTAAAATCACCAACAACTTCCAGAAAGCTGGGGTGATGCTCTGACAATCTACTGAATTACAGATGCTACACAGCAAGATGCAAACCTCTGACCAGCACCAAAAATAGAAAGGCAAGATTAGAGTTTGCAAAAAAGCACAAAGCTGAGCCAGAAGAGTTTTGGAACTGTGTTTATGGACCGATGAGACAAAGATGAACCTTTATCTAAGTGATGGGAAAGCAAAAATGTGGAGAGAAAAAAAAGGGAACTGCAAAAGATCCCAAGCATACAGCCTCATCTGTAAAGCATGGTGGAGGTGGTGTCATGGCATGGGCATGCATGGCTGTCTCTGGAACAGGCCCTCTCAACTTTACTGATGACTTAATGTATGATGATAGTAGCAGAATGAATTTGGAAGGGTACAAAACCATCTTGCCTACCAATATTCAAGAAAATGCCACCAGATTCATTGGGAAGTGCTTCATATTGCATCAGGACAATGACCCAAAATACACTGCCAGTTCAGTCAAGGAATTTATAAAGGCAAAGAAATGGAAAGTCTTAGATTGCCCAAGTCAATCTCCAGATTTAAATCCGATTGAACATGAATTTCACCAGCTGAAGAGGAGAGTAAAGGCAGAAACTCCCAAAACAAGCAACGCTTGGAATTGGCTGCATTAAAGGCTGGGAAAAGTATTTCAAAGGATGAGACCAATAGTCTGGTGATGTCAATGAGTCACAGACTCACTGCTGTGATTGTGCACAAGGGATCTGCAACTAAATAATAGCTTTTAATCTTTTATATCTGCCTTATGTTCAACTGTCCCAATACTTATGCTCACATCAATGAGTGGGATGAACTCTAAAAGTGCTGTTCTTTTTATTTGGTAAAACATGTATGTGTTGAAACGGGTAATAATAAAATGTGACATTCTGTAGTTTTGTCTCATATTCATCTTTTAATCATATTTGCAAATGTCTTGACTCCACAGCCAACAGAACAATTTTGTCTTTACTGTTCCAATACTTATGGAGGGGACTGTAGTTCAGTAAAAATAACAGTTATATTAATATTGAGTGCTCCTGCCCTGAGAGCAGCATATAGTACACTAAAAATAACAGTTATATTAATATTGAGTACTCCTGCCCAGAGAGCAGTGTATAGTTCAGTAAATATAACAGTAATATAATTAGAGTACTCCTGCCCTGAGAGCAGCGTATAGTTCAGTAAAAATAACAGTAATATGAATAGAGTACTCCTGCCCTGAGAGCAGCACATAGTTCAGTAAAAATAACAGTAATATGAATATTGAGTACTCCTGCCCTGAGAGCAGCACATAGTACACTAAAAATAACAGTTATATTAATATTGAGTACTCCTGCCCTCAGAGCAGCACATAGTACACTATAAATAATAGTAATATGAATATTGAGTACTCCTGCCCTGAGAGCAGTGCTAATGCTAATGCTAACTGAGATGACGAAATGTCACGGAGATTTGAACGAGTTCTGTTGTCGCTCAAATCGGATTCACAGACAGCGCAGTAGCATTGGAAAAGCATGTTTTACTCCAGTTACCTCATTATCAGCTTTGGTGCGATCGACTGATGAAGCAGTCTAATGAAAATGCATACTATATGATATATTTAGTCGATGATTATTTGTTCTGTGCATCTTTGTTCTTTAATTATCTCACTAAACGTAAGAGATGTTTATTTTTTTCAAGAAAATACATGGTAAATTCACTCACCTTGCAATAAATGCCTCCCACAAAGCTCCAGTAACGTATCTGTCTTAAGTATTCCACATGTCCAAATTTCCTGACCCCGCCTCTGCTTCAATTTCATTGGTTGAATCTGTGAACCAATCATTTTCCTTTCTGCCCTCAGAACATGTTTGAGTAAGTAAAACTCCCATCTGCTTCCACCCCAAGCGCACGTGAGCTCAGCTTTACAGAAACTCGCTGATCAGATCACAGACACAGAACAACAACACCCGGACTCTGTTTTAATCATTCTCGGGGACTTTAATAAAGCCAATCTCTCCCGTGAACTGCCAAAATACAGACAGCATATCACATGTCCCACCAGAGACAGTAATATATTGGATCATTGTTACACAGCAATAAAAGATGCATATCACTCTGTCCCACGGGCAGCTTTAGGACTCTCTGATCACTGTTTGGTTCATCTTATACCGACCTACAGGCAGAAACTGAAATCAGCTAAACCTGTTTTAAGGACTGTTAAAAGATGGACTAATGAAGCAGAGCGGGATTTACAAGCCTGTTTCCACCTCACTGATTGGAGTGTTTTTGAAGCTGCTGCCACCGATCTGGATGAGCTCACAGAGACTGTAACATCTTATATCAGTTTCTGTGAATATATGTGCATTCCTACCAGGACTCATTTAACCTACAACAACAACAAACCGTGGTTCACTGCAAAACTCAGACAGCTCCGTCAGGCCAAAGATGCTGCTTACAGGAAGGGGGACAAAGTCTTGTATAAACAGCCCAAATACACACTGGAAAAGGAGATCAGAGTGGCAAAGAGGAATTATTCTGAAAAAATAAGGATTCAGTTCTCTTCCAGTGACTAAGCATCAGTGTGGAAAGGTCTGAAAGAGATCACCAACTACAAGACACCATCCCCCAGCACTGTGGAGAATCAACAACTGACAGACAATCTGAATGAGTTCTACTGCAGGTTTGAAAAAAACACCCCACACCCGCCCTGAACACCTCTCCACACAACCATTAACACCTCCAGCAACCCCCCTCTCCCCCAAACCTGCAATTCAGATCAGTGAAGACGAGGTGCGCCAGGTCTTCCGGAAGCAGAAAAAGAAAAGAGCACCAGGCCCAGATTGTGTTACACCAGTCTGTCTGAAATCCTGTGCTGACCAGCTGGCCCCCATCTTCACACAGATCTTCAACAGATCACTGGAACTGTGTGAAGTCCCTTCATGCTTCAAACACTCCACCATCATCCCCATCCCAAAGAAATCCAAAATTACAGGACTAAATGACTACAGGCCTGTGGCTCTAACGTCTGTGGTCATGCAGTCTTTTGAAAAACTGGTGCTGGCCAACCTGAAAGACATTACTGGACCCTTACTGGATCCTTACTGGATCCTCTTCAGTTTGCCTACAGAGCAAACAGGTCTGTGGACGATGCAGTCATCATGGGACTGCATTATGTTCTGCAACATCTAGACAGACCAGGGACTTATGTGAGGATCCTGTTTGTGGACTTCAGCTCGGCCTTTAACCCTATCATCCCAAACCTTCTCCGTGCCTACCTCTGTCTGTCAGTGGATCACCAGCTTCCTGACAGACAGGCAGCAGCTAGTGAGGCTGGGAAAATACACATCCAGCACTCGTACAATCAGCACTGGAACTCCTCAGGGCTGTGTTCTCTCCCCACTGCTCTTCTCCCTGTACACCAACAACTGCACATCTAAAGACCCCTCTGTCAAGCTCCTGAAGTTTGCAGACAACACCACACTGATCGGCCTCATTCAGGATGGTGACGAGTCTGCTTACGGACAGGAGGTTAAGGAGCTGGCTGTCTGGTGCAGTCTTAACAACCTGGAGCTCAACATGCTCAAAACTGTGGAGATGATTGTGGACTTCAGGAGAAACCCCCCTGCACTCCCCCCACTCACCATCATGAACGGCATTGTAACGACAGTGGAGTCATTCAGGTTTCTGGGCACCACCATCTCTCAGGACCTGAAGTGGGACATTCACATAGACTCCATTGTTAAAAAGGCCCAGCAGAGGCTGTACTTCCTTTGCCAGCTGAGGAAGTTCAAACTGTCACAGGAGCTGCTGAAACAGTTGTCCTCTGCACTTCAATAACTGTCTGGTTCAGCTCAGCTACCAAATCTGACCTCAGAAGACTACAGAGGGTAGTCCGGACTGCTGAGCGAATCATTGGTACAACCCTCCCCACTCTCCAAGAACTGTACTTATCCAGAGTGAGCAAAAGGGCTGGCAAAATCACTCTGGACCCCTCACATCCAGCACACTCCCTCTTTGAACTATTGCCATCTGGTCGACGCTACAGAGCTCTGAGCACCAGAACGACCAGGGACAGGAACGGTTTCTTCCCTCATGAACACCTGAAAATAATTGTGGAACACACACTATTTATACACTTATTTATCTAACACACATACTTAGTTGTATGTACAGGTATATTATGTGCAAATTGAAATGTAGACTGTCTATTGTTATATACCTGTACATAAAATTGTCAATTTGTATATTTTTATTCCTTATTTACTTGTTCTATTTTTTAATTCTTCTTTTTATTATCTGTTTTTTGTTCTGTCACTGTCACTCTGTTGCACTGCGGAAGCTTCTGTCATGAAAACAAATTCCTCGTATGTGTAAACATATCTGGCAATAAAAGCTCATTCTGATTCTGATTCATTCATTACTAGCCTTTTGTTTTGGAGTTTTGATGCAGCCATCGGCTGCGTCCGAAAGCTCTAAAATGCTGCCTTCGGAGGCAACATTCCAAGGCAGGAAGGCACGTCCGAATCCAAATTCTTTACTTCCGGTCTCTGGAGGTACCTTCTTTTGATCGATTTTTGTAGACAGCATAGATGTATCCTTCACTGCCTTTGATATCCCACAATCCTGTGAGTTCCGTTCCGTGACGGTTGAGCTAAAAAATAAAGATGGTGTCTGAAAGTTGCATTTGGTGGTCAGTTTATGTGTAAATGTATATTTCTGACTGACTTTTTGCACTTTTGATGTTATTTCTAGCGAGAAATCAGTATTATAATAATTAAATATTAATTTAGTTATCACCAAAACTCGTTCTATATTGTTGTAGATCATTAAACCGTTACGCTGCCTCAGAAGCCTGTCCGAAATCAGTTTCATGAGGTGCCTTCATGCAAAAACGCTGCCTGCGAAGTCATTGCCTCATAAGGCAGCAAGTCAGCTGCCTAAGTTTTCGGATGCAGCCATCATCATCTCATGGTGCATACAGGAAGTAAACTGCTCTGGTCATGTGATAATTTGCACTAAATTTGTGAAACTGCACATATTTAATTGAGACCCTTAATTATTTTTCCATATTTGCAGAAAATGCACTAAAACAGTCAGTAAAACTTTTTTTATGGTCACTATTGTGACAAGTCAGATTAAATTGTTTAAAATTGGCCTTAAAATCCTCTATAATGTGTGGCTAGCTTTAGTTTGCATGGTAGCCAATTAATTAAGCAGCACCTGATCTTAATTTGCAGTATATAAGGGAGTTCTCTCACGAGCAGCTTGTTTCTTCTGTTTTCCTACAGCAGGTAAGTTTGTTTTAGAACCGTTTGTGTATTGATTATTACTTCTTGGATTTAATTGTGCATATTTTGCTGAAATATTTAAGAACATGCTAATTTTCTCTTCTGTTTGTAATGACCATGTGGTCAAAATGGCAACTGCTTCAAAGTGTTTCCACTTTACACTAATTAGATATGTGTTTGTAATAATGCTAGTGTACTTCTCAATGTGTAATGTAATTCTGGAACTTATTTTGAAGGAAATTTAATGTTTAATGTTAGGGATTTTTTTTGTCTTCTTGGTAAAGTAATGCACAGGAATTGATCACTTCTGATTCAGATTGTTTGAATATTATATGAACCACTATGTTCATTGTTAGTATCTTCCATTATATTTTCTTGAAAATTGTGGCTGGATAATGTTTCCTTACTAAGGAGCAGTATTGGTAAATTATACAAGATTATTGAATGGTTTATATTTATCTGTGTAAAAGGTTGCATTTTATTAGTGAAATGTTAAATAATATATTGGTTATGCATATATGACAATACTTTCTTCTTTTTATGTGTGATGGTGAACTGAGTTGAGGTAATATTTATAATTTATTAATATGTATGTATGTGCATTTGAATATATGTAATTGAATAATGTATTTAAGTATGCTCATCATTTGTAATGTTTGAATACTTGCAGTATTATGATGTTTTAAATTAAGAACTGAAAACTGCTGTCTCGTAAGCATATGTAGTAATTCTGTTTCTGTGTTTACAGATGCTGCGACCTAAGAAGAGGTCCGCCATAGCCAAGAGGCTATAAGCACAGCGACATGCAAGTACAGAGGCTGCACCACTTCCTCTTAAAACATGCAGGGCTGAGGTAACGCCGCTTCCTCATAAAAAAAAATGGCCGACTGCTCCGGTAGTTGTACTCCCGCTGTCAACCAGCAGGTTCCACTCGGTCCTGCAAAAACAAACAGGAAAGAGGCTGCACCGCTTCCCCTCAAAACAAATCAAGCCGAGGTTATGCTGCGTCCTCATTCAAAAATAAGGGGTTTTTACCCTCGTGTAGAAACCACCCCTCAACAGGTTCCATCCCGACCTATGGGTACAATCGGGGTAGAGACTGCACTGCTTCTTTTTAAAATATTTAAAGCAGAGGTGTCGCCACTTCCTCGTCAAAAAAATGGCAGACTTGTCAGGAAGTGCTGGCAAGTGCAATCATGCAACCCAGCAGGTTCCACTCTGTCCTGGAATAAAACGGGTAGAGGCTGCACCACTTCCTCATAAAAAAAATGGTAGGCTTGGTAAACTCTAGTAAGCTGTGGCAACCCCACATGAATTACCCAATCAAAACCCATGAAAAACCTATTAACCCCCTGGGGTCGGCTGTCTCGCCGGCGAGACAAGCTCTTTTTTTTTTTTCTTATCAGTGTGAAAGACACTAAAAATACTCCGTCAATTTTGGTCATACAGATAAGTGTTATACATCAATTGAAACTTTGAAGTGTCTTTTTTTTCGGGTACACTCACAATAAAAACAAAATGTGGTTTTGGAAAATAAAGAAAACAAACAGGGTGCACTCTCTGTCTTCTCCGTGTCCGCGAGCTGCTTTTAGAAACGTGTCACTAAAATGAACTGTAACTCGGCGAAATCTCAACACAGAGACATGGGAGTTATATCTATAGAAAGCTTGAAGTGTCTTCCTTTTAAATGAAGTCTTATCGAAAACAAATATTCTGTGATAAAGTAATCCGTATGAAACCAACACGATGTTCAGTCTTTCCCGTCTAACTCATTATCTTTAATGCAATCCCGCCCCTCGCGGCTCGCGCCATTCATATGTAAATATCCACGTGAGACACGTGCGCATGTAAACGCCCAACACAAACAAAGCGCGAGGAGATCATTCATCACGGCTACTGTTCGTTTCTGCAAGAAGGCTGGATTTCCCTCAAAAGAAGAACAAGATTTCATCCAGTAGAGGAGATCAATCTGATGAGTAAGTAATGTTTCTTTTTTGCATTAGTTAACGTGTTATTGTGACATAAACTTGAACAGATTTACGAGTTGGGTTGTTCCCAAACTACAATATGATGAATGCTACGCATCTAAGAATGTTTAGATCAAGATTATTATTAACACTCTGTTCACAAATAGATTTTAATAGCGTGCTAAACAAAAATTAGTTTTTCAGATATAAAATACCCTTTTATAGAACAAAGTACATCCTTTTATAGTACAAAGCATGCGGGAATCTATGGCTACAGACTCATATCATAGGCTACTATAAAATCATACATACTAGGCTATATGACTACAAAATCATAGTTGGGTTTTTCCCAAACTATAATTCCTGACTACAATGTTTGAAATCGAGTAAAACATTTTGAATATGATAGGCAATTCATTTTATTTAAATTTCTTATGGCGCGATGATGTTTTCATGCTCTATACACTCATATTACTTTTGTTTTATATACTGTAACATGATCAATGCTACGAGGCTAAGTATGTTTAGAACATGTTTATTATTTATAGCCTACTCTGTTCAAAAATAGATTTTAATTACATGCTAAACAATAATAATTAGTTTCTCAGATATAAAATGTCTTTTTTTTTAATGATAGTACAAAGCATGCGTAAGTCTATGGCTACAAAACCTACAGATGCCCGATATTAACATGCTCACAAATGTTTTTTTTTTTTTTTTTTTTTTTTTTTTTTTTACCGTTTGTTTTATTGAATCAGATACCTGCACCACAGATGAATCCTGATGTCTCTTCAAACTGTTTTCCTCTGAGAGCGCTGTACCAACATCAGATGTTCAACTACACCGATATTCTATGGTAAAACAAGCTCTTTGACTACTGATTATGTTTTTTCTTCTTGAATCCATGGAAAGAAGCAGAAACACTTAAATAACACGTAAATATCAGGTATGATTTACTTTTCACTTGTTGGACAGAATCTGTTGCAGGAATGACTCAAATTCTGTTCACATCTCTGTGGTTAGAACCAATGAGTATTGGTTCTTGCAGATGCAGAAGTTTCTGATCCGTTGGAAGAAGCAGGTAGCAGCAGTTTTCCATGCTCTTCTGTTAAAGTCCTTTACTGTGAAATGTTAAAACACACACCCAAGGTATGTGAATCTGTGAAGACTGAGGTAAGGACATCTGATTATCGAGTACCTGTAGATGAAGTTGCAAACATGAGAAGCACTAACCTTCCAACACAGACAGCCTGTAATCTGTTGCCAAGTAAAGTTAAAAGGGGGAGAAAAAGCAGAATGAACTCTCAGATAAACAGGTTACGAAATTACATGCTGAAACTGCTGTAACGGATGACAATCATCACTGATGTTTCAGTTAAAGACTTTTTATTTATTTTTTTTTTTTCTCCTTTAACTCATAATGATCAGCAAGCTTTATGTGAGGTCATACTTCTGACGAATGATAACACTGATGTAAGAGATCCTTGAATGGACACACACGCATAGCGAGCAGACTCATTCCAGAGGAATGAGTCAATCTCTGGTTTCACCTCTGGAAGTCGTAAAAGTAACTTAAGGATCCAAGACGAAGTGTCTGGACCAAGATCCTGTCTTGTTAATCCTTATCCCTCCAGAGATCAGAACAAGCTAGAGAATCAACTTCACCAACGCAGAACAAAGGAAACTTCTGGCGGGAAAGATACCAGATCCAGATGGTAATGGACCCTTGACCAGCCAACGTATAAATTGACAAACTTATCAACAAACGCGCGATTGGTTTACAGTCGTAGGCCTGACTTAAACATCTGCCAGAACTCCTCTCCCGGACACCTTCTGACCTCAGGAGTACTTGCGGCCCTTCCTCGGATGCATTCCTGAAAATTTGCTTTTTCGGACAGACAAAGAAAACACTCAAAAGTGCACCAAAACTCCAAAAGACAATATTCAGGACTAAGTAATGAAAATGTATTCCCAAATTATGTGTGTTATGCCTTAGCGTATGTTTTACTAACATATCAAGCATATCTATGTTAATCTATCCATTATAAAGGTCAGTACCATTTTAACCTATGTATTATGAGGGTATGAATATGTGTGTGTGTGTGTCATGTTTGGTGTTAAACGAAAGTATATTTTATTTGCAACAACTCTGTGTGGATGAAATGTAGAAATTAGGTAAATCCCGTAACGTTATAACGTTTATCAAGATTATTAACAAAACCCTGCAAGGATCTTCGGTCACGTGATTACACGGGCAGCTCATTAATTTATGCAGAGAAATGGAGCCTAGGAAGCTGAGCTCCACCTTGCAACAAGCGGATTGGTACCCCAGCTCCGGGGCGGGCCTAAAGTGGCCTGCTTAAATTCTAATGTTCAACTAAACTCAACGCTCTTTGCCATGGTTTGAAAACTGCTTCAACTTGTGCACTCATACGCCGCATCAAACCATCACCTCATTCCAAACTTCAAGCTCTTCAAGAAAACTTCAAGCTAAAAGAAGAACTTCTAGCGCGTCTCATCCAGCCAGGCAACCCACCAATCACGCCCGGGGTTCCCTAAAGAGACGTCAGACAAACAACGGTTTGCCAGCCAATCAGCTAAACCCGGGAATTCCCTCAAAGAGAGAGGACAAGACTCGGCAGCAAACCTTCTAAACAAATAAAACAAAATCTCTTATCTATTGGCTGAAAATGGCGCAAAGTTGTTATTAACCCCCTGGGGTCGGCCGTCTCGCCGGCGAGACAGGCTCATTTTTTTTCTTATCAGTGTGAAAGACACTAAAAATACTCCGTCGATTTTGGTCATACAGATAAGTGTTATATATCAATTGAAACTTTGAAGTATCTATTTTTTTCCGGATACACTCACAATAAAAACAAAATTTTGTGGTTTTGGAAAATAAAGAAAACAAACAGGGTGAGCTCTCTGTCTTCGCCATCTCCACGAGCTGCTTTTAGAAACGCGTCACTAAAATGAACTAACTCGGCAAAATCTCAACACGGAGACATGGGAGTTATATCTATAGAAAGCTTGAAGTGTCTACTTTTAAATGAAGTCTTATCGAAAACAAATATTCTGTGATAAAGTAATCCGTATGAAACCAACACGATGTTCAGTCTTTCCCATCTAACTCATTATCTTTAATGCAATCCCGCCCCCTCGCGGCTCGCGCCGTTCATATGTAAATATCCACGTGAGACACGTGCGCATGGAAATGCCCAACATAAACAAAGCGCGAGGAGTTCGTTCATCGCGGCTACTGTCCGTTTCTGCAAGAAGACGCGCTGAGTAAAGGCTGGATTTCCCTCAAAAGAAGAACACGATTTCATCGAGTAGAGGAGATCAATCTGATGAGTAAGTAATGTTTCTTTTTTGCATTAGTTAACGTGTTATTGTGACATAAACAAGAACACATTTACTAGTTGGGTTGTTCCCAAACTATAATTCCTGACTACAATGTTTGAAATCGAGTAAAACATTTTGAATATGAAAGGCAATTCATTGTATTTAAATTGATTACGGTGCGATGTTTTCATGCTCTATATAAAACAATAAAAGTAATATGAGTGTACACTGTAACATGATCAATGCTACGAGTCTAAGTATGTTTAGAACATGTTTATTATTAATAGCCTACTCTGTTCACAAATAGATTTTAATAACATGCTAAACAATAATAATTAGTTTCTCAGATATAATTTTTTTTTTTTTTAATGATAATACAAAGCATGTGTGAGTCTATGGCTACAAAACCTACAGATGCTCCTGATATTAACATGCTCACAAATGTTTTTTTTTTTTGTTGTTGTTTTTTTAGTTGTTTGTATTTTAGTGAATCGGGTACCTGAACCACAGATGAATCCTGATGACTTTCTTCAAACTGTTTTCCTCTGAGAGCGCTGTACCAACATCAGATGTTCAACTACACTGATATTCTATGGTAAAACAAGCTCCTTGACTACTGATTATGTTTTTTTTCTTCTTGAATCCATGGAAAGAAGCAGAAACACTTAAATAACACACGTAAATATCAGGTATGATTTACTTGTTTCACTTGTTGGACAGAATCTGTTGCAGGAATGACTCAAAGTCTGTTCACATCTCTGTGGTCAGTGTGCACAATGTGTCTTTGACCTTCATTATGTATGTTTTGATTATACTGTGTTGTAAATAAAATACAAATAATTTAAACAACCCATTTTTTCAGTCTCCTCACATTCTGTCTTACTGCCTCAAAGTCACAGTCACACTGATGGGGCATTAGGGGAGGGCCCTTTGTCTCTCAGTGGAGAATCACTTAATATTCAGGGTCATTGCCACTCCCTCGCATATTGGCTTTCAATCACAAAACATGTCTTTTAAGAACAGGACAGGACGAGGATACGCAGACGGCCTCCATAGCCGTGACAGGACAGGATGAGAGTTCAGGGACAGCCTTCATAGCCGTTTCAGGGCAGTACGAGAGCTCACAGACGGCCTTCATAGCCGTGACAGGGCTAGACGAGGATTCGCAGACGGATACCACTGACGCCTCTGGAGGTTCTACAGTGGTACAGTATGAAACGAGAGAGAGTTCTTTGCTGGGCGCCACCACCATAAAAGGGTCTAAAGCGAGCACCGCTGCTTCAGGAGGTTCTGCAGCAAGTGCCACCTCCGCTGCAGCTTCTCCAGAGGGTGCCATCGCCTGGGGCAGTTCTGTGGTGGTATATGCAGCCCAAATGCAACATAAAACGATCCCCATCATGGGAAGCGCTTCGGACAGGGAACTCAGTTCAGGGACAGGAGGGCTAGAGTGAGTGGGTTTGGGGATACCAGCTGCACGTGCAGACACCAGCGGTGCATCACTCACACTAGACATCAACCTGGGAAATCGGAGCACTGACCTTGAATATCTGGGTGTGGTGGACAGGATGTCACAAGACTCTGGATGATCAGCGGTGACGTAATGTGGTTCTGGAGGGACAGTGGTGTCATGAAGGGACTCCGGAAGGTCAGTGGAGACATGGAGAGGCTCTGGAAGATCCACTGAGATGCGAAGAGATTCTGGTAGATCAGTGGAGGCGTGAGTATACTCTGGTAGATCAGCTGTGACGTGACGAGGCTCTGGCAGATCAGCTGAGACGTGACGAGGCTTTGGCAGATCAGCTGAGACGTGACGAGGCTTTGGCAGATCAGCTGAGACGTGACGCGATTCTGGACAATCAGCAGTGACGTGCTGTGACTCTGGACGATCAGCTGAGACGTGCTGTGACTCTGAACGATCAGCTGAGACGTGACGCGTCTCGGGATGAGCAGCTGTGACGTGACTTGGCTCAGGAATGACAGTTGTGACATGATGGAACGTCGTGGTGGCCGCCATTTTGTGAATGGGCTCTGCTACGACCGCCATCTCAGTCATAGACGCGGTGTCGCGTTCCTCTGCCGCGACACCCACAGTAAACGAGGAGCCAACACACAGCAGAGCATAGTCCATAAACTGTACTAATGATGACCGCGGACCCTCCCGGAGAAGCTTGGATCTGAGCGGTTGATTAACGCTGTCACAAAATAGGTCAATTAAAAAACAGTCCGGCAACTCAGAGTCATTTGCTAAAATTAAATATTCCTCAATACACTCCTCAAGGGATCGGGTACCTTGCTTGAAGTGTAACAGTAGAAGTTCGGTGTCCATACCTGGCCAGTATTGTTCATGAAAGCCGCTGGATCCTTGTGTGGCCGAGTATTCTGTTATGGGGCTGATGAGACGAGAGGCGTGCGGATCCATGTGCAAGGATTTATTGTAAAACATGGTCAAAACACAGGCAGGGTCAGACGATGCCAAACAGGTATAACACAGGCAAGACAAAGAGTAGTCCTAGGGCAAGCGTGGGTCGACGATCGGTGAACAATATCCAAAGGGCAAGGCAGAGAGAGTAAATCCAGGTAAACAGCATTAATCCAAACGAGGGGCAAACAGAGTCCGAACGGCAAGGCAAGGGTTAATCCAGGAAACACGGGCTAGAGTCAAAACACGGGAAAACAGGCAAGGCAAGACTAAGACTATGAACTAAGAACTAGAACTGGGAACTGGCTCCGTAGAGTAGCTATCACTAGGATATACGCTATACAATACTCGGCGATCTGACTGAGGAAGTCCATGGCTTAAGTAGTGTGTGTGATTGCGAGATACGTATCAGGTGTGAGCATGTGATTAGGGAAATGGCTGCTGGGAAATGAAGTCCGGGGTAGTGTGTGGTGTGAGAGTCAATGTGATGGAAGGGTGACCTCTGGTGGCGAACAAATGGAGGTCCATGGACCAGATTCATGACACCGTGTTTGCTGTAGCATTTGGACCAATCAGACACACATTTGTTCATTAGAGTTAACAAGTCAGTTATTCCTTAGATTAACAAACAGTCACAGACCCCTCACCCAACACCAGACTCGGTGCCTATATGTTTGTGAACGAAGTCCAGGCCCCTGGTTTCCATGGCAACCAGGAGACTTTTGCCAGGCCAGATGAACTTTACGACCTAATGGCATGTAGAGAGCTCTCCATCTCCCTACCCTTTCCATAGGAAAGGCACATAAGAATGGACTCTTCTCTAATTAATTCATTGAAAAACCTTTATTTGAATGAACACACACATCCTCAGGTCATTGTGTATATTGTTACAGTTCTTGTATATTGTCTTTTGTACTGTATCCTGTTTTATGCATGCTTATGGTAGATCACTAGTTAATATTACCTCACTTATATCATGTTTGATCTCTATCAATTCGTCTTCGGATGATCTAATTGAGAGTGTATATTATATTTTGATACCTATGCAACATATAAGTGTTCTAAGAATCTTTAATAGTTTGTATATCAACTTCCAATCCAACCCCATGCAAATTACCATGCTCAGAGACAAAGAGTCGTAAAACCTAAAGAGACTGGAGTCCAGTCTAAAGAGACTGGAGTCCATTGGCTCTTTGACTCCCCAGAGGTGTGACCTCTATACCAGATAAAGCTCTCACACACAGATCCGTCCACTCTCTTCTGCAAAAAGCTCTTCGGCTATCTTCTGATTGCTCCGTGAAGGACTCACGGAGAGCCTGAACCGGTGCGGGCGCGCCCGGTGGGCCCCCAACATAGAGCCGTGGGTGATCTCCCCAGCCTGGGAGATGACTCTTGACCACAAAGACCCAGTCGGCGGTTCTGTTAGACCCTAAGAGGATGAGGAAGATGTGAGCTAGAACTCTTCTGGACCCTTAAGTTATTGTGCCAGGCTTACGGCCTTGTCTTTCCATTCAACCAAAGCTCCTCGGACCTCAGCAGATCTCTTTCTTAGCTCTTTTTCCACTCTCTACCTGGAAGAACATTTCTACCTCAGAACATCTTTGGAATTCATCACTCTTCAACCTGGAAGAACGTGATCGGGAGTCCAAAACCTTGAAACCATTAAGACCTTCATCTGAGACTGCATTCCGGACACTCGTCACGACCAAATGCATTACAAGTATTGTACATTTAACTAAATGAAACAGAGGTTATTAGTACAAGTTATAGACCCCGTCATAAACGGCGCTGATGGTTTTACTCAGGTGGTTAAATGACTTTTTCCATAACTGCATTCTCTGGTTTTCCTGATGGTTTCATCCATCAACTCTCATTAGCCCTTTCCCCATGTATGAGCGATTGTATGTTTGTTTGTTTGTTAGACTAGTTTGCGTTAGTGTTTAGTTAATAAAACTCTTGTGCACAAATGACATGAGTGTCTGATTCTGCCTGCCTTAATGTCCCTTTACGATTTTGACCCTTGCTACATGCTCTAATGCATTAATAGGAAGGTATTTTCTGTGGCCACGGAAATATCCTTTCTTAGAGTTGATATGAATTTACACTGAATGTTCGCTGGACGAACAAATCAGCTGATGGCAATTTAACTCTGTTACAGTTATTACTGTCAGCCAATATAAATAATTGTAATTAATCATAATTAATTGTAAATATTTATATACAATTCCCTTTTTGAGCTAAATTTGCTACACTGCAGTGTGTAAGAAGAAAACGTGTGGAAAATAGGAAAAAATAATCGAAGCGTAGACGAGGGACAACTTTGAAACAGTCTGGAGTGTGTTCGTTTAAAACTGGAACAGTGAATATGGTGATCGGGAACTGGAAACAGCTGGAATGGCGCTTGAGACAAGTCTATCCGTCTTTTGCGGTGACCATGACAGGAATATGTGTCGAAAATACAAGAAAACTAAACTTTTGAAACTGACTGGAATGTGTTCTTTTAAAACTGGAGGGTTTTGTCCGAGTATGTTCTCACAACATTGAGCAGCGATTGAAACCAGGAACTGTGTGAACCAGTCAAAATGGTGATTGAGGACGTGGATCAAAGACTGTAAAATCCTGTCAGTTTGTTATAGTTCTTGACTTTCAGTATTTATTGCTGTGTGTTTATTGACATGATAGTTTGGCCATAATAGTTTAACTTCGTCAGTGGGTGAAAAACATTAAAAAAATGGAACAAAATCTTAAATTTGTTCTTAACAGGGTTCCCACGGGTCATGGAATTTCTGGAATGTCATGGAATTTTAAAAGGTCTATTCCAGACATTGAAAGTCAGGGAATTTTTTTTTTTTTTTTTTTTTTTTTTGTCCAAGTCATGGAATATCAGGGAATTTTGTTTCTTGCTTTAAATTTTAGTTTCCATTTATCAAAATGTAATTTTCCTATACCAATTTTTTTTTAATCGCGCTATTTCACACATTTTTCTGTATTGTTGTGGTTAGGCTATTTTGAGCGCCATATTTATTACCTTCCCGCTCGATTGGAAATCACTTCGTTGACAGGTACAGGTTACTGCATTCGACTAAGGCAAACATGCCAGGAAAATGTAAATTTCAAGAGCTTTGGCTACAAAATGAACACTTTAAAGACTGGGTGTTAAAAGTTAACGACAGAAAAGCTAAATGTAAAGTTTGTAAAACTACTATTGAGCTATCATATATGGGAGATGGTGCACTTCGCAGCCACACAAACAGCAAGAAGCATGCTACTCGTATGAAGCCGACAGGAGCATCATCTTCGGCGCAAGTGCCCATCACTGCTCTACTGCAGCCTCCACATATAGCTCCAAGAGAACCGCAATCAGCTAATGAAGCCGCTCCCACCCCCAGCAGTGATGGCAGTGTGAGACACAGTGGAGCACGTCTCGGCTTAACACCAGCAAAGACCCTGGAGGCTGAAATCTTGTGGTGCCTGAAGCTTACTGAGTCCCACTGGTCATACAAGTCATCAGAACAAAGTGGTATGTAGCTATAATGTTAGCTAGCTAACTGTTAGTTATAATTAAAGATTATTTTTAAAGTGTAACGTTAGCCTAGGTTAGGTAGCATAAGTGATCGCTGACAGAATTGAAAATGTTGCTAATTAGGTTGCAAGCTAATTACTGTTAACTTCTGACAAATTCTTAGCCTATGCAACCGGTATTTAGCCATGTATTTAAACTCATATATTTGTGTAAATTAATCGTTATTTAATGTTTTAATCAATGTTGTATTAATGATACAACAGGCCCTTGAAATTAAATGAGGCAATTCTGTCTAGCTTCCAGTCCAGCTTTGTTTGGGAATTTAACACCGTGTCCTAAACAGATGTGACGTGACAACACACGATAAAATACATTTTCCATGTTAATCATTTGTCCTAACCAGATTCTATTTTTGAAATGGTTTCTATATTTCTGGGATTTTGCAGCTTATGGTTCAGCCCATACAGAGGGAACAAAGACATAAATTCACAATGACAAGTATTTATTGCTTACAGTTTGAACGTTCTTGTTTCCTTTCACTTCTTTTCAAAATCTGAGGTAAATTATCCATTGTTGCTCTCATAGTGGTAATCAGAGTCTTACATTTACTTTTAGTCATTTAGCAGACGCTTTTATCCAAAGCGACTTACAAATGAGGACAACAGAAACAATCAATTGTAGTATTAAAACAACTAAAACTTATCCAAAACTAAAAGCTAAAACTTTATAAATAGTACATATACACACACATAAAAAATTAATGAAATAAAAATGAGAAATGCATATGACAAAATTTCTAAACTTAACATTTAAATGAAAACAAAATAAAGCTACAAACAATTCAAAATATTAAGAGAACAAAAGGTATGAGAGTGTAATAATGATTCTAACATAAAACTAAGCCAAACACCAAAAACAACTACGTGTATGTACACGCACACAGTGACATGTACACACACACACACACACACACACACACATCCATAAATTCAATATTATTTCATTTCCATGTAGTTTGTTGAAGTACTAAAATAACTCAAATTAAACAAAACTAAAACTTAATAAATGACTTATACAGACATTATAGAAAAAAAAAAAACTAATAAAATGACAAACATTACTACAACTGTAACTAAAATTAAAATAGATAACATATACAAATCAAACTACATTAGTTTAACAGTAATCCTAAAAAAATAACTGTGCCAAACATACAAGTAAAAAACAGTTATAAAAACTGAAAGAGAAGTGAAACAAGTAATAGGAAAGAGAATAAATGAAAAGCGACTTATCCCTTGCCGGTGTCCCTGTCCGGTGGAGTCACTCGGTAGAGTCGATGGTCTTTACACACTTCAGGCTTCACACGACGAGGGCTTCACACGAGGGCTGCCGCGGTATAATAACTTTTTTATACCCGTCTAACAAATCACTAATTTAATTCAGCTGGACGCACTTTCCTGTTAATCACAATAAATGGCCACGCTAGCGCAATCACTAACAAGGTACGCCATACAGTACGAGATCTAACGTCTTCCAAAATGATATTCAAGCTCAGACCATTTTAATATAATGCAAAGCTCAAACAAGTATTTCATTATATATTTTGAATAATGTTTAATGGTTTAATTTTGTTTAGTTTAATTCCGTTTGGTTTTCTTGTTTAGCTGCGAACAGAGCCCACGCACGGTTATGATTGGCTGTGATTTATGATTGATTTTGTCATCTTGTAGCTTTGTCACGTCAGGTTCGGACAAGGTAAGCTAAAATAAAAAAAATAATAAAAGGGTCACGGTAAGCCGGCTTTTCACTGCACACGACATTAGGATACGACTGTTGCATTTCGTCCCCTAGTGGCAGTAGCACATAATTTTAAAATTGGTCATGCGTAGCCCTTACCTTCATTAATTCACCATGGTAGAATGAATAAATTAATATATGCACATTAGGTAAACTACCAACATTACTTCTGAATGACAAATATTATGGGTTTTCCAGGACTTGAATAATTAATAATTATCAAATAATTATTTCAGACCTACACTACTAATCATCAAAAATTTTCGGACAGTAAGATTTTTAAGAGTTCTTGACTTATGACAACTTTGATGCACTTTTTTGATCCACTTCAAATGTTGACTACTGTATATTCAAACAGAAAACAGTTATTTTAAATAGTAAAAATATTTCAAAATTTTCACTGTTTTTGCTGTACTTTGGATCAAATAAATGCAGGCTAAAAAATCTTACTGTCCAAAACTTTTGACTGGTAGTGTAAATAATCATCATAACCATTTTACAGAAATAGCCTAGTGTTTAAAGAACAACATTTTAATGAAAACATCAGTTTTTCAAACCTCACACTCATAGCTTTGATCTTAATACATCACATCCAGTCAGTTGGTCGCATACAGTGTAGTCATTCAAGTTCAAATATTTTAACGTATCCACGGCTCAAATCAGATCTGAAAATTCCGCATCTGCAGATGGTTGGCACCTCACGCATCCCCCTTGTGACTCTCCATAGGAAATTAATGACTTCTGATCTATTGGACGTCGTTTGTCGTGTGAAAAGGCAGCTAAGTTTGCAGTACTCTAGTCGTGGTGTAGTATAATACTGTGTATTAAGCCGCACTAACGTTAGACCTAGTATACAATTAGGATTATAATGATTCAATCTTACATTTGAATTTATTCATAGGGTTGTGGTTTTAAATTCATATTATGAGTAGGCTATATTTGGGGCATATATGGTAAATTACAGTGTTGGATTTTTTTTTTTTCTTTTATATGGTCTTTGTTCAAAAGAATGTTCCTGGATAGTGACATTGCCAGCAGCTTTCAATGTGGAGAGACTGAATCATCTTATTTGACTGTTTTTGGCATAGCACCATTTTGCAAGTCATTTCTGATGGACAGAATAAGGTCTCTTAAGGATGGATATGTTTTGCTTTTTGATGAAAGCTTGAATCGGAAGACCCAAACAAAGCAAATGGACATTCATTTAAGATTTTGGGACAATAATGCTGTAGTTACACGCTACTTCACTTCTGAATGCATGGGCCATGCCACAGCAGAGGATATGGTGGAGGTCTTCCACAAGTCGACAGAGGGTTCGAATTACAAAGGTCTTGTACAGCTTTCAATGGATGGACCTAATGTCAATTTTAAATTCCAAGACCTTATACAAACTGAACTTGAATGAGATGTCAATACTGTGTTACTAAATGTGGGTAGCTGTGGCCTACATATTTTGCACGGGGCATTTAAAAAAGGTGCAGATGCCTCAAATTGGAATGTAGACCAGTTCTTAAGTAATGTTTATTGGCTACTGAAAGATTCCCCTGCCCGAAGAGAGGATTATGCTAAAGCTGTTGGAAAAATATCTCCTCTTATGCCACTCAAATTCTGTAAAACTAGGTGGGTAGAGAATGTCCCAGTTACAGAGAGAATGATCAATATATTGACAGACTTGAAGAAATATGTGAATGCAGTAGAAGCAGGCAAATTCCCCAACCCTGGAACTAAATCCTATACTACTGTCAAAGAAGGTTGCAGAGACCCACTGTTGCCTGCAAAGTTGGCCTTTCACTTGTCATTTTCTGCCTGCAAAGTTGGCCTTTCACTTGTCATTTTCAAAAGAGGTTGCACGTTTCTTGAATCTATATCAAACAGACAGACCTGTGATTCCTTTTCTGGCTGCTAATCTTTCTAATGTTAACAGGTCAGTTATGGATCGTTTTATCAAGCATGATGTGATGGCTAATGCAAACACAGTATCAAAACTGATGTCAATAGTTGTCACAGACAAAACCAATCTCATTCATGCAAATGAAGTTGATGTGGGGTTCTCTGCAGACAAAATGCTGAAGGAACTGGTGTCATCACAGAAAATTAGTGAGAAGAGAGAGTTGGAGTTCAGGATGGACTGCAGAAAGTGCTTACTGATGCTTGCAGGGAAATCACAAGAAAAATCTCCACTAAAGTACACTCTTGTGCGCAACATGGATTGCCTAGATCCAAGGAGGATGGCAAGCAATAAAGATTCATCATGCAGCAACAAGTTGAAAAGCATCCTCAAACTGCTCACTGAGACCAAACGAGTAGATGAAAATGATTGCGATGATATTCTCAAACAGTACAGGAAGTTCATCAATGAGACTGTGCCCTAGAGAATGGCAGATTTCACTGACTTCAATCCTGTCACAGGTCGGGTAGATACACTACTCTATGAAACAATGGCAGGAGAAAAGGTGTACGAAAAACTGTGGAATGTTGTGGCACTCCTCCTAATGCTCTCGCATGGAAATGCAACAGTGGAGCACGGTTTTTCGGTCAATAGACAAATCGAGGTTGAAAACATGAAGGAAAGCACTTACAGTGCACAGCGTCTTGTGTGTGATCATTTGAGGTCAGCGGGGGGAACTGATAACTTTGTGGTAAATAAGGCCTTACTTCAGTCTGCATCCTTGGCAAGACAGCAATACATCTTTCATCTTGAGGAACAGAAAAAACTTAAAGGAGCAGAAAAACTAAACATGAAAAGGAAAACTCTCTCTGATGAGACTGATGAGCTGAAGAAAAAGAGAGCACGCCTCCAGAAGAATACCTCAGCCATGGAGCATTCTGCTGATGACCTTGCATTAAAGGCAGAAAGTGTAGGCAATCTTATATTCATTGCTCAGTCAAACAGTCTAAGACCGTCTGCAAAAACTAAATGTGAAGAAATAAAAAGACTGAATGATGAACTTGATGACAAACAGAAAATCCTTCAGAGCATTTAACTCCTGAAAGAGTAGAAACCATAAATTTATTTCTGTAAAAATTGTACAGAAAAATATCGGTGCATTTAACGTGTAAAAAAAAAAAAAAAAAGAAGAAAAAAAGAAAAGTTAAGTTTGTGTGTTTAACTTAGAATTATACTAAAACATCTGTGAACAAGTAAATAAAGTTTGCAATTGTTTGGATTTAGAATACTGTCTGTGGCTGTTTTTTGTCTGCTCGATGCTCAGCAAAACAGGGGCCTGTTTTGCCGTTCATTATAGGTCATGGAAATTCAGCTTTTTAGTCAGTGAAAGTCAGGGAAAAGTCAGGGAATTTGACATTTGGTTTAGAGTGGGAACCCTGGAATATATAAATTTGTATGAAAATACCATATGAACCGTTAATTCAGCATTTGAAAATGTTTTACAAGATGTAAAGGCACAAATTTAGAAGAAAAAGTGACGGTTTTCTTGACAGTTCTCAAAACCCGCTTTTTTTTTCAACATCGCGTCATATTACGTCACATAAGGGAGTCGTCTGCCGGTGTTACGAGATTTTCGGTTTCCGAGATTTTCGGTTTCAGTGGGCGGAGCATTCATGAAAATTCACGAGTTTCCCGGACATGCGCGATTGCGTGTGGAACTGAGAATTTCAGTCTATGCTGCTTGTATCTCAACAGGTTTCATGGAATATTTCCAAAAAAAGGTAATTATATTTTCAGCGTTGTGCAAACTTAACGCCTAAACTACATTTGTTTATCATTTTGTAACATTTGTGTGTTTTTATTAGTTTGCACGTTTTGTGCAGTCGTCCCTGACTGAATGATAGCAGTTTGTGTAATATTAGGATAAAGCACAGCAAACTTCAGCTAGTTGTATACATTGATTTCAATTTGTTGTGCTGTTGCTTGCAATGCTTTAAAACTGTCTCTTATAAGATTCATTGCTGAATGATTCAGTGTTTTGAATGAATCGGTTGAGTCAAAGTTTCATTAGCCCATGCATAAACATCTGATGAATCTGCCGTTTGAACGAATCGTTTGAATGAACGACTCAACGACTCACTCATTAAACGCTCACTACTGGCACTTACTGGTGTTTTAATTTCGTTGAAAAGTATCATTTCCACCATCGTTTCTTGTTTGTATATTCAAAAAAAATTTTTTTTAAAGAGTCTCGTATTTTTATTTAATGCAGTTGTATTTTTCAGTGTAAATGATTTACACTGTTTGATTTGATAACATATAGATAATAATATACGTATAGATATAATTTGATAACGTATAGATAATAACAATCGCATTATTATAATTGAATTTATAGATCAAATGTAAGAATTTGAAATGAAAGTATTAATGAGTTTAGTGGGAAAATGCCCTCTATAAAGGTAAAAAAACTATATATACACCCCCCCCCCCCACCCCCCCCCCCCCCAATCGGGAGAGGTACGTATCAACTCATCTAAGTTAAGGGAAAAACATATTGAAATATGGAAAAACGGTGGCGTTTTCCTTCAAGTTAATATCTTACATAATTTGTAACATTTTATTTCCAAGTAAACTATGTAAGATATTAACTTAATTTGTAACATTTTATTTCCAAGTAAATTAAGTTAATATCTTACATAGTATAACAAGCATTTCAACTGTTATACATGTTGCTGATTGTAAATGGCTGTACCAAAATTTCAGTAGTCCAACACTAGAGAAATTTCATGGTGCTTGACACCAATGTCGATACCATAGCAAAACTCTTGGAACTATTTAACTGTTTGAAAAGAAAAAAAAAAAGAAAGAAATGAAATGAGTTAATTATGATAATATTAAAACATGAAAATGGCATGTAGACTTCAAATATTGTTTATTAGTGGGTACCAAATTGTACTACTGGTACTGGAGGAAGGCTGGTATTGTTACATTTTTAAAATGTCTGTATCAGCTTGATAGCAAAGTACCGGTACTTTTGACAATTTGCTAAGGCAAAGATTTCATTACAAAATATGACCGATTGCTTTTCTGCCCAGTGGAACTAAATATTTTGATCCAAGCACAAAGTGAACCGGTGGTGCAATCCTTTCAGTTATGCGGGATTCCATGTCAGTGATGCAGTGACTTGCTCACAACATGAGAGTCATTTGTCCCACCAAAAATGGTCACTTTACAGATGTTTAACAAAAACAATTTTATGAATCAAAATCCCTACCACTATTTGGAAAGCTATTTTGCAAAGACATGTAGAGCGATGCAGTACGTATAGTGAAGCATCCCAGTGCTTTTATTCTAAATCTCACCAAGGATTAATACAACGCTGTCTTCTTTTCTCCCTGCAGTATCTCCCAAGATCGTTTCGAGATTCTATCCTGTCTGATGGCCCAGTATCTGAACCTGGACAGATGTCTTAATCTCCATCATTTAAAATAATTGTCATGTCTTTTATACACAATTTTTTTTTACATGTTTCTAGGTCATTCAGCAACTCAAATTCTTAAATTTAATTCTCAGGATCTGGAAATTTGGTTTGAAGTTCTAAAATTCTTAATTGGGTCTTGAGTTTTGTAGCTGCAACTTGGATCTTGAAGATGTTTTTATTTATTTTTTCTTCATATTGGATTGTTTGATATTAGAACATGACTGAATGTAATAAAACTTTTAACTCTAATGTGCATTGCATATAACATTAATATTTCCTACATTAGAGCAGTATAAATGTATTGAATTGATTCTTGGTACGTATTTGGTATTTCATACACATTGTTTTGAAATCCATACTTGTGACTATATTTCGAATTGCTTTTATTGTTCATTTCTGTGTTTCTGTCTAGACTCAACTTAAGAAATGTCTTATTTTAAAAGAACTGGAAAAGTAATATCTTTATAATTAGGTTTTACTTTAATAACAGTAGAGTGTTCCCTTATTTTCATGTACTTTGTTGACCACTTATATTTCATTGTTATTAGCTTTCCATTGTACTATTTCTAGTATTTTGTTACTCTTGAAAGTTTGACAGCACTGTACTTAGTAAACATCTGTAACAGTAAATAAATGTTACATAATCTTTCATAATGGGCCTCATTTATCAATCTAACGTAGAAATGAGCACAGATCCGTGGGCACAAATCAACTAACGACAGAGTTCACGTGTGATTCATGAATCATTCGTATGCTGCCAATCTCATCGAACGAATGATCGTATGTTGATAAATGTGGCGGATGAAAACAATCGTCATTTGAATATCACACTCCTAAAAACACCCCAGTTTAGAAGCCTCGCCCTAGAGTTTACGACAAGGAGAAACAAAACCCGGTCAAAAAGAGGAAGTAATCTCATGAAAGGGAAATTGATCTTTCTCCAAAACACCCGTTACCCTTGTAATTGCAAAGAATTTCATTATTTTTTATGTATATTAAATACCGGTAAATATAAGGAAACCTTTACAACATAAACATTATTTAGCCTATTTAGTTCCTTTCAGTCCACAACAAATCCTTAACTTTTAACGATATTACAGAACAAGAATGACAAAATAAGCAGCTATAAAATTATATATTAAACTGTAATATAAAAAAAATCACGCTATAAGCTGGCATTTATTATAAACAGCACACAAACGTCAAGCAAAGCTGAAACAGCATTGCGATCACGAGCCTCTCTCATTCGACAAGAATCCAAATGTTTCCATTTTTGCCATATTTGTATTATTATTTATTATGTAGCCTGAACATGGCTTTATACTTCACTCATGTTCCAATATTCGCGTAAGATCCTTCACATGCGTAAAAATGTTTGTTTGGGCACATGATTTCACAGTGGACCTTTTAAAATAAACAGTGTAACTTTTATATTTCGTTGTCTGCATTTTAATTTGATGATGAATAGCTGAAATGTCAAGCAACACTACAACCAATGTTGTTAGTGTGTGCGTGAGGCGCCAGCGCAATCCAATGAATAAAATCAAATAAAGATATAAAGAAAAGAAATAAAATGCATTAAGAGTGTCACAAAAACGAGTGCAGCCTATACTTGTTGCAGTTTTTTCCCTTTTGTTTTATAATAGGCTATTATATTATAGCCTATTATATATTTTGTGTGGTCCAACTTATTTTATTCCTTTTATAGACTTGATTTCTGTTTCTCTCCGTTCACAGAAGTGCTGCAGGTGCATGATGCGACGATTGAATCCTCATGGTCTGTTGTTAACGCTGCTATTCGCGAATAAAGCTAAAGCCCTAAAACAAACAACAACAACAAAAGACATTCTAATCTTACTGGTTAACGATTGACTAATGAGCTTTGGTTGACGGTCAGGAAAATAACCTAAAAGAACAAAATGCTGTCATTCTACAATTCTCCACGCGATTTACTATGCTGCGTGCAAGTTCAAAAACTTGCGTACACGAGCTGAGACCAGACGTGAGATTTGATCGTAGCCACCGCTCACGACCATATTGATAAATTCCAAGTTTTGCATTGAAACGACCGTACGCCCAATTTTCTGTCGTATGTTCGTTTTGTAAATGAGGCCCATTGTGTCATCATCTTAAAAAACATCAAGTGAACATTAAAATAATGAAAGAATGGAACATTCTAATTATGTTTTGCATAACGTTCTTAGAACGTTAATATAATGAAATAGAACATTCCAATAACATATTAAATAACATTCTTAGAACGTTAATATAATGAAAGTAGAACATTCTAATAACATATTGAATAATGTTCTTAGAATGAATAGCGTTTCCTAGAACGTTAATGCGAGAGACTGGAACGTTCTAATAACGTTTTAATAACGTTCTCAGAACATTATTATAATGAGAATTTGGAACGTTCTAATAACGTTTTATATAACGTTCTTATAACCAAATAAGAACGTTAATACAACGTCTAAAAAAAAACGACGTTTTGAATGTTCTAAGAACTTTCAGAAATAACGTTTTTATAACTTAATGGGAATGTTAAGGAAACGTTCTAATAACGTAAAATCGTTAGCTGGGAAATTAGCGGCAATTCGGCATCAAGTAATTGTTTGTTTGAGTTTTCCCGTTTTTCCTGCTTTCTTTTACTTTTAAATAGCTTGTAAAAGCGCAGTGCGCATTTTACTTTCACTTTCAAATTAGCAGCAATTCGCCGTCGATTCAATTCAAGCAACAACAAAATACAACATCAAACTCATAGAACGTTTATTAACAAAACAAATAAAAATACACCTTGCTATATGCCTAATATAAAATAACAAATTACTTAGGCTACACAGTTTAAATAGGTAGGTATACAAAACTGAAAATCAGCAAACACTGGGGAACCAAATAAATAAGAAACATAGAACTTTTATTAGCAAAACAAATAAAAAAGCTTGGAGGCACTTCATACACTTTGATGTAAAATAAAATAAATAAAATACACAAAGTTTAAAAAAAGTAAAAAGCAGCAAACACTGTGGAACCAAATAAATAAGAAACGAATGTTTAAAAAAACCTTGCAAAATCACCTTAGATAAACGGCAAAAGTCAACAGGCTTTTCAAAATCCAAAATATTGCCAAACAGGCGCTTTTGCATTTAGTTTCTTCTGCCATCGTCTTGTCTTTCTCACCTGGCTCTTCTTATCAGTCAGCTCAACTCACTCTCCTCACTTGATAAATTAAATCGGACTCCTGGTGCTGTTCTGTGATGTACACAAAACTGCTTTTCCGCAAGCGGAACATTCAGGATTCATATTTAAACTGTCTTTTTGCGTTTTAATATTCACAGACACTAGTCTATGTCGCGATTCGAATTAAGTGACAGGCCTACTTTTGATTTATTCATTCAAAAATTGACAAATTCCGTGGCATTCCACGTTATAGAGTAATTCCGTTTTTTTAAGAAAGCACTCCACGATCTCATCCGCATTTTCGCGGAAACCATATGACCCTAGAAATGTAACCTCACTTCAGAACATTTCTGTGTGTTGTGTTTGAAGGAGTTGCAGGGGTGACATCACGTCACAGGGTCTCTCTCTCTCTCTCTCTCTGTACCGTACGCGATCAGATGCGTTCTCTGGTATCGATTGATTTAATGTGAATCGGTACTCGGTAGTACAGTCGCAAATTCGGTCGGTGCCCTTAAAAGTACAGAGTTCGGTACCCAACCCTAGTAGTACTGACCAAGTTTGCAGTCATGTAGGAAGCTGGAGAGTGAGGAATAAAACATTTGCAATGGGTTTTTACAAGCTGTTTTTATCCATTTTTTAGGTTGTCATCAGACACCAGGACAGGTGGATAAGCAGCCGTCACTTGTCTTCAGAACAGCTTTACTAAAACCAGACGATCTTGGAGTGCAACGCTTAAGAAGTCAAGTGAAACTCCGTGACGCACCAGACATTAGTGATGGATGCTTTTGAAGCACTGCTTCATGAAGCTTTGAAACTTTTGCGAATCAATTGTTTCAAAACACTGGTTCGGAGCGCGTATCAAACTGCCAAAGTCACGTGATTTCAGTAAACGAGGCTTCATTACATCATAACTGTTTCAAAACATTTCGAAATTTCAATGGTTCGCCGCTGGAGGGGGCGATATCTGTAAACCCATGAATCATGCGAGTTCCTTGAGATCGCCCCCCAGTGGCGAAACATTGAACCAGCGTCTATAGTTTTTACCTGATCTCAAATCAGTTTCATCAATTTGTAGACAGGGTTCCTACACATTTTCCATTTCAAAAGTCCATACTTTTCCAGACTCAAATTTCCAAACCTCTCAGTAGATTTTCAGATAAATGAAAATTTATGTTTATTTAACATAAATGGTTAATAGAGCATTATTTTCACCTTTATATTTGGTATATAGTACAGTCATCTGTAAGTATTTTTATTTTCTCAGGGTTTTTTTTTATTGATTTTCTCGAAGTGACAACACACAGAGTCCCTAAAATAAAAAATAATAAATAAATAAAAAATACAGACTTTTACATGCACAAAAGAAACTTTTTTTGTGCCCTTGAGAATCTATTCACATGTGCATGGAAATGTTTTGCATGCTTACGCATTACAATTTCTAGTTTTATATAACCTATTTCTTGCATCACTGCCATCTATTCATTACTATGAATAAAATGATAGCATGGATGCACATGAATTAACAGAGATCTACCTGGTCAAAATTTTGCTTTTCTTACTGTAGTGCCTCTAATTTCAAGGCCTGATGTCCAATTTAACACATCTTCTGTGGTGGTGGAGAAACCATGACATGAAATGGGCTAGTAGCATAAAATTTGCCAAGTTCAAGGGTCTATAAAAAAGACTGGTACTGTAAAAAAAAAAAAAAAGTGTTTAAATTTGGCTTTCATTGGGGCAGGATGCCATATTTCAAGGCCTTTAATGCAGTCAGTGGCGGCCAAGAAATCACAACGCGAAATGGGCTGATGGCACAACAAGTGGCACAGTGTGCATTATCCTATATGCTAAGTGTAATGTATGCACTTAATGTTTCAGCGCACTAGAGGGCGCTCAAGATTCCTCCCGTGGGTATGTTATGTTATCAATGAAGAAAAGGAGTTGTTTTCCAGAGTTCTCAGTAAATAAGAAGTAAGTTGACACTGCACCCGTCTCAGCGTATTATTCATGTTATATAAAAGTTAAGATATAACATATTGGCGACGAGGATTGTCTTTTCGAACGCCTGAGTGCGAAGTGAAGGACCGACTGCTGAAAACATTTGATTGCATGACTGTAGTGAATTTGTGGAACAACACCTGATGACATGGCTGTGTTTATCAGTCACATGGATTCCTTTGATGAGTCAGCCGAACAGTGGGCTACCTACATAGAAAGGTTTGAACAATTTGTTTCTGCAAATGACATTTCAGAGGAGAAACAAGTCGCGGTGTTGTTGAGTGTAATGGGCTCCTCTACATACGGACTACTGCAGAGTTTAGTCGCCCCGGAGAAGCCGGGTGCGAAATCATACAATGACATTGTGACTGTTTTGAAAGAACATTTTTCTCCGAAACCGATCGTGATTGCAGAACGATTTAGGTTTCATAACCGCAGTCAGCACAAGACGGAGACAGTAGCACAGTATGTCGCAGTCATGAAAAAGCTGAGTGAACACTGCGAGTTTGGGACACATTTGCAAGATGCGTTGCGCGATCGTTTTGTGTGTAGGCTGAAAACGGAGTCCATACAGAAACGGCTACTCACGGAAGCAGCGCTCACATTCCAAAAGGCAGTGGAGATTGCAGTGTCTATGGAAACGGCCGCAAGAGAATCTCAACAGTTAAGTGGTTCTTTGAAAGTGAATGCACTGTCCTTGCAAGAGAAAGGGGGAAACAGGTGCTACCGTTGTGGAAGGACGAACCACAATGAGAGGGATTGCTATTTCAAAGACGAACAGTGCCACAACTGTGGTAAAAAAGGCCACATTTCCACAGTGTGTAGAATTAAATGGAAACACACGACGGAAAATGTAAAGGTAAAGTCAAAGTGGAGGAAAAATGTCCAACAGAAAAAGAAAGTGCATCAGATGGATGTGAAAGATTCATCAAGTGATGACACTATGGATACAGAGCTTGCACTTCATGTGATGACTAAGAAAGAGGAATTGTCACACATTTGTCTTAAACCAGAAGTAGAAGGAGAAATTATGGAAATGGAATTAGACACTGGAGCGGCTGTCTCTCTAATTTCAAGAGAACTTTATAACGCACAATTAGCTCATAAACCGCTGTGCACAACCGATGTGATCCTGAAAACATATACAGAAGAAGTGGTGTCTCCAGTAGGGGTCATCGAAGTTAAAGTGAAAATGAACAAACAAAAAGCGAAATTACCACTTTATGTCGTGGAAGGAAGCGCCCCACCTCTATTCGGCAGAGAGTGGCTCAAGAAAATCAGGCTGAACTGGCGTGAAATGAAGAGTGTGAAAAAGGATGCACTTGGTACAGTGCTATCAAAACACAAAAATGTTTTCAGGAAAGGATTGGGCTTGTTAAAAGGTATCGAAGCCACAGTGTTACTCGAGGGGGGGGGGGCAAGTATGGTGACCCATACTCGGAATTTGTGCTCTGCATTTAACCCATCCAAGTGCGCACACACACACAGTGAACATACACCTGGAGCAGTGGGCAGCCAATGCTGCGGCGCCCGGGGAGCAGTTGGCGGTTCGGTGCCTTGCTCAAGGGTCTCACCTCAGTCGTGGTATTGAGAGTGGAGAGAGTGCTGGTTATTCACTCCCCCCACCTACAATCCCTGCCAGACCTGAGCCTCGAACCCACGACCTTCGGGTTACAAGTCCGACTCGCTATCCATTAGGCCACGACTACTCAAGCCACAGTCCCAGCCATGATTTTGCCAAGCGCGCAATGTCCCCTATGCTTTGAAGCCAAAAGTTGAGGCTGAGATAAATCGACTATTGGAGCTGGGGGTCATCTCCCCTGTCACATGCAGCGATTGGGGCACACCGATTGTGCCAGTTGTAAAAAGGAATGGGGATGTGAGTATTTGTGGAGATTTTAAGGTAACAGTGAATCCTGCCCTTTGTGTTGAGCGCTACCTAATCCCATGATTTATTCGCATCATTAGCAGGGGGCCAGCGCTTCACTAAATTAGATCTTTCTAATGCATACCTACAAGTTCCTGTGACGGAAAACTCACGTAAGTGCCTCACAATCACCACATCAAAGGGGCTGTTCTGTTACAATAGGTTGCCTTTTGGGATTGCATCGGCACCAGCAATTTTCCAAATGGCAATGGATCAGATTTTGCAAGGCCTCCCTAACGTACACTGCTACCTAGACGATATATTAGTGACTGGGTCAGATGATGAGCAACATCTCAAAAATGTGGACGCAGTCCTGGATGAATTTGGGCTATGTGTCCAGCGTGAGAAGTATGAGTTCTTTAAAGACTCGCTGGAGTACTTGGGGCATATCATTGATGCTCAGGGTCTTCATAAGTCACCTGAAAAGGTCAGGGCAATCATGGATGCACCTGCACCAAAGAACGTCGCACAACTTCGTTCATTTCTGGGACTTTTAAATTATTACAGTCGATTTATCCCTAATCTGGCGTCAGTGTTAGCCCCTCTCAATGCTCTTCTGTGCAAGGGAAAACAGTGGCTGTGGTCTCAGGAGTGTGAGGATGCTTTCGACAAGGCTAAAAACTTGTTATTGTCACAGAGTGTCTTGGCACATTACAATCCACAGTTACCAATCAGACTGGCCTGCGATGCATCACCGTACGGTGTTGGTGCTGTCATCTCACACATCCTTCCAAAAGGACAGGGAAAACCAATTGCCTTTGCCTCAAGAACACTGAGCAATTATCAATTATGAGCAATTATGCTCAAATTGAAAGAGAGGCACTTGGTATTGTTTTTGGAGTACGGAAATTTTACCAATACCTGTACGGGCGGAAGTTTACATTGCTCACGGACCATCGTCCGCTTACGACCATCTTCAGTCCAACAAAAGCCATTCCATCCATGGCTGCGGCTCGGTTGCAGCACTGGGCTTTGTTGTTGGCAGCCTATGAGTACGACATTCAGTACAGAGATGGTGCACACCACCGCAATGCAGATGGGTTATCACGATTACCCCTGCCAACTGAATCTCAAGTTAAGCTGGATACTGTGGAGTTACTTAGAGTAAAACAGCTGGATACCCTACCAGTGTTGTGTGCAGATGTCTGTAAGGAGACAAGGGCTGACGCCATCCTGTCACAAGTAATGGAGATGGTGGCAACTGGACGTTTTCCAACCGTCACTAAAGCGAATAACGTGCTCACCCCATATGTGAACAGGAAGGATGAGTTGACTACCCAACAAGGTTGCCTCATGTGGGGTTGGAGAGTGGTTATCCCTCCTAAGCTGAGATCAAGGGTGCTGGCAGAACTACATACAGGACATCCGGGTGTTGTCAGGATGAAGGCAGTTGCACATAGTTATGTCTGGTGGCCAGTTATTGATACTCAAGTCGAGCAGATGTCAAAGAACTGTCAGTCCTGCCAACAGACACTAAAAGCTCCTGGACCCTCACCCTTGCACCCGTGGAAATGGCCAGAATCCCCGTGGCAACGCATACATGTGGACTTCGCAGGCCCATATGAAGGACACATCTATCTGGTAGTAGTGGATGCTCACTCCAAGTGGCCCGAAGTGTGTGTGATGGATTCAACTACATCTACTAAGACCATTCTGGTGCTGAGGACACTGTTTAGTCGTTATGGACTCCCAGAAGTTCTGGTTAGTGATAACGGACCTCAGTTCACCTCCGAGGAGTTCCAGACATTTCTCAAGGCCAATGGAGTGACACACACACGTTCTGCACCTTTTCACCCAGCTACGAATGGATTGGCGGAACGCATGATTCAGACAGTAAAGCGGGCTTTATGTTATTCAAAAGGATCAACTTCCATTCAACAAAGGTTGGATACCTTTCTACTGGCGTACCGAAACACCCCGCACACCACCACAAAGGAGTCACCTGCTATGTTGTTTGTACATCGTAGATTGCGATCTCGCTTTGATCTGTTGAAACCGAATGTTGCCTCTGTGGTTGAAAAAGCTCAAGGCAAACTGTGCCAGCGACGTCAAGTGCACGCTAAGGACAGAACATTTGCAGTGGGTGACAGGGTATTAGTTCGGGATTACCGGCGAGGAAAGAAGTGGATGCCTGGTGTGGTGTCAGCAAAGACAGGCCCAGTATCATATACTGTCGATGTGGGACTTTCAGTTCATTGGAGGCGTCATGTTGATCAGATTCTGGCACATCAGGAGGATGGTGACAATGGAGTTGAGGTTGGTCCAGAGACCATTGATGTCCTTGGAGGGAATCTGACAGATTTGGGGGACTGCCCTATGTCAGGAGAGACAGTACACCCTAGTCTCGATTCAGTTCCTACGGAATCAGCATAACTTGAAGATTCATCCACAAGGCACACTGAGGTGGTGTTACACACTCCACCCAAAGAGACTAAGCGCTATCCTGAACGTACCATCAAGCTTCCAGTACGGTTTAGCCCCTAAGGCTTATCTTGGTGGTATAAACCAATTTCGTTGTTGCATGTTAACAGTCATGATGCTGAGTTTAATTTAAAAAGAATAAGCACAACAAAGTTCATTGAATGATTCTAGTGTGTAATTATAGTTGTTCTATATTTTGGTGTTATTAGAAGTGTTAACATTATACAGGCGAATCTATGTGCCTAGCTATGGACACAGGGACATATCAAAAGGAAAAGAAATATGTCCATCTTTGTCTATGTTAAGTGTGTGTAATATTGTTACTGAAATGATTACAACAACACTAAGTGGGAAGGAAAATGTAATGTATGCACTTAATGTTTCAGCGCACTAGAGGGCGCTCAAGATTCCTCCCGTGGGTATGTTATGTTATCAGTGAAGAAAAGGAGTTGTTTTCAAGAGTTCTCAGTAAATAAGAAGTGAGTTGACACTGCACCCGTCTCAGCGTATTATTCATGTTATATAAAAGTTAAGATATAACACTAAGTTTAATGGTTTCTTGTGCACACATAAAAGTCTGTATATATTTTTATTTTTGCAAGGGTCCTTGAGGCTAATTAATATGGTGCTAAGAATATAGTGAGAAGAAATCCAAAATGCTTATAACCATGAAACCTCACTTCTTGTGCATTACATTTATTTTCATTAAATTCTTAATTTTCAATCATCAAAAAAAAAACTAAACGGGGGCAAAAGTCTGTAAACTCAAATAATTTTCCATACTCTGCTTTCTCTTTTCCATAATTTTCCAGACCTGGAAAATACTTAAATCAAATTCCATACTTTTCCAAACCCTGTAGACATTTTAATGAGACATTTGTGTAATAAAAGCATGAGAAGTCATTAATAGTCTCTTATTGGCCTCTATATACAAGCTCTCCATAAAACAAAACAAGCGTAGCAAATTAATATAAAATATTTTTAAAACCACGTTATACAGACACTTAATATTTAATGGTATTTTATGACTTTTATTTCATTTAATGTATTATACTTTCAATAAAACATTTGCAATGGGTTTTTACAAGCTGTTTTTATCCATTTTTTAGCCTGAGTTTTTGTTGCATTTACACACTTTTGACCAGCAGGTGTCACCAGTGTTTGGTGTTTCGAGCGCTTCGAAACAGTGAATAATTTTGCGAAGCAATTGGTTCAATTGATTTGAAGCTTCGAAAAGGTTCGTTTCTCCCATCACTACCAGACATTGCTCACAGGAAGCAACAGTTCGACAAGTGGCCATCTTTCCACTTTGCATGGTAATCCAATCACTGTCATTACTGCAAACCTTACTGATGACGTAATCTCTCTCAGGTACAACTCACTTCCCTATATCCTCCTTCCTTCCGCCGTTAATTGAAACACCGCAATCATGCAAAGTGAAAACAAAAGTAAACAGAAAAGATGTTGTGGTCCAAAGTTTCTGCACTGCCACAGTGTACAAAGGGTCCATTTGACCCCACTAATGGGGTTTATTCTCACTTACAGTTCTATGAAGATATTACACTATTTATTCATCTTTGTTAATGTTAGTTAATAAAAATACAGTCGTGCATTGTTTGTTCATGTTAGTTCACAGTGCATTAATGTTAACAAACACAACTTTACACAACATTAGTAAATGCTGAAATTAACATTAAGATTAATAAATGCTATAGAAGTATTTTTCATTCTTAGTTCATGTTAACTAATGAAGTTAACTAATGTTAACTAAAGAACCTTATTGTAAAGTGTTACTAAACAATTACTATTACTTTTAAGAAATTTAAACAGTTGTTGTCCCTCCACTTTTTGGAAGAAAGACATTATTTTCAAAATCATATGCTTTGATGTGTTGTTCCCCTGCTCCATTTCACATTGTTGATACACCATTATAAACTATGATCTAAGTTACTGTACAGTACTTCCTCTGTTTCTCTCTTATCTCTCAGTGTTTCAGCACAGATACCGCAAAACTGTGAAGGGGGTTACACACTTTAAATACACAAATCATTTAAAAGTACATTTTAGGAACAATTGAGATTTTAAGTCTGAACACCATTTTTGAGCATACTAAAAGCTACTACATGGTCAGAAATATAAGAACATCTAATTTGTCCTAAATTGTCAAGGTGGTCCTCAGTTTACTGGTGTGTACTCTGGTGAATGTACCCAAAAGTTGGGTACATCTCGACAACTGAAACAGAGGATCAGTGAACATAAGGAGAAAAGATATTACTTATCCAGTTGCTGCACATTTCCTTTCAATCATGATGTGTCCTCCCTACGCTTCTTAGGGATCGAAAAAGTGTCGGTTCCACCATGTGGTGGTGATATTGAAACTTTTATTAAGACGTGAATTGTTTTGGATTGTGACTTTGAAAACCTTATCACCCTTGGGATTAAATCATGAAGCATTATTTAATGTAATGTTGTAAGGTTTTTTATTGTATTTTTGAGTGTCTGTTTGATTGTGAAGAGATGATATTGTAACCTTGTTTAGATATGAATTGTCTGACATTGTGACTTTACAAACATGATTATATTTGTTTATAAATAATGGAACATTGTTTATTGGTAATAATGAAAAGTGTCTTTTATTGGATATTTGAGTCCTTGTTAGTCATGACGTATGAGTTGGTGATTGGTCCACATGTGTCGATTACATTCATTGGTGCCGACTGCTGAAGAAGATTTTTATAGTTGAAGATCTGAATTAATCAAGTAGAATCAAGGTGAATCTTGCCATTAATATATCTATTTAATCTTCCATTATGTTCTAAGGCCCCTGTGTAAAATGTGCCTGCTTGGCTAGGGTGAGCGGACAAGGAATGTGCATACATGGCTAGAACATGCAGACAGGAAACATCTGGAAGAATATAAGGGGTCTTTCTTTCTATACCATATCACGTGTTGGAGCCCCTTCTCTCTAGGGAGGAATCAGATTGTATGTATAAGGGAAACTCTGTGAAAGGTATGGAACACGCCTTAAAGGAAAAACTGTATAAAAGAGACAGCACAAAAGCATTCTGGAGATTTTTTCTGCAGAAAACTTCTCGGCTTTGTTCTTGTAATAAAGTCTATCTTCTGGCATCAAAACCCCAAGACTTTGAGAGTGATTTTTCACAGCGGCAGAAGCCACCACAATTGGCGTCACGAACAGGATCGGAAAGGAGCAGAGGGTGAAAGACAACTTCGGGCTGGCTTGGCAAACGGCAGATTCTGTGGCCACTAAAGGTAGGCAATTTTTGCTTAAATAAATCTGTGATGTTTGCCAGTTAGCACGAGGTGGTAAGGACCCTCAGGATTGCTCTTCCAAATTTAAAGAACAAAAAGAAAAATGGGTTTTGATTCCAGAAGAAATAACTGCATGCATTTATCTGGTTTACTGTTAGGAAGGCCTGATAGGTAGCCTAAATTGAAACCTAGATGGTGTAGGCATACATACATTGCTAGCAATGGTCTGTGTTTATTTAGACTGAGCCTGAAGGGACAGAAATAAACGTGAAGCAGATATAGGGAAGGAAACGCGCGAGAAGAGGCCTGCGGATACCGCCTGTTTATAAATACAGGGACTGCACGGGTAGGCAAAAAGACCTGCGGATACCGCCCTAAAAAGGAGTAAGGGAAATTATAGGGGACTGCACGGGCAGGCAAAAATTCCTGGCTGAGCGCTGCTTGTTTACTGAGAGAGAGAGAAAGTAGATAAAACAGTAAACGAGCGAGCGTTCCGCTGCAGGTCACTCACAGAGAGGTGGAGTGTTTTGTTTTGTATATGTCTGAAACTGTATTTGTGTCCAAGTACATGTCTATGTGAAAGACTATGGTAGTATGAGAAAAGAAATTCAGTATAGGGTGAATAAGCGGTGCGTGCCCCTCCCTGGGAGAGACGGACGCAGTTCTTGTTACACCCGAGAGGAATGAATGAAAGAATGGGCCCAAGAAAAAAGAGACAAAATATGAAAGCATAAGAACCTATAAAAAAAAGGCATGCAGAATGAAAGGATAAGCCCTGTCTGAATAAAGGGACCTATATGAATGTTATTTGAAGAAAAAAGTGTTCCAAGATATGGACTTTGCAGAATATTGAAATAATAATAGATTAATTAAAATGAGATAGACATTTATGCTTTAATGAAATATCTTAATAGATGAATAAAAATATTGCACGTGCTTAAAACTTTATATCTTATATCGAAGACGTCTTAAAATTTGTATCTTGTTATCCCTGGGGGACAGTAAGAGAATTAATCCATTGCACAGTTTCAGAGATTGGGATTTAAGTTAACTAAAGATAACTTGTGTAGTGAAATGTTAAATGAGAGCAAGATTGGGTGACCAAGTTCATTGAAATTTGAAATCAAAAGCCATAGACATTTTACAATAATAAAGGAACTTGTTGATTAAATAATTAAACTAAATAAAATGAATTATTTGATGTTGTTTGGGAAAATTCATTCACCATTACTGATTATTCTGAACCATGTATGCAAATATAGAAGACAAATTATGACTGAAGTCTTTAGTTTACCATACACATGTCATGCTGGTGTAAAAGAAAGAATTCTTTTGTTTTATTGTAGTATATAATAAAGGTAGAGTACTGCTACTTTCTGCTTTTTGCAAAGAAGAAACTGCTTGCTGTTTTCCTGCAATGAAGAACTTGCTTTACTAAAATAGAATAAGGGAACTGCTGTATTTAACCAGATGACTTTTTCTTTATTTTTAGTTATATAATTTTATTTATTTAACCTTTTTATTAAGGAACCATTGAAAAAGATGGTTGAAAAGTGAAAATAAGATAAAGAGCTGATTGCTCAGGCACAATTTGATCAGAGTTTACAAATGTTCAATTTGATTAATGCAGTCTCTGAGGGTTAAAATTTCAGATGCCTGTTGGAATAGAGCCTTGACAAAGGGAAGCAATGAACTGGAGTTTGTTAAGCAAAGAGGGAAGAAGCAAAGACAAAGAAGCTACAGAGAAGAAGAGGGAGGAGCTGATGGACTCGCAACTCCCCTCCTGAAAGAGGAGTGCACACTTCTGCATGGAGAGGGGCTGGCTTAAAGCAGGAAAAGGTGAATTTTTCACTTGAGACTTTTCCTAGGGGTGAAGAGAACATCCTGAAATGCAAAACTCTGGCAGGATCAATCAAAAGCCAGACTGAGAAGAGGCGGAGGAACAACGGAGACCATACAACACAACATCAGGCCTTTGAGTGCCAGCACAGACTGATGACCCAGTGCAACAAACAAACAGCTTCAACAGACTGAAGATCTAACCAGAAGCACTTCCATCCCTTCCCTTTGCAGGCACAGGTGCTGCATATTTAATGATCACTAAAGAGACTGCTTCAAATTTTGTTAATCATTTCATTAATTTTTTATTAATTTTGATTACTTACTGGTCTCACAGCAGTTCTTTGAATTCTGTGTTTTAACTAATGTTCTCAATCTGCTTTTCAATAGGTACTAGTCCAGCCTTGTGTTCAAAAGAACAAGGAATTGAGACAGACAGAAGTGGTGCTTGACACACAAATCAGATAAAAATGGAGCTGGATTTGGCATAGCGAGGGCTATTTCATTAATCAACTAAGGGAAAACACACAACTGAATTATTGACAACAATGTTGGACTCTTTGAAAAAAAGAAAAGAAAAGAAGGGTAGACAAGATGTCTAATAGAGAAAATAGAGCTGATAAAATAAAAATATTGGTCACTCCATTTTGTTTAATGGTAATTTAAAAGAGCTAGATTGAATAAAGTAATAATAATAAATAAATCTAACTCCAATGGTCCAAAATCGTGAAATCATAAATGCTGTCATCACTGGGGATAACAGGATAGAAATGTTGATGGCCATGGATCCTAGATTATGAAGAGATCTCCAATCCCCTTTTCAAAGTAGCTCATGAGCAATAACAAAAATCATATGACTAAAATTTAAATTAGACAAGTGACATTTGGGAAATTACACATAGTTCTCTCAACTGCACAATGCCTAAGAAAATTATTCTAAACCAATTAACCTATTAGATTGTGTTAGAAGAAAAAGAGGTTGATACCTGCAGTGTTAAATTAAACTTTATGATGACTGATGTTGTCCAGTTGAATATGACAATTAGACACTATGTGGAATGCTACCAGGTCTACGCTCAGTAAAGTCCTATTCAGAATCCATGGCATTCCCCAGCTAAAACCAAAACAAAATACGTTTTTGGCCAAAAGGGGGGTGTGAAAGGGTGTGAAAGAGTATGAATGATGGTGGTGTGGAGTGAAAGAAGGTGTCTGACGAGACACTGAGGCAAATCAATTATTTTGCCAAAACAGCTGTATGCAAAATTTAATATGTGGGCCCACAGAGCAAATAATGCCCAGTAGAAAAAGGACCGTGGATGAATTTGGTTAAGTTTCCCGGTCAGTACCTAGGTTATTGTTGTGTCAGAAAGAAAAACAGTGCCACACTTGCGCAGTGCATTACATGGGAAGGCAAAGCAAGCAAGCTTGCTCTGTCCACCCCACATCTAACTTTCTTTGCAGCATATCAGGATGGAGCTGATTCTGTGCCAAAAGGATAAAATATTGTCTTTCTGACTGTTAACATAAAGAACTTGGGTTGAGGGTTTTCCAGGTCAAACTACCTATGCTACTGAGCAAGATAGGCCTAGAAGAAATTATCTAGTGAAATAGCGAAACTCAGTTTATAAAACAAAGCGATAACTGAATTAGCAAATTGTTGAGAATAAATTGGTAATGAATTGAAAAATAGTAAGATTAGGGATAACTAAAACCAAATTCTTTATTACATTAGAGAAAATGGGTATTCGACCTATGCTCATTGTATAGAAGGCAATGAATTTGTGAAAGCTCAAAAAAGGGGCCAGGACAGCCCTCAACCCACATGAAATTTCCACAGGTCACACCCAGAAGGATAACAGGACAGATGAGCAAATGAGCATGCTTGATATCACTAACAAAAACTCTGAAAGATTCCACCTACAGGTGCAGCAATTCTGTCAAGGACAGGGAATGGTTTGCTCCACCATGAAGTACCAGTGAGTGTGCAGTGATGATCTCAAGGAAGAATCTCGCAGTGATCAGCAAAATAGTTGCAAAGTGACACCTGAGTCCACCTCTCTCTCCTTGAAATACGCCAACCAGCTTCAGCAACCCTACACAGCATGAAGTGAGGGACGAAGGGCGTACTAGTAACGACCCTCCCTTACCAACAAGGGAAAGACCATTGCAACGACTCGCAAAGAGTCACCCTGGTGAAGATGAAATGCAAACTGGGCTCTTAATGTGAACCAACGCTCAGAGACTCTCGCTAATATTACAACTAGTGCGTGCCCGCACTCCAAAATACGCAGCACGTTTTAAATCGCAGCCTTTGCGATTCGAAAATTGCATATGTGTATGAGTGTCCGTGAAATGCAAATTTAGCAATAGCCAAGTGACTTTGAGTGCCCCACTTTGTTCCACTCTGTGACCCACCGCTTGAAAACCCTTCTAAAATCTAAAAATCTAGTGAAATCAGATTAGATGTAGTGAAAGGGAGGCTAATGCTTTATAGAAAGAGGCAAAGAGTAACTGTCTTTAGAAATTGTACCCAAAAAATAGCATTTTGCCCATATTGGAGCCAGGAAGAGAATGAAAGAGGCAGACAGAAAAACAGGCAAAAAGGAGATGATGTTTCCAACAACCCCCTATCTGCCGTCGGAGGGAGAGTTCCCAATTCTCAAGGGAAAGGTAGAGGTAACGGGAGAAATGGACATGGAAAGACTAGTAGGGTTGGAAGAAAAAAGGAACCAGCTGTAAAAACAGAGCAGGGAACAGAAAAGGGAAAGTGAAATATTTACCTATGGATGGTTATAGCCTTAGAAATGATGAAAACAAACCAAGAAGGCAAAACAGAATATGAGGAAGTGTTAGAAAAAATAAAGAGGAAAGATAGAGAAATTAAAGCACAACTAGAGGCTATGGAAGAAGAGATGGAAAAGAAAATCAGAGAATCAGCAAAAGATCCAAGAGGTAAATAAATTGACGAGACGGAGAAGTAAGTTGTTGGACAGTAGTGAGGAAGTGAATGGTGAAGAGGAGTTATTTGATACAGGAAAATGGGAACAGGGCAGAGAAAAGGGGACACTCAGACCACTGGCTGCACAACACTCAATTTTAATCAAAGGTGCTCAGGGACAATAGGTTCCCTGGGCTTCACAAGACCTCGAGAGGCTAGGCACTCGCCTCCCTGATATTCATGAAGACGCAGGAAAATGGATAAGAGTATTTGAAGAAGAGACAATGGGCAAACTTTTGACTGGTGGGACATTAAAGCTTTGCTGGCTGAAATTACAGGAGAGGCAGGAGAACAAATTTGACAATGTGTCTGAAGACCATCTTATGCCTAGTGCACATATTAATGCAAATCCAAGCTCAACCAATACAAAGCAACCAGACCTCCCTTCAATTAACTTTTCAACCATTGAATAACAGTGATAATGATAATCAATAAATCGTAGAGACACGGATTATAATATACCAGGGGACGAAGAAGTTAGTCAAAATGATGAATTAAGGGAAACAGCTCAAAATAATGAATGGTATGGATGGGCAGCTTTTACTGAGAGAGAAACAAGGAAAGAAAATTGCTTGTGTAGCAATGTGGCTCGTTCGTAGTGACTACGCCACCCGAAATACCGGGAATCAACCAAAGAATTTGACACACAAATACGTTCCACGTAGAAAAGGCAAGAGGCGTGAGTGTCCAATTTAAATAATCCTTTATTCAGACTAAAATTATTAAACAACAATTTTAAAACCCCCCAACAACATCATTAAATTGTCTTGGTCAAATAAGGAGGAAAAAGAATAATTGATGATCATCGCAGGGGCTGAGGCTTCTTGTACGAAGAACAGGCTAGTAGGGTAATGCACCCAGAAGAAAAGGAAAAAAAAAAAATATATATATATATATATATATATATATATATATCAATCAGAAATCACATCCACAAAATTCACTGCAAATAATAACCCAAAATAGTGACACAGCAATAATGACGCCCCTTGTTAGAGTGAATGGGGTGCAACCCAAGAAAACCAGCCTGCTTCTGAGAAACACTCAGCTCCTGCAAAATACAAAAAGAAAAGAAAAAAGAATCAGTTACACAAACAAATCTAACAAAATACACAAATAAATTACACTGTCACCATAACACAAAGATGACTAACTCAGTACTGATCGCGGATCATAAGACTTCATAAATGACCGAGATCACTAATACCGCATAGCGGTAATCACTCTAATTAATAGAAACTGTTATGAAAACAGTCAAAATCGAGACTGAGGCGTTAGTGACAGTATCAACAAAATCCAGACAACAACAAATAAACAAAAAAAGAAAAGATATCCTAATACAACACACACACACACACACACACACACACAAGACAAAACAGAAAAATCAAGCCCACTTAATTGGACAAAAATGTGACGACCCAAAGCAGCAGCGCAGCCCAAAGAGTGGGGGTAGAAGAGAGCTGCGTTAAGGTGACTGCTCACACTCAGTCTACCTCAATGCATACGGGGACCTTAAACGTAAACATCCGTTACAAACTCATTTTAAGAAAAAACATACAAAATCCTTCAAAGAAAGAAAACGTAAACAATTTACTCACCCTATATTTAGATGACATAACACTCACAACCACACACGCCGCAGTCATATAGCAGCTCCTTTAGTTGGTAATACCGATAGACAGCTGGTGCTCCGACCTGGCTATTATGCTGCCATGATGCACAGCGCACTGAAACGCATAATTGTAGTCAAATCAAACTTAACACGGCACCACAAACGCACCGCATTTAAACTCACCTGGGAGTAAGCAGCACACCATATGTACACACAGCCTCGATGGACCAACGTCACACTAAACAGGTAAAAATCACACTAAGTAACATGAATCAAACAGTGAAGCTACACCGCTAAAAACACGTACCTCCGTAATCCACAGCAATGAAAGCAAGGGGGGGGCGGGCTTTTGACCATGACGCACTCCGGGAGGCATAGACAACAAGTTTATATACCATAGCAGAGCGATACCTCATTGGCCATATGTTTAAGTGACGGTGACGTTTCAAACACGGAACAAACCTCACTACATTTTACCCCCAATTTTTGTGTCGTCGCCCCGACGATAGAAATCACCTAACCTTAATCCCACGGCCTAAACAACCCAGAAGTGATACTAGATATAGACCCTGGAACACACACATCCCTTATGTTCTCCACCGCTCGGGGAAGATGGTGGATGTTAGAATGTTGCCCCGCTGTGGCTCTTCTCGTTCGTCGCACAGCTCCAACGCTATCCCTAGGCTGATCCGAGGGAAGAAAAACAGACCCACGCATAAGGCCCTGATCAACATCGTGCGCCAACTCACCATCTATAGAGGGCATGGACACCACATCAGAGGGTCCTGCCACTTCCTGAGGCGATGGTACCGATTCCTCTGGCATCACCAGAGACGCCGGCAACTGGCCCCTAGCTGAATCAGCAGGATGTACTGCCCCAGTTTGGCCTAACCCAACCTGAGGGATGTCTGGAACGGCCACCCAAAGGTCCAGCTCCTCTGAGTCCCCTGATGAAGACAGCGTCCCAGCAAGGGGGCTATCAGGACGAACAACAATTGAAGAGTCTCGTTGTATTCGAGTCTTCATCAAAGAGCGGTGCACGTGCCGAATCCTACCCAGATCATCCACGGGTGCAACAGCATACACCGACCCCCCATCTTTTGGTGCCCGCATAACCTGATACACCACTGAGCTCCACAGGTCCTGGATTTTATGACGGCCTCTCACGGTATGATCCCGGAGATAAACCAGTTGACCCTCCCTCAGTGGTGCATCCCGAACGTGTTGGTCATGCTGTTTCTTACGGCGTTCAGCAGCAGCCTTCAAACGCTCTCGTGCCCCCTCAAATGCCACATGCATCCTGGCTCGATGCTCTACCATCCACTCATGAACTCCACCCTCACCAGGTTCTTGGACCCTACCCAACAGGAAATCAACAGGGAGTCTCGGTTCTTGACCAAACATCAAGAGATACGGAGACTCACCCGTAGCCTGGTGAGGAGTGGTGTTATAGCAGAACAAAATCTGTGGAAGGCAAGCTGCCCAATCCCTTTTCCGGGAAGCAGGCAGAGTACGCAAAAGGTTATGAAGGGTGCGATTGAACCGTTCACACTGGCCGTTACCCGCTGGGTGATAGGGTGTGGTACGAGATTTTCCAATCCCATAAAACCCACAGAGTTGTTTCATGAGGACAGACTCAAAATTCCGACCCTGGTTGGAATGAATACGACCCGGGACCCCAAACTTAAAAAACCACTCTGTAACCAAAACCTGCACTACGGTCTCTGCCCGCTGATCTCTAGTTGGGACAGCCAATGTATATTTACTGAACACATCTGTTAAAACCAAGACGTTCTCATGTCCAGAACGAGAAGGCTCAAGCATCGTAAAATCAACAGCCAAGATCTCATTTGGCTTGGAAGCTAGGACATGACCCATAAAGCCCCGGGCAAGCGGTTGGGTATCTTTAGCCAGTTGACATCTCTCACATTCCCTACACCACTGTGCCACCTCAGCTGACATCCCTGGCCAATAACACCGCTGACGTATAAGCTCAGTAGTGCGCTCAACACCCTGATGTCCATGGTGCTGATGCAACTGAGTCAACACGTCACGCTTTAGAGACACCGACAAAATCAACTGTAACACCTCCTCACCTCCATCAGGGCGTGACACGCGGCGATAAAGGACCCCATCATTTTTCAAGAACCGATCCCATTGCCGAAGCAAAGTCAAAACCGACTTGGGGAGTTGTTGGCGATCTGCAAAACTGGGGAGTAACCCCTGCTCCCAAAATGCCAAAACCTTCCCGATATCAGGATCTGCCTCCTGTAAAGAACTCAAATCCGCCAAGGAGAAACTGGGCAACGCCGTAACCACTGCTTGATTCACCTGCACTAATGGTTCCACCTCCACCGCCTGCCTCACCTCTGCTGGAATAACAGTCCCCGGTAAGAAACTCTCCCGCCTCTCCTGACAAAACGGATTCTGTCTAGATAGGGCATCAGCATTCCGGTTGCACCTCCCAGAACGATACCGGACCTCAAAATCAAAGGAGGCTAACTGGGCAGCCCAACGTTGCTCAGTAGCTCCCAGTTTAGCAGATGTCAGGTGGCTAAGGGGATTGTTATCAGTATAGACAATGCACCTCTGACCCAGCAGGTACTCCCTAAACTTCTCGGCCATTGCCCACTTGAGCGCCACAAATTCCAATTTCATGGAACTATAGTTGGTCATGTTGCGCTCAGTGGGCCTAAGACTACGGCTAGCATAAGCAATGGGGCGCACCTTACCCCCTTGCTCCTGCGAGAGGACTGCACCCAGGCCACTATGGCTAGCATCCACCTCCAGGATAAAGGGCCGGGAAAAGTCTGCATATGCCAACACTGGGGCAGAAGAAAGCCTACTCTTCAATCCCTCAAAGCTCTCCTGACACTGCGCAGTCCAAGCCTCAGAAAAGCCCTGATCGGCTCGCTTTCTGGGTCCCGAACCAGCACACACTGCAACCAGCTTATGCAGGGGGCCCGCCAATTTGGCGAACCCTTCCACAAAGCGGCGATAATAGCTGGCGAAACCCAGAAATGAACATAACTCTGCCACATTAGACGGACGGCTCCAATCAGCCACAGCCTCTATCTTTGCAGGGTCGGTTGATACCCCCTCAGCCGATATCACGTGGCCCAAATACTTCACCTGTCTTTGGAAAAACGCGCACTTGCTTAACTTAACCTTAAGTCCTTCACGCTCCAACCGACTCAGAACTACCTCCAGATGCTCCAAATGTTGGTCTACAGAGGTAGAAAATACAACCACATCATCCAAGTATAAAAGCAAGGATTGACACTGTTGATCCCCGAACAGCCGCTCCATTAACCTCTGAAAGGTACCTGGAGCGTTACATAGGCCAAAGGGCATACGGTTCCACTCAAAGAGTCCGAAAGGTGTACAAAAAGCGGTCTTAAACCGATCTTTCTCCGTGACTGGAACCTGATTATACCCACTGGCCAAATCAAGGGTCGAAAACCAACGTGCACCACTCAAGGAATCCAGGGATTCATCAATTCGGGGCAAAGGAAACGCGTCCTTCCTAGTTCTGGCATTAAGTTGACAGTAGTCAACGCACATACGCAGACTACCGTCTTTCTTTTTAACCAGCACAATCGGTGAAGCATATGGACTACAACTTTCTCGAATGATCTCAGCCTCGAGTAACTGATTGATGTGGGCCTTTACTACCTCATACTCTGATGGGGGTATCCGCCGGAAACGCTGTCGAATAGGAGTCTCGTCTATCAAAGGAATATCGTGAGAAATTAAATTGGTACAACCCAAGTCCCCCTCCTGGGCAGAAAACACTGATTGAAACTTGTGGAGTAAAGCCCTTACCTGCCTCTGCTCTGCCTCCAACAAACTTGACAAATTCACTGCCTCGACCTGCTCCTGCATAGTAAGTACCACCTCCGCATTCTGAGCACCCACAACAGCCACCACCGGCTGAACCTCAGTCACCCCTGTGGGCAAACTCACCACATAAACACAACTCAGCGTGCCAATTGTGGAACGAGAATAAAGCAGGACATCAGTCACTCCCACATTAACCACCGGTATGTAAGCCGTCCCTTGGTTAACTTGAACTACGGATGGGTAGGATAACAACCCAGCAGGCAAACCAGAATCACGAGGCTCAAAGAGTACAGTTCCACTTGAGTATTCATCGGAGCAAGTTGCGGGGACAAACTTAACCGTGCCCCCTGGAATGCGACAAGGCCTACGGCCCCGAACCCGAACCTTACCAATCTGATTTACATTAGTTACATTGTTAACATCGCAACAATGTTGAAATGCCTGAAATAAAAATTTTGGAGCTTGTGACACGTTTGGCAAATCAAAAAGAGCGGGGCCATGCCGTCCAAAGAGCTCCTGGTAGCATCGTTTCAAAACATTCATTCCGAGAATCCCCGGAATCCGATCACACAAGCCACCAGGAGGGTCTTTGACAACAAGCACCCCACAATTTGAGATAACTTGGCCACAAAGCTCGATATCCAGTTCCATGTAACCAAGATAAGGGATAGAGAGGCCATTGGCGGCATGAAGCTGTAACCATTGACATGACCTGAGCCGCTCCTGACCCCATGGTTCAAAATGCCGCAAAAAACAGCTTTCTGTAATTGTGGAGACCATTGAGCCGGTATCAACCAAACAGGGCACTGGCACTCCACCTACAGAAACAACAAGATGAGGACAGGACGACATTAAGTGAGACACGGGAACCGAACCTTCTGACAGAACGGAGCCGATAGAATCCCCACCCGAGCTGTGGCTCTGCAGCCCGGTGGGCACTAGTTTTCCGAATGCGCAAGAGTGGAAGGCTGCTCACCCCCAGCACGAGGCACGACGGAATGCGGAGTGCGCTGGGGAACCCGCGCCCCATCGCACTCTCGAGCAAAATGGCCTGGCCTCTGACACCGCCTACAAATTACAGGCCCATTACGTAAGGTTCGACTACGCATTTCTGAACCCTGCAATCGAGCAAAACCCTGCGTGAGTAGAGTTAACTGTTCTTGCTGTGCCTTCAGCATTTCTCTCAACTCACCCAATTCGGATGTTTGAGATGACTTACGAGCCCCCACCCATGAATCTCCATGAACACATTTACATTTACATTTAGTCATTTAGCAGACGCTTTTATCCAAAGCGACTTACAATTGGGGAATACATAAAGCGATTCGTCTAGAAGAGGCAATCAGACAGAGGAAGTGCTTGTAACAACAAGTCTCAGGCATTGTTCAAATAAGTACAAGCTAGAAAGGAAAGGAATAAATAAAGAGAAAGAATTTTTTTTTTTTTTTTTTTTTTTTTTTTTTTTAGGATGAAGTCAAGTAGTGCTGAAAGAGATGAGTTTTCAGTTGTTGCTTAAAGATTGGTAGGGATCCAGCATTCCGGATAGGGGTGGGAAGATCATTCCACCAGCCAGGAATGGTGAATGAGAATGTTCTGGAGAGTGATTTTGAGCCTCTCTGTGATGGTACCACGAGGCGTCGCTCACTAGCAGATCTCAGACTTCTGGAGGGGGTGTAGATTCGTAATATTGAGTGGAAGTAGGCGGGTGCTGAGCCTGTGGTTGTTCTATATGCAAGCATCAGTGTCTTGAACTTGATCCGAGCTGCAACTGGTAGCCAGTGCAAGGAGATAAAGAGAGGTGTAACATGGGCTCTTTTGGGCTCATTGAAGACCAGACGTGCCGCTGCATTCTGAATCATTTGTAGAGGTTTGATTGTGTTTGATGGAAGTCCAGCCAGAAGAGCATTGCAGTAGTCCAGCCTAGAAATGACAAGGGCCTGGACAAGAAGTTGTGCACCATGCTCTGTCAGAAAGGGCCTGATCTTTCTGATGTTGTGTAGTGCAAACCTGCAAGATCGAGCGGTCTTTGCAATGTGCTCTTTGAAGGTCAATTGGTCATCAAAGAGTACACCGAGATTTCTGACCGAAGTTGATGGGGCAATTGTTGATGAACCTAACTGAATCGTGAAGTCATGCTGTAGGGTTGGAGTAGCAGGGAAGACAAGAAGCTCAGTCTTTGCCAGGTTGAGCTGTAGGTGATGTTCTTTCATCCATGCCGAGATGTCCGCCAGGCAGCCTGAGATCCGTGCAGCTACTGTTGGATCATCTGGTTGAAAAGAGAGATAGAGCTGTGTGTCATCAGCGTAGCAATGGTAGGAGAAGCCATGTGCCTGTATGATGGGACCCAGTGATGTCGTGTATGTGGAGAAGAGGAGGGGTCCAAGAACCGATCCCTGAGGAACCCCAGTGACCAGTTGATGTGCTTTGGATACCTCACCTCCCCAGGCCACCCTGAAAGACCTGCCAGTGAGATAGGATTCAAACCAGCAAATTGGAATCCCAGTGATGCCCAGAGATGAGAGGGTAGACAGGAGGATCTGATGATTAACAGTGTCAAACGCAGCAGATAGATCCAGCAGAATGAGGACTGATGATTTGGAGTCTGCTTTTGCAATTCGCAGGGCTTCAGTGACTGAGAGTAGCGCCGTCTCAGTTGAATGGCCACTCCTGAAACCTGACTGTTTAGCATCCAGTTTGTTGTTATGTGAAAGAAACAATGAGACCTGGTTGAAGACAACTCGTTCGAGTGTTTTCGCTATGAATGGAAGGAGAGAGACAGGTCTGTAGTTTTCAGTAAGAGAAGTGTTTAATGTAGGTTTCTTGAGCAGTGGGGTTACCCGAGCCTGCTTGAACGCAGTGGGGAAAATGCCTGTGAGGAGAGATGTGTTGATGATGTGTGTGAGTGCTGGTAAGAGTGTGGGAGAGATTGCTTGGAGAAGGTGTGATGGGATTGGGTCTAGAGGACATGTTGTAGGATGGCTGGAGAGGAGAAGTTTGGATACCTCTGCCTCAGTGAGTGGACAGAAGGAGAAGATGGGAGTTTTAGCAGTGGATGTGGTTGGTTGGAGGTCGTGTGTGTGTGGAGGAGAGAACTGACTACTGATTGTTCTAGTTTTGCCTGTAAAAAAAGTGGCAAAGTCATCAGCTGTTATAGAAGTGGTGGGAGGTGGTGGAGGGGGACAGAGGAGAGAATTAAATGTTCTGAAGAGGTTACGCATGTCTGGAGCGCTGTTGATCTTGTCGTGGAAATGTGAGGATTTGGCAGTGTGGACTTCAGCAGAGAAAGATGAGAGCAAGGACTGATACCTACTCAGGTCCGACGGATCGTTTGATTTGCGCCATTTTCTCTCTGCCGCTCTGAGTTTGGTCCGATGTTCACGAAGAACCTCGGATAACCAGGGGTTAGAAGGGGCAACCCGTGCTGGGCTGGAGGAGAGAGGACAAATGTCGTCAAGACAAGAGGTTAAGGTCTGGCATAGAGTGTCAGTAGCTGCATTCACATCCAGAGATGAGAAATGGGTAGGTGAGGGAAGAGAGGAGGATACTACAGAGGACAGATGTGAGGGAGAAAGGGAGCGTAGGTTTCGTCTAAAAGTAACCGGTAAGGGGGTTGATGGCACATGGGTATCAAAAAGTAATGTAAAAGAAATGAAGAAATGGTCAGAGATATGAAGTGGTTGCACCAGAATGTTATCTGCAGTGCAATTGTGTGTGTAAATTAAATCTAGTTGGTTGCCTGATTTGTGCGTGCTAGAAGTGGTAAGGCGTTTGAGATCAAATGAAGCTAGGAGTGAATGGAAGTCTGTAGCATAAGGCTTGTCTAGATGAATGTTGAAATCGCCAAAGACTAAGAGTGGAGTGCCAACCTCCATGAAAGAGGACAGCAGCCCGTCCAGCTCCTCTAGGAAGGTGGCTAGAATTTGGCCAGGGGGACGGTAAATTACCACAATCTGGAGTTTTATAGGAGCTGTTACAGTAATCGCATGACATTCAAATGAGTTGTAATTGCATAGGGGAGAGTGGGTTGAGTATGTCCAATTCTTTGAAATGAGCAGTCCAGTACCCCCACCCCGGCCAACTTGACGTGGGGTGTGAGAGAAAGAGAAATTGTTAGAGAGAGCAGCTGGGGTTGCTGAGTCTTCTGGACGAATCCAGGTCTCAGTCAAGCCCAAGATGCTGAGCGTGGATTGTAAAGAAAAAGCAGAAATGAAGTCAGCTTTGTTGACCGCTGACTGACAGTTCCAGAGACCCACAGAGAAAGAAAGAGGTGCGGTAGAAGATGTAGAGATAGGGCGCAGGTTAGCAGGATTACGTTGCCGTCTGCGTGTGATGTTAGAGCGTGGTTGAGAGATAACCGGAATGGTTTGGAAACACATGATAGAGGTGGAAAGGAAGAGGACAGAAAAGGAGAGTGTGTGAGGGAAGATAGAAATGATACTTAAGTTCGTTGCTCGGTTAAAGTCGCGCAGGAAAAAGTCGTTCGTCTTTACACTCGTCGGTCTTCACACGAGGAGGCTGAACACGACGCTTCCGCAGACGCTTCCGCGTCAGCGCACAGATATCAAATAAATACACAGTTTAACAGACTAGAGTGAAAACAGCTGTGGCCGGCTTCTGATTAGCCCAGCCAATAGCCCAACGGAGTGCTAATAGCTCAAGACGAAACTAACACTTAGCGCAAGGAGCAAATGCAAATGACACAGGCTCCTTCTTAGCCGAGGCGCAAATTATTATAATTACCAGTAAGTGCAATCAAAAATATCAACCTCAACGAAAAAGCAGAATAGAAATAGGTAGGAAACGAAGTATTCCTTCCTAGCAGCAAGTAAATAATTTAAACAACAGATCTACCAACAAGTATTACAACAACACTTACGCGCTGCCGTCCGTCTCTTCTGGTGACTAATCGGCTTCTCCCAAGTTCTAACAGCGACCAAGCAGTTTAAATACTTTTAACAGTCGCTGTGGCCGGGTTCTGATTAGCCCAGCCAATAGCCCAACACCATACTGAGTTCCATGCGCCAACGGGACAGATAAACTTCGGACCCTCGCACCCCCTGGTATCCCTTCCTGCTCCCATCGTAAAGCTTCACGTCGCACCTCTAACAAAGTGGAATTAGGCTGTCGGCGCACCAGCTGCTTAAGCTCCCGTCTCAAAATGCTATCATTAACATATTCAACAAATTGATCACGTAGCAAAATTTCAGCGTTTACCATTGCATTTGGTGACTGTTGCTTGACCTTCTCCTGGAGACTCATCAAGGCGAGGGAAAACTCCAAAAGGGTTTCCCCCTCTTGCTGCCTCCGGGAGAAGAAAGCTTCCTGCAAGGCTACATATGATAATGAACATCCATACAACTCACGCAGTGCCCTAAAAATTCTCTCAGGATCCCCACGCTCCTCATCTGAACGATATCGTATCTCTTCACGTCCCTCCCCCTCTAAATGATCAAAAAGAAAAAAAGCCTGTTCCGCAGGGGATAAATAACGGGTTCTCATACATGCTTTAGCTTCTTCAATCCATTCACTAATACCCACCCCGGACTTCCCACTAAATTTTGGGCACCTCCTATCTTTAGGTACAAACACAAATCTGTCAGTTACTAGAGTATTGGTACCAGGCAGTGATGGAAGTATAGGGGGGGTAACTACAGCTGAGGTACTAGGTCCTGCAACACTAACCCCTTGCACTTCAGGTACCCTCTCCTGTCGTAATCTTTCATTATCAGCTCTAAGTTGCGCCACAAGCTCTTTAAGTTCCTGCAATTCCCCCTCCATTATTAACACGTACCTACTTAGTTTTGTAGTACTCAGCACCAGCAACAACAAGCGGTACCTAAGGGAGTCAATCCAGGCACTACAGTCTCCAGAGCACACGCTGCTGCTTTGGTCCTATAAAAGAAACACAAAAAGAACGAAAACAAAATTACGGTCTCACGCCTCTGCCAAATATTCTGTGGACCCTGCCGACTACGCCACATGTAGCAATGTGGCTCGTTCGTAGTGACTACACCACCCGAAATACCGGGAATCAACCAAAGAATTTGACACACAAATACGTTCCACGTAGAAAAGGCAAGAGGCGTGAGTGTCCAATTTAAATAATCCTTTTATTCAGACTAAAATTATTAAACAACAATTTTAAAACCCCCCAACAACATCATTAAATTGTCTTGGTCAAATAAGGAGGAAAAAGAATAATTGATGATCATCGCAGGGGCTGAGGCTTCTTGTACGAAGAACAGGCTAGTAGGGTAATGCACCCAGAAGAAAAGGAAAAAAAAAAAAATATATATATATATATATATATCAATCAGAAATCACATCCACAAAATTCACTGCAAATAATAACCCAAAATAGTGACACAGCAATAATGACGCCCCTTGTTAGAGTGAATGGGGTGCAACCCAAGAAAACCAGCCTGCTTCTGAGAAACACTCAGCTCCTGCAAAATACAAAAAGAAAAGAAAAAAGAATCAGTTACACAAACAAATCTAACAAAATACACAAATAAATTACACTGTCACCATAACACAAAGATGACTAACTCAGTACTGATCGCGGATCATAAGACTTCATAAATGACCGAGATCACTAATACCGCATAGCGGTAATCACTCTAATTAATAGAAACTGTTATGAAAACAGTCAAAATTGAGACTGAGGCGTTAGTGACAGTATCAACAAAATCCAGACAACAACAAATAAACAAAAAAAGAAAAGATATCCTAATACAACACACACACACATAAATTGGACACTCCGGGTCCTGACAACATTCCTGGTCGTGTACTGAGAGACTGTGCAGCGGAACTCACTGATGTCTTCACAGACATTTTCAACATCTCACTAAGTCAGGCTGTTGTCCCCACATGCTTCAAGGCTACCACCATTATTCCAGTCCCGAAGAAGCCATCTCCATCCTGCTTCAATGACTACCGTCCAGTCGCACTTACTCCGATCCTCATGAAGTGCTTTGAACGGCTAGTCATGCATCATATCAAGTCTGCCCTCCCCCCCTCCCTGGACCCCTTCCAGTTTGCATATCGGTCCAACCGCTCGACTGATGATGCCATCGCCACTGCCCTCCACTCAGCACTCACACATCTGGACAAAAAAGACTCGTACGTCAGAATGCTGTTCATAGACTTCAGTTCAGCATTCAACACAATCATCCCTCAACAGCTCATTCACAAACTGGTCCAGCTGGGGCTCAACACCTCGCTGTGCAACTGGCTGTTGGACTTCCTGACTGGGAGACCTCAGGCAGTACGGGTCGGCAGTAACACATCCAGCACCATCACACTTAACACAGGGGCCCCTCAAGGATGTGTGCTGAGCCCCCTCCTCTTCACTCTGCTGACCCATGACTGCACACCGTCACACAGCTCCAACCTTCAACCTGGCAAGGACCAGTAGACTGAAGGACAGCTTCATCCATCAGGCTGTCAGGAAGCTGAACTCCCTCCCGACCTTGCCCCCCCTCCCCTCTTTTGCCCCACGCACCACTGAACTCTGACCCCCCCCCCCTTACACACTGTGACCCGCACCAGTCACTTAGTGCACCACTGGACTGCCCACTACCTCAGTCAGTATTGAACTGACCCCACTCAACTACCTCTTCTGTCACTTTAAACAGCCTGATAAGCTATTTTTGCACTACACTCTTTATATCTGCACAGTTTCGTTTTGTTAAGCTCTTTTTGCACTACACTCATATCTGCACAGTTTTGTTTCTAGTTTTGTTTATTTATTTAACCGATTTGCATTTCATCTGCCATGTGCCTTATGCCACTTAATCTAACTCTTTTCTACAATGTCCTTATTTGTATATCTGTATAGTTTGTTTTTATATTTTAAACTGTATTTATCTGCATTCTACGTCTACTGTTAGTGTTTTATTGTTAACTGTATGCACCATGGGTCTGAGAGTCACGCAATTTCAATTCTCTGTATGTATGTGCTGTACATGTGGCAGAATTGACAATAAAGCAGACTTTGACTTTGACTTTTTGACTTTGACACACACACACACACAAGACAAAACTGAAAAATCAAGCCCACTTAATTGGACAAAAATGTGACGACCCAAAGCAGCAGCGCGGCCCAAAGAGTGGGGGTAGAAGAGAGCTGCGTTAAGGTGACTGCTCACACTCAGTCTACCTCAATGCATACGGGGACCCTAAACGTAAACATCCGTTACAAACTCATTTTAAGAAAAGACATACAAAATCCTTCAAAGAAAGAAAACGAAAACAATTTACTCACCCTATATTTAGATGACATAACACTCACAACCACACACGCCGCAGTCATATAGCAGCTCCTTTAGTTGGTAATACCGATATAAACAGCTGGTGCTCCGACCTGGCTATTATGCTGCCATGATGCACAGCGCACTGAAACGCATAATTGTAGTCAAATCAAACTTAACACGGCACCACAAACGCACCGCATTTAAACTCACCTGGGAGTAAGCAGCACACCATATGTACACACAGCCTCGATGGACCAACGTCACACTAAACAGGTAAAAATCACACTAAGTAACATGAATCAAACAGTGAAGCTACACCGCTAAAAACACGGTGTAGCTTCACTGTTTAAATTCCCAATGAATTCAAGGCAAGAGATGAAGCGAAAGCAGGTTTTGAATCAATATTTGTTTGGATCACACCTAACAAAAATATAAAGTGGATTAATTACATTTATTATAATCAACAAAGATTCATTAATTATACTGACGATGCGTTAACCATATTAGGAGACCAAGTGCACACAAGTAGAATGACGTGACAAAACAGACAGGCACTGAATAGGCTTTTAGCTGATAAGGGAGGAGTCTGTATTATGTTTGGAGATCAATGTTGCACTATTATACCAAATAATACTGCCCCTGGAGGAGCTTTTAGTGAAATGATGACTAAAATTAAAAAATTAAGAGCTAAAGTTACAGCAAATACAGGAAGAGACAAACGAATTTGGGATTGGTTCGATCTGAAATTTGGAGCATGGGGAGCATGGTTTGCTAAACTAGGAATGTTTTTAGGAGCTGCTATATTAATAGGAGGATTATTATTTTTCTGTGTATTACCCGTATTAAGAATATTAGTCGTCACTGCTACTGATAAGCAAATTGAAATGATAAAAGTCCCAAATAATCAACAAATTATCACAGAAAGGAAATTGGATGAATATTATGAAGGATTGCTAAACAAACTGATCTTAAATGAGCAAACTTTGGATAATAGTTCCAGTGACTCTGATGAGTATGAAAAAGAGGTGTAAAGATGGGCCATACCCTGAGTGGAAATGATAGCCTAACCTCTACCCAAGGCTACAATATGCAAAGTATCTGGGCTGAAGATCAACAGATCTGAACTATTTTTCTTTTTGATATTCAATGTATTATGTTTTGAATGTTTTTTATGTCTTTTATACATAACTGTGACAACCACAGGCAAGCGCTGAACCAAATGCACGCTCATGCTTATAACATGGTTTTATCTTAAATAAGGGGTTAAGGAGACAGGATCTTTTTACTTTCTCAAATTAGAGGAAGACTTTTTGGTTCTGATGCTCCTCCAGAGTGCTGCTGCATCATCTGGTCATTGGTGATAAGACGGTGTGACTTGTTTAGTCACTAGGTAGTGTTAACTGAACAGACTGAATTATGAAGTAGCACTCTGGATAGACATAAGCAAATGTGAGACTTAATAAAGTCTCAAAGGGAGGAATGAAGAAGATTTTTATAGTTGAAGATCTGAATTAATCAAGTAGAATCAAGGTGAATCTTGCCATTAATATATCTATTTAATCTTCCATTATGTTCTAAGGCCCCTGTGTAAAATGTGCCTGCTTGGCTAGGGTGAGCGGACAAGGAATGTGCATACATGGCTAGAACATGCAGACAGGAAACATCTGGAAGAATATAAGGGGTCTTTCTTTCTATACCATATCACGTGTTGGAGCCCCTTCTCTCTAGGGAGGAATCAGATTGTATGTATAAGGGAAACTCTGTGAAAGGTATGGAACACGCCTTAAAGGAAAAACTGTATAAAAGAGACAGCACAAAAGCATTCTGGAGATTTTTTCTGCAGAAAACTTCTCGGCTTTGTTCTTGTAATAAAGTCTATCTTCTGGCATCAAAACCCCAAGACTTTGAGAGTGATTTTTCACAGCGGCAGAAGCCACCACACTGCTTTTAAATGTCTTGTCGGTAATAGTATACATATGCTTGATGAATGTCAATAGACCGAAACGTTGCTGTTTCCAGTAATAAATTTCTATATTTAGCATGGACTGATAGTGTGCAGGATTTTACTTTTCATTAGATGCAAGAAAACGTAAAAGCTACTGACACAAAGATGTATGCAAATGAGCATACTAATAATGAGTAAGAATGGGTCTTTATAGTCCTCTGAAACTGAAGTTATTTTGTAAAGAAGAGCATGTGAATGAAAAGCAGGAAGCAGAAACCAGCCATTGAGATCACAGCTTTAAAGATAAAAGGACACCCAACATCCTTAGGCATGCACACTAATGGGCAAAGAACATGGTATGCCTAAACAACACGTAATACAAATATATGTTGAGCATCACCTGACTAAAACCAGAAAGTGGGGGGCTATTTCATAAAACAAGTTTACCAAATAAGCCAGGCTCATGTCAGTTAGTCTGACTTATTGTCACTTGATTTGGTTTCATAAAGTAAATTTACCATACTGCCGTGCAAAGGCAAAAGACTGTAACTTCGATTTTGGTCGAAAATGAGTTATTGATATTTTTTGGACATTTAAGACATCCTTTATCATGTGCATAAGTATCTTGAGTCTATTTTGTTGTTTTTCCGAGAAAATAATGGGTGGTCTCAACCGTAACTTCGAAAAGCCCTGGAGAAACCAAGGCAGAACACCGTATAACAGCAGTTACGGCTCTTTCACTTTGTTTGGAACGCTCGAATTGAGTTATGGCATTCTGCCTTTGTTTAACTGAGCGTCAAAATGAAGTTACGGTTACGGCTTGGAGTTATACGGTGTTCTGCCTTTTTTTTAACTGTATGCTGCATTTAAATTAAGGTGTAGACAAACGAATTAGATACATCGCAATCTACCAAACAGCTCCATATAACACAGCACTGTAGAGACTAGATACCTTGGCAGCAATATGTAATCGTGAATAACCTTTAAATATTTTTTTTTTCCCTTTTTATAATGCAGATTATTCACCAGGCTGTCACTTCTAGTTGGACATGTGGACTCGAATGCCGTAGCATGGAGCATAATCAATTATAAAATCAGAAGCCTACTAACAGTTCACAATTAAATCCATATACTGTAACCCGATAAAATCAATCCATGGAGATGAGCGTCGTCTGAGATGTTTAATCCACACGCATTTCTGAGCATTATTCCTGCTTGCTGGCGTTCACATAAATCCACAATTCGTTCTTTTAGGTTAGGCTATTTCATTCAAGTCAATATAAAGCAATTATGCTATGTCTAGCATTCTTTTACGTTACTGACCATAGCAAATAAATTGGTTTCAAAATGGTCACGTTTTACTTTTAGTCTGCTTGTTACGGTCAAAAAAAAAAAAAAAAAAATTTAATAGTCACATTACTATATGCAGTAGCCAATATGAGATAGCCCATGATCAGTAGATTTGATACAGGTGTTACTGTAATGATTTTGTAAATGGTGATCAGCAACCAAATATTGATAATGTGGAAGTTACTGCCTTTTGCCTTGGTGTGACTTCTCACTTTTTCTAGACAATGCAAAAGCAGAGTACAGTAACTTCAAAATAGGGGTAAAAATCAAGTTTGAGCTCACAATTTTTTAATGTAGATAATTTTCATTACTACAACATCTAATTGCCAAATTTCCAGTGTCCTACCTATAATTAATTTGGCTGGACAAATAAAAAACTTTAAAGTCATTTTTCTCAGTTTCACACTCTAGGCGAGTTAAGGTCTTTTGCCTTTGTAGGGCAGCGTAGCTCAAGCTCAGTCACTCTAACAGCTTATGCTGAGAAACTAACCTGGTCCGGAGCAGGCTAACTGTCAGGCTAAGCTGAGTTCCTCTAACACTGACCAATAGGAAAGAATTGATATTACCACTGACTCTCTTTCATACAATTATTTGACTTTATTATCAGTCCAAAAATAAAAGTATACAGAAAATGCAACTTAAATAAATCAAGTAAATAAAAAATATAGGCTACAACCAACTGTATTTAATGTATTGTGCCCAAGATTTAATTACATTTTTTTTAAAAGATATATGAAAACATTTTAACATAGTTACTACTTGCGCATTCAGTTGATCAGCAGTTTCTAGCCATGCAGCCTTTCTTTTGGGTTTTATGACAGCTGTACCTTTTATGGTTTTTAGTAGAACACTACAACATTACAATCTAAAATTGCTCTGTAAAGCATTAAAACGCTAAATTAAAAGTTGAAATAAAATTAAATAAAATAATAGAAAACAGACTACATTTTAACTGATGATTAATAATTTGAGCTAGTAATCAGAGCTGTATTAGCTAGCTTACATTTGATTTACAGTTACTGCTATCATAAAAAATATACTTATATGAAGGTTTAAAATTCTACACGTCACATTTCGTCCAACAACAAATATTTTAGCAAAATGTATATTTTACTCAAAATTATTGCGCTCTTCTATTGCGCTTGTTCACTCGCGTAAGCCTCACCCACTCCTGACAGCAAAAATTTATATATTTGCATGACTTTCTAACATTTATAGATGAAGAATATAACTGTGACGTGTCCATTATGCACTGGGGAAAACACAACGTCTCAAATGAATTAAACAGTAAAAATATATTTTTTGATCCATGATCGACATTAAGGGCTGCTCAAGATTAAGCATGCACATCAAATTATCCTGACTCATTGAACCTGGATCAAATTATTGAGATTGTGTGAACTTAAATTGTTGTTTAGGAAACTGGTTTAGTCCCGATTGATTTGTTAGGTTATTTGAAGTCAGGTTTTGGACTTTAATCCCTGCTTTTCTTAGCATCTTTTATGAAACAGCCCCCTGGTCTCATTGCATCTGCTTGTCAGATAAAGTGTTAATAGCAGTATAAACTGATGGCAATAAACACAGCTAAAAGGCATCCTAACAGTGGCCATCCTTCACAAAACTTAACATCTTGCACAGTTTTATCATAGGTAGAATGGAAAATGTTTCAATACAAACATTTCAGTCAAATGCATTTTACGCAGTATTTCAAACATTTAACCAAGGGGGGCAAATAAACTCGCCGCAATGGTTTAAAAGTAGCCCAATTAATGTGGGGGGAAAATGCGAATTTGGCAACCCTGCATCCAACACAAGCTGCAGGAGGCAGATATGACCCAGCCAACACACCCATGTGGGGCCCATAGGGGAGGGGTTGCAACTGGGCTGATATCTGGGACCCAGCTAATTTGAATATGTAAGATGTGCTCCCTTTATAACAGAGTGGCATGATCGCGAAATCGAAAGTGAAAGTGAACAGCAAGCGCTGCTCATTCATAAGAGATTTATATGCAATATTATAATGTTTGTGTGAGCGGGCGGTAATGGTCAGAAATTCAGCTGGAGCGGCATTCAGAAAACAATCCTGCGCAGGGCTGTAATACAAAAACGCACACAATTAATGCCGACTGTAGAAAGCAAAATCTGAATCCCAGACATTTTGGGCGATTTAATAATCCCGACCGGACGCATTTTTTTAGGCCCAAAAAGAGGACATGTCCGGGGAAAAGAGGACGTAAGGTCACCCTACTTTAAATAGCCTTTATTGTTGAGTAAGAATCCATAGGGGGTATCATAGCATAATGACTCCAAAGAGAGAGATATAAAGACATCCTGAAAGAAGGTTGTCAACCAGTCTCAGAGTGGGCTTTGGGAGTGCATAGCAGGTACAGATGTCCTCTGAGCGTGAAGGACCAGCTGTGATGCACTGAATATGATGCTAACCCAACCCACCCAGGTAGCTGTTGTTATTTGCACCATGAATAAGTTAGTGCCCAGAATAAGTAGCCTCAAGATTATATAACCAGGAAAGGGAATATAATATGCTTACTTGAGTCCTCCTACAAGAAGGGGCATTTCCCTTATTGAGTGACGAGGTAGTGGCGCATGATCTGTATAGACTTGTTTGCAGTAGAAACTGTCCAAGGCTTTGACACGGCATACCCAAAAATACCAAAAGTATATTTTACAGGTAAGAACTTTACTTCCATCTCTCTGTAACATTAAATAGCTTTTCGACCTTCAATGATTGTAAAACTGAATTTTATGATCTTTAATATGATGTATTTCATGGTGCCATTCAATGTGCGGGGTGGTGAGCGGGGTATAGTTGAAACACTGTCTCAGTTATACCCGCTGTTGAATCCTATTGTGTGGGATGAACTGATAGCCATAACTGCTTCTGAAACCACAGTTAGTAACTTAATAAGAGTAAGATGTTTAATGAATATGTGAATGAGTCACTGTAGTTAGTGAATGAGTGAATGTTATTTGTTTTGTTTTTACGATTGTACAGATGAACTGGTTTTTTAATTTTTTGGAGAGTCTGTTATTTGTTTTTAAATAATTTATTCTTAATTTTGAGATTAACTTCTCTAACTAGTCTTAGTTTTAAGGGAAAACTATTATTATAACTTTTAACTTCTTGTTTAGTGTGAACTGTGGGTAATTTAACTTAAAATATTCTGGTTTTTCATTTTTAAGCAAATTGTCAGTTGTGCATAATGAAGAACAGGAATTAAATGAAGAGCTGAAATAATTGTTTTAAGGCATTTTAACGTTTGAAATGAATTGATTAGGGTATTTGATGCCTGGTTATGCCAGTTGTTAAACTGAATAAGGCAATCAACTGAATATTAGTGGGCACACTGCTAGTTTAGAATCAATAGTACTCACTGTATCTTTTGTAAGCTTTCCTGTAGCTCAAATTGTAGAGCATGGCGCTAGCAATGCCAAGGTCATGGGTTCGATTCCCAGGGAAAGCAAAAGCTGATAAAATGTAGAAACTGTAACTTGAATGCAATGTAAGTCGCTTTGGATAAAAGCGTCTGCTAAATGTAAATGTAATGTATCTGTGTAATGTAATGTACTATGCAGAAGTTCTAAGGAACACTGTGCATTTAAAGATAAGAAACGTCATTTAATGTTGTGGTATATACAGGTAGAGACTCTTGAGACCGTCACAGAAACCTCTTCTGCCTCATTATTTTCAGAAACTGAGGTATACAAATGGTAATCAATATGCCAAAATCCGTGGTTGCTACAATTTTACTACAATTAAACCATGGTTAATTTTCGTGAGGGATTAAGCACAGAACAATTTAGCAGATTTACTCGTGTCATTTTTTACACTCACTTTTGTCATTCCTGAAACTGTATATGTGTACGTTTGGTCCTCTTAGACAACTAAAACTTCTTCAAATTGTGAATGGATTATGTAGAGAAACCGAGCACTCCCCTTACAGCGCAGCTGTTTGACAGTTGACCGAAAATGACTTAGATGGCTTATCTAAAACCAGAAAGTGACCGTGCAGAACCAGAAATTTGTACTTACTATGTTTCCTATAGCATGTGAAGGCAGCATTAGTCTATTCAAATCTTCAAGCTTTTCAAACTGCTTCCAACTTTCTGGCTATGCTTTCTAAATCCAACATCAAACTTTTTATTTTTATTTTTTTATCTAGTTATATTTGGAATTTTACAGCACACAGCTTACAGAAATTCACTGCAAGTTTCAAAATAGTTTAAGGTAGATTGAATATTAATATTGGGAAAAACTATTTCACACATTGCTAATTATATTTAAGTATATTTAAATCTAATTATAATTTAATAATTAAACATAAATATATTTAAATAATATTACAATAAATGTAAAATCAGTCTACTTTTGATCTCTGGGATTGTCTGTTGACTCTGTGGTTATGACTATTGTTCAGTGTCGACAGCACAACACCACAGTTTCACAATGGTTTAATATTAAATTTTTGTGTTTAAAACAGGTGTTTAATTACTCCTCCTGGAACCCAGAAATTCAGGTAATTAGAATCATATGTTGTCAGTTACATTATTAAATTACATTATTTAAATAAGTATTATGTCTCTATTTCTGAGCATTCATTAATGTTTAAGTTTGCCATTCAGAACATGGAAAATCAAGACCCTGCTGTTGTTGATGCAGTAAAGGCATCGGGCGAGTCCACTCCAGAAAAAGCTAAAGCAAAAGCTAAAATAACATTTGACCAGTTTGTTAATGTCTCACTTAACATCGCTGTGACTGGAAAGACAGGATCAGGAAAATCCTCCTTTGTAAATGCACTTAGAGGTCTAAAGGATGAAGATATTGGAGCAGCACCTACTGGAGTCACAGAAACTACAATGGTGCCCACCATGTATGAACATCTTGAAATGCCAAATGTGAAGATCTGGGACCTGCCTGGAATAGGAAGCCCAAACTTCAAAGCAAAAAAATACCTGAAAGATGTCAAGTTTGACACCTATGATTTCTTTATTATCCTTACCTCAGAGAGGTTCACAGAGAATGACATCATGCTGGCTAAAGAAATAAGAAAACAGAAGAAAAGCTATTACTTTGTTCGTTCCAAGATTGACAATGACATGTCTTCAGAGAAAAACAAAAAAGGATTTGATAAGCAGAAGGTTCTTTCCATAATAAGAGAGGATTGTCAGAAACACCTGAAAGAACTGGGAGACCCCAGAGTTTTCTTGATAACGTCTTGTGATTTGGAGAAATATGATTTTGAATCACTTCAAACCACTCTCGACGATGATCTTCCAGAACACAAGAAGTATGCTCTTCTACAAGCCTGGCCAGTGTGTTCTGCTGCATCTCTTGAGAAGAAGATCAGTATGTTTAAACGGATGATCTGGGCTGCATCTCTTGCCTCTGCTGCTGTAGCAGTTATCCCTGTGCCTGGCCTATCAGCAGCATGTGATGCAGGCATAGTCGTGCTTTTCCTCACAAGGTGCTACTATGCATTTGGTTTGGATGATAGATCACTGGCAAGGCTTTCAGAGAAAGTTAACAAGCCCCACCTGAAAGATTTGGCCAAATCTAAATTTGTTACTGCCATCCGAGAAAATGCACTGACCAGATTGCAAGTGTCTGGTGCGCTCGCTACCATTGCTACTGTTGAATATTTGTTGAGTCTCCTTCCAGGTGTAGGCAGTGTTGCTGCTGCAGGAATATCCTTTACTGCCACTCAGTACCTCTTGAGAGAAGGAGTAAATGATCTGGCAAATACGGCTCGAGCAATCAGAAAAGAAGCTGGGCTTGCTTCCGTTCACTGACCAATAGAGCATGTAAGCATTTTCTGCCTCTGTCACTGAGTAAATCAGATGATGTATATTAAGAGTGTGTGCTGATACTGAGTTCAGCAAAAAAAAAAAAAACACAATATTTTTTTATAGAGACTTTGACACATAATATTACCTTCATAATATTAAAAGAATCGATGCTAATGTCCATGCAAACTATATACTGGAATATACGATCATTTTCATTTATTACTGCACTTTTTAAATTTTATCCATTGTTATATTTTCTGATTGCTTTTATTAATTCTTTAAATCTCACTTACAATCATCTGTTTCATACATCATTAAAAATACTTTAAATTGGATTTTCTGTGGTAAATGCCAATAAAACTTAACTTTTAAATTTTAACTTTTCATTTTCATTGATGAAATCTGGAATTTTTTCAGTATCACATATAACCATGTATAATGTTTCTTACACAATAAAATACAAAATGTGCTTTGTGTATGGGCTCTTTTGTGATAACTGTTTGTATATGCAGTTTAACTATGCTTCCAATATTTGTTTTATTTTGTTTTTATATTTTGCCTAAATTCACTTCTTAAATATACTAAAAGTCTTGACTGATAAATTACTGACTGTACAAATATACTTACTACACTCACCGGCCACTTTATTAGGTACACCTGTTAAGCCCAAAACACACTCCACGATTTTAGCAATCCTATAAGATCACTGCATGTCACACTGTGCGACATGGATCTAATAAACTTGGTTACGACGTGTGTGTAGACTGTATGATGATGACACCTATTGACTCGTACGCTACAACGCACATTACTATAAAAGAATAAAATGTCATCAGCACGCACTAGTGGTAAACAAAAAGAGCATGAAAAATTACACTTTAGCAGTTCTAGTTTTTATGTGTGCTGAAAAAGAGGTAAGCAGTTTTATGTTTAAGCGGCATGTCGCGGTGATTTCATGTTGCATTTTTATTGGTTGGTCAGTAAACATGGATTGTAGCAGCAAACACACTGTGCAATGATAATGCTGTATCGTAGGCTATCTTTGGTTGCAAGACCTTGACAACGGCCGTCTTTGAACCTCTCTCACTGTACGACACAGGACCACCGAATAGGAGCCACAATCACAGAAATCGCCGCGATTGTTTCACGATGCCAATCTTTCATCTGGAACAGCCGAAAATCATGCAGTGTGTTTCGGGTTTTAGATCATTTGGATAATCATGTCCTGCAAATTACCACAACAGATAAATAACTAGGAGTACATTACACCATGTCTACACTGGACGAGGTGTATCCATTATAATCAGTGATGATATCTACACTGGATGCGTCGCGGTGCGACACGACGTGAAGCAAAACGACAAATCCCTGACAGTAAAATGATGCCTCGTTCTGTTTATGACATACTGACACAAAGTTCAAATGATTTTTAACTGTTGCTTTGTCGCGTCCAGTGTAGACAGAACAAAGAACTCTGTTGCGGCGCAGTGCGACGATGTTAGTGGAAAGGTCCAAACTTCACCTCAGAGTCACTCATTGGAAGCCTGCGTGTTGCCAGATGTTTAGGGGGTTCTTTTGCTCCGTCATGGACCGCAACATAGTGCTCGTTGGCTTTAAAGCAGGGCACCCTCTTGCATTCTTAACACACTCTGAAGTGTGCACGAGCCCATTTAAAGTGTCTGTAATGAGCTGATTTTGTGTATGAGTATAGAAGCCCTATGATTACAACTGCCATCATTTGAAGTGTCATAAAATTCTGAAATTATCGTGCATTATGGTATTTTTTTCATTTTTGAACGTACATCATACAGAGGTCAAAATTATCGCACAAATATGATAATTATCATACGTCTGCCAACACTGACACCATAAAGTGTGAGGTAACTGCGCGTTGTTAAGAGATGCACAGATGCAAGTTTTGTTTTATTTATTTATTTATTAATTAAACCAAAAATATGAAATATGTTAAAAAACGCAGGAATATTTGTACACACCTTTGCAGCTGTCAGGTTCTTGCATCTGTGTCTTGGTTTTCTTCTTCTTTCAGGCAAGAAATAAATGCCTTTCTGTGATTTTTTTTGTTGTTGTTGCTTTTACTGTATTTCAATTTACAGTAAATATAAAATACTGTATTTTAATGGCACCAAGAGGATATTCCCACAATGCAACTTTAAAATACAGTAACATACTGTATAACTGTCCTACAGTAAAATACAGTTCATATTACAGTTAAATACTGTGTAATTAAAAAAATCCCCGCTAACAGTGTACCTGTTGTACATACTCTTACAATGAGAAATGTGCTTGCCTTCTCCTGGCATGTGAATTATTTGATGTCACATTAACAACATCGAAATGTAAGTGACATTTCACCAACTTTACAGGAGAGCCAAAACAAAAATTCTACCATAGTTTGATCTGACTTTGTGTACCGATTTCAATTGTTTATAATACAAATTTGTACAGTCATGGATGACAGTAGTTTTGCCAGTAGAAAGAGCTCATTAAGAGCTTTCATTTGATGTATGTATCTCCATTTCACCAAAAATGTCACTTACGCCCTTCTGGTTCTCACCCCTCGAGATGTACAGTATATTGCTGTTGCACATTTCATAGTTGCTCTGCTCACTGTGGATTAATGCAAAGATGGCAATTAATGTATGTTGTATGTAGACTTGGAATGAAATGATCTGTTAGTTTCATTTTAATCTGTGAGGATTTGTTATAATATATGCTTGAATGCGGGATTTGAGATTAATACATGCAATAGGACTATATTTAAAGCATTCTAAATTTGCGACAATATTATCCCGACAGAATATAACGGTGAAGCCAAGATATCATATATTGATTTAAAAAAGCAAAAGGTCTAGAATTGGAGCATTATTGCAGTGATTAATATATTTCTGGTACACAGTGCCCTCCAAAAGTATTGGAACAGTAAAGACAAAATTGCTCTGTTGGCTGTGGAGTCAAGACATTTACAAATATGATTAAAAGATGAATATGAGACAAAACTACAGAATGTCACATTTTATTTTTGGGTGATTCAACACATAGATGTTTTACCAGCTAAGAAGTTCAGCACTTTTAGAGTTTCATTCCCCTATCTGATGTGAGCATAAGTATTGGAACAGTTGCCTTACAGGTCTTTCTAAGTGATCAGCTGTTTCCAACAACAACACGGAAACATGTCGAAAAGTTTAACTTTAATGGACAAAACCAGATTGTCCGACCTGTAACGTTACACTCTCACTCGAAGGATGCACGTCTAACATGTATAGTAAAGACAATCTCACCGTGTCTGTCTAGTCATGATGAAGATGTAAATACATTTCAATTTCAGCAGGCAACTATTTTTACAGCTACATTATTATTCCAGCCACAATTAATCACAACAATGTATATACAATTACAAATGATTATATATAAAAATCGTCAGTTTGTTGTTTTACACACATGCACATAGACATTATTTCATACACTACATATTAGTGAGATGCATAAGAAATCTTCAGACGTGCCCATAACAACAAAAGACAATACTTTATTGAACTTTTTCTGATAGGAAGCGTGCGCTGCAAACGCGAGTATTTTTGACGATCGTTTCTGTCCAGTCCTCTCTTTTTATCTCATTTAACCACAGCTGTCATCGTTTTTTTTTTTGTCTGGCAGGAGCAGCAGGTATGCGATCAAATTTGTAATTTGAGGCTGTATTACGTCGATTCTGGCACCCAACATCACAACAAGACGATATTTTAAGCTCCTTATGTAGCCGAATCTGCACTGGTTTGAATGGGCCGCCTCCAGTTTGTTTTGCTTCCAGCTAGCGCTGTGACGTAATTGTGAAGTTGGCCCTACATGACCCTAGTTACCTGTGGTTGGCCTAGCCGTGCGTCACTCAGAAAACAACAGGCCAATCAGAAGATAGGCTCATGAATATTAATTAGACAGGCCAAAATCAACCTGTTTTTAGCAGAGCTCCTGAGAGAGGAGCTGTAAAAACATATTGAGATGGTTTTTGGTACTTATACCACAAATATATATTCTTAAGGACATCAAGACCTAAAATAAAACTCCAGAAAGGTGTACAGTATGGGACCTTTAATATTGCAGGTTTATTTTCACAGCCTTCTTTCATATTTACCAAGGGTACCAACAATTCTGACCACGTGTGTGTGTGTGTGTATATATATATATATATATATAAGGGGTGTGACGATACATGTATTTTTACCGAATCGTCACGGTACGGACATCTTGGTTCGGTGCATGAGGTCTTACAACGAATACAGGCAATTCACCCTCAATCCAGAAGGGGGTGCCCGCAGTAATGGAACAATGTTTGGTAACCGCCAGCAGAAGAACAGCGAATGCCGAGTTGCGCACTTGAAAACAAAGCCCACTAGACAGTGACCATGTGCTGATTCTGAACGTGTCTCTCACTGACAAAGGAGTATACTTTAAAGGCTTGCGCACTCAACTGTTTGTGAAATGGAGCTTTGTGCTCGTGTATCCTACCTCTCTCATTGGCACAAATCCAAATATTCCATAATATTTCCATATTTGCGATGTATCTGAATGCAAAACTATTAATTATTATGTAAATCATAGGCTTTTTTTTTATGTGCATCCAGTAGAAGAAATTGTAGAATAAAGTCATTATTTCAGTTTTTTTACGCACAAAAGTAAAAAAACTGAAATAATGACTATTGTAGCTTCATAAAATTGTGGTTGAACCACTGAAGTCACATGGAGTGTTTTGATTATGTTTTTGGTACCTTTCTGGACTTTGAGAGTTTCATGACCCTTGCTGTCTATGGGAGGGTCTGACAGCTCTCGGATTTCATCCAAAATATCTTAAAGGAGTGGCTGATTGTGATTTCACTTTTTTAACGTTAGTTAGTGTGTAATGTTGCTGTTTGAGCATAAACAATACCTGCAAAGTTCAATGCAAACGGAGACATTGTCTTTTAAAAATCTGGCAGTTTAATGCCTACAAAAATGGCTCGTAGGGACTACAACGAGTTACTTCCCGGGTTCGTTACGTCACGAACCCAGATAAACCCCGCCCCCGGGAACTTGCAGCAAAGGGGGCGAGGCCATGTTGTGCAGCTTTAGAGAAGAGGAAGAGAAAACTAGGGGTGCATGTAAAAATCTATTCATATATGAATCACAATTCTGTCTTCTAACGATTCTAATGGATTCACAAGTTTCAAAATCAATGTTCTAAAGCAGCAGTTCTCAATCCTGTTCTTCGCGTCACCCTGCTGTGCATCTCTCTCTCTCTCTCTCTCTCTCTCATTCAGATCATCAGCTCAGCTCCAACACTGAACTGATCCTTTTATTCACTTATTTTCATATAGCTATGAGAAGCGTTATACAAGGATCCGCGTGCGGTTGCCGTACTGTATTAAAGCTTTAATCAAGATAAAACCGTATATTAAAAGTTAACAGAAGCATTTACAAATAACAATGTATCTAAAAGTATGAGATAACAACAAACAAAAAACATACCATTAAGAGCCATGCTTTTCTGCGCGATCCTCTTCACTAATATCCTCTGCATCTCAATCGGGCTCAAATTGATAAGCAATATTGACGACGTCATTGTTTACAATACAACACAGGAGCACATGCAACTGAGGTGAGGGGCAGTACGTTTAGACGCGCTGAGGTACTAGGTCCTGCAACACTAACCCCTTGCACTTCAGGTACCCTCTCCTGTCGTAATCTTTCATTATCAGCTCTAAGTTGCGCCACAAGCTCTTTAAGTTCCTGCAATTCCCCCTCCATTATTAACACGTACCTACTTAGTTTTGTAGTACTCAGCACCAGCAACAACAAGCGGTACCTAAGGGAGTCAATCCAGGCACTACAGTCTCCAGAGCACACGCTGCTGCTTTGGTCCTATAAAAGAAACACAAAAAGAACGAAAACAAAAAAACAAAATTACGGTCTCACGCCTCTGCCAAATATTCTGTGGACCCTGCCGACTACGCCACATGTAGCAATGTGGCTCGTTCGTAGTGACTACGCCACCCGAAATACCGGGAATCAACCAAAGAATTTGACACACAAATACGTTCCACGTAGAAAAGGCAAGAGGCGTGAGTGTCCAATTTAAATAATCCTTTTATTCAGACTAAAATTATTAAACAACAATTTTAAAACCCCCCAACAACATCATTAAATTGTCTTGGTCAAATAAGGAGGAAAAAAGAATAATTGATGATCATCGCAGGGGCTGAGGCTTCTTGTACGAAGAACAGGCTAGTAGGGTAATGCACCCAGAAGAAAAGGAAAAAAAAAAAAAAAAAAAAATCAATCAGAAATCACATCCACAAAATTCACTCCAAATAATAATAACCCAAAATAGTGACACAGCAATAATGACGCCCCTTGTTAGAGTGAATGGGGTGCAACCCAAGAAAACCAGCCTGCTTCTGAGAAACACTCAGCTCCTGCAAAATACAAAAAGAAAAGAAAAAAGAATCAGTTACACAAACAAATCTAACAAAATACACAAATAAATTACACTGTCACCATAACACTAACTCAGTACTGATCGCGGATCATAAGACTTCATAAATGACCGAGATCACTAATACCGCATAGCGGTAATCACTCTAATTAATAGAAACTGTTATGAAAACAGTCAAAATCGAGACTGAGGCGTTAGTGACAGTATCAACAAAATCCAGACAACAACAAATAAACAAAAAAAGAAAAGATATCCTAATACAACACACACACACATAAATTGGACACTCCGGGTCCTGACAACATTCCTGGTCGTGTACTGAGAGACTGTGCAGCGGAACTCACTGATGTCTTCACAGACATTTTCAACATCTCACTGAGTCAGGCTGTTGTCCCCACATGCTTCAAGGCTACCACCATTATTCCAGTCCCGAAGAAGCCATCTCCATCCTGCTTCAATGACTACCGTCCAGTCGCACTTACTCCGATCCTCATGAAGTGCTTTGAACGGCTAGTCATGCATCATATCAAGTCTGCCCTCCCCCCCTCCCTGGACCCCTTCCAGTTTGCATATCGGTCCAACCGCTCGACTGATGATGCCATCGCCACTGCCCTCCACTCAGCACTCACACATCTGGACAAAAAAGACTCGTACGTCAGAATGCTGTTCATAGACTTCAGTTCAGCATTCAACACAATCATCCCTCAACAGCTCATTCACAAACTGGTCCAGCTGGGGCTCAACACCTCGCTGTGCAACTGGCTGTTGGACTTCCTGACTGGGAGACCTCAGGCAGTACGGGTCGGCAGTAACACATCCAGCACCATCACACTTAACACAGGGGCCCCTCAAGGATGTGTGCTGAGCCCCCTCCTCTTCACTCTGCTGACCCATGACTGCACACCGTCACACAGCTCCAACCTCCTCATTAAGTTTGCGGACGACACGACTGTGGTGGGTCTCATTAGTAACAGAGATGAGACAAACTACAGGTGCGAGGTGAGCCGCCTGGCCGGATGGTGCAGTGACAACAATCTCTCTCTGAATGTGGAGAAGACGAAGGAGATTGTTGTTGACTTCAGGAGAGTGCACACTCAGCATGCTCCTCTGACCATAAACGGTGCGACTGTGGAGAGAGTGAGCAGCACCAAGTTCCTGGGTGTGCACATCACAGAGGACCTCTCCTGGACTGACAACACCGCAGCACTGGCCAAGAAAGCACAACAGCGTCTCTACTTCCTCCGCAAACTGAGGAGAGCCAGAGCCCCGGCCCCCATCATGTGCACCTTCTACAGAGGCACCATCGAGAGCATTCTGACGAGCTGCATCACTGTGTGGTATGGCGCCTGCAATGCGTCCTGCCGCAAGACACTCCAACGCATAGTGAGAGCAGCTGAGAGGATTGTTGGTGTCTCCCTCCCCTCCCTCCAGGACATCTACAACACCCGTCTCACCCGCAAAGCCCTCTGCATTGCAGGTGATCCCACTCACCCGACACACAGCTTCTTCAGTCTGCTGCCATCAGGGAGGAGACTGCGGAGTCTCCAGGCCAGGACCAGTAGACTGAAGGACAGCTTCATCCATCAGGCTGTCAGGAAGCTGAACTCCCTCCCGACCTTGCCCCCCCTCCTCTCTTTTGCCCCACCCCCCACTGTGACCCGCACCAGTCACTTAGTGCACCACTGGACTGCCCACTACCTCAGTCAGTATTGAACTGACCCCACTCAACTACCTCTTCTGTCACTTTAAACAGCCTGATAAGCTCTTTTTGCACTACACTCATATCTGCAGTTTTGTTTATTTAACCGATTTGCATTTCATCTGCCATGTGCCTTATGCCACTTAATCTAACTCTTTTCTACAATGTCCTTATTTGTATATCTGTATAGTTTGTTTTTATATTTTAAACTGTATTTATCTGCATTCTACGTCTACTGTTAGTGTTTTGTTAACTGTATGCACCAAGGGTCTGAGAGTCACGCAATTTCAATTCTCTGTATGTATGTGCTGTACATGTGGCAGAATTGACAATAAAGCAGACTTTGACTTTGACTTTTTGACTTTGACACACACACACACACACACACAAGACAAAACTGAAAAATCAAGCCCACTTAATTGGACAAAAATGTGACGACCCAAAGCAGCAGCGCGGCCCAAAGAGTGGGGGTAGAAGAGAGCTGCGTTAAGGTGACTGCTCACACTCAGTCTACCTCAATGCATACGGGCACCCTAAACATAAACATCCGTTACAAACTCATTTTAAGAAAAGACATACAAAATCCTTCAAAGAAAGAAAACGAAAACAATTTACTCACCCTATATTTAGATGACATAACACTCACAACCACACACGCCGCAGTCATATAGTAGCTCCTTTAGTTAGTAATACCGTTATAAACAGCTGGTGCTCCGACCTGGCTATTATGCTGCCATGATGCACAGCGCACTGAAACGCATAATTGTAGTCAAATCAAACTTAACACGGCACCACAAACGCACCGCATTTAAACTCACCTGGGAGTAAGCAGCACACCATATGTACACACAGCCTCGATGGACCAACGTCACACTAAACAGGTAAAAATCACACTAAGTAACATGAATCAAACAGTGAAGCTACACCGCTAAAAACACGTACCTCCGTAATCCACAGCAATGAAAGTAAGGGGGGGGCGGGCTTTTGACCATGACGCACTCCGGGAGGCATAGACAACAAGTTTATATACCATAGCAGAGCGATACCTCATTGGCCATATGTTTAAGTGACGGTGACGTTTCAAACACGGCACAAACCTCACTACACTTGCTATACTCCAAATCTCCGTTAAACAAAGGAATAGCCATACCAAATCCACATGACTACCAAAAGTGTGCCGAATTTGAGAGAAACTTTTGTTATTTAACAGATTTTACTAGACCATATTATATTGCTGAATGTCTGGGATTTTTGGAAAATCCTAAATTAGCAAATAATTTTTTAGACCACTCTGGGGATCTTGGTGTCCATATTCGGACTTTAGCCAAAATATAAAAATTGAAATACAGAAAGTAAAGATTCCGAAATGGTAGGGCATAGATTATAAACAAGAATACGAGTATTTTCATAAACCAAAAGGAACACAAGATGTGGGCAAGTTCAAGGGCAAATGTGCTATTATTTGGTATATAGATAAGAAAAATTCTTGGAAATCCGGACTTCCTTCTAGAGCTCCAGAAATTTTAGCACTTGGAACAATGAAAAGAAATAACAACAACTGAAGTATGTAAAAATCAAACTATTGCTTTACCTTCTATAGAAATTTATGAAGACCAGTCATTAATAATAGCAGACTTCTTTTGAATCTGTGGAGATGAGACATTGTTGCCTTCTTTACCAGTCGAATGGAAAGGTATGTGCGTAAGAGTACGATTGCTTCAAGAACTTAACATAGCTCAAGGAGGAACAGAACAGAGAGTAAACAAGGAAGACAACAGAATTAAAAAAGGTTATGAGTCAGACCCCTAGGACTATTTAGACTCAATAGGACAACCGAGAGGGCTTCCCAATGAATTCAAGGCAAGAGATGAAGCGAAAGCAGGTTTTGAATCAATATTTGTTTGGATCACACCTAACAAAAATATAAAGTGGATTAATTACATTTATTATAATCAACAAAGATTCATTAATTATACTGACGATGCGTTAACCATATTAGGAGACCAAGTGCACACAAGTAGAATGACGTGACAAAACAGACAGGCACTGAATAGGCTTTTAGCTGATAAGGGAGGAGTCTGTATTATGTTTGGAGATCAATGTTGCACTATTATACCAAATAATACTGCCCCTGGAGGAGCTTTTAGTGAAATGATGACTAAAATTAAAAAATTAAGAGCTAAAGTTACAGCAAATACAGGAAGAGACAAACGAATTTGGGATTGGTTCGATCTGAAATTTGGAGCATGGGGAGCATGGTTTGCTAAACTAGGAATGTTTTTAGGAGCTGCTATATTAATAGGAGGATTATTATTTTTCTGTGTATTACCCGTATTAAGAACATTAGTCGTCAATGCTACTGTTAAGCAAATTGAAATGATAAAAGTCCCAAATAATCAACAAATTATCACAGAAAGGAAATTGGATGAATATTATGAAGGATTGCTAAACAAACTGATCTTAAATGAGCAAACTTTGGATAATAGTTCCAGTGAGTCTGATGAGTATGAAAAAGAGGTGTAAAGATGGGCCATACCCTGAGTGGAAATGATAGCCTAACCTCTACCCAAGGCTGACCCCTCTACAATATGCAAAGTATCTGGGCTGAAGATCAACAGATCTGAACTATTTTTCTTTTTGATATTCAATGTATTATGTTTTGAATGTTTTTTATGTCTTTTATACATAACTGTGACAACCACAGGCAAGCGCTGAACCAAATGCACGCTCATGCTTATAACATGGTTTTATCTTAAATAAGGGGTTAAGGAGACAGGATCTTTTTACTTTCTCAAATTAGAGGAAGACTTTTTGGTTCTGATGCTCCTCCAGAGTGCTGCTGCATCATCTGGTCATTGGTGATAAGACGGTGTGACTTGTTTAGTCACTAGGTAGTGTTAACTGAACAGACTGAATTATGAAGTAGCACTCTGGATAGACATAAGCAAATGTGAGACTTAATAAAGTCTCAAAGGGAGGAATGAAGAAGATTTTTATAGTTGAAGATCTGAATTAATCAAGTAGAATCAAGGTGAATCTTGCCATTAATATATCTATTTAATCTTCCATTATGTTCTAAGGCCCCTGTGTAAAATGTGCCTGCTTGGCTAGGGTGAGCGGACAAGGAATGTGCATACATGGCTAGAACATGCAGACAGGAAACATCTGGAAGAATATAAGGGGTCTTTCTTTCTATACCATATCACGTGTTGGAGTCCCTTCTCTCTAGGGAGGAATCAGATTGTATGTATAAGGGAAACTCTGTGAAAGGTATGGAACACGCCTTAAAGGAAAAACTGTATAAAAGAGACAGCACAAAAGCATTCTGGAGATTTTTTCTGCAGAAAACTTCTCGGCTTTGTTCTTGTAATAAAGTCTATCTTCTGGCATCAAAACCCCAAGACTTTGAGAGTGATTTTTCACAGCGGCAGAAGCCACCACACTGCTTTTAAATGTCTTGTCGGTAATAGTATACATATGCTCGATGAATGTCAATAGACCGAAACGTTGCTGTTTCCAGTAATAAATTTCTATATTTAGCATGGACTGATAGTGTGCAGGATTTTACTTTTCATTAGATGCAAGAAAATGTAAAAGCTACTGACACAAAGATGTATGCAAATGAGCATACTAATAATGAGTAAGAATGGGTCTTTATAGTCCTCTGAAACTGAAGTTATTTTGTAAAGAAGAGCATGTGAATGAAAAGCAGGAAGCAGAAACCAGCCATTGAGATCACAGCTTTAAAGATAAAAGGACACCCAACATCCTTAGGCATGCACACTAATGGGCAAAGAACATGGTATGCCTAAACAACACGTAATACAAATATATGTTGAACATCACCTGACTAAAACCAGAAAGTGGGGGGCTATTGCATAAAACAAGTTTACCAAATAAGCCAGGCTCATGTCAGTTAGTCTGACTTATTGTCACTTGATTTGGTTTCATAAAGTAAATTTACCATACTGCCGTGCAAAGGCAAAAGACTGTAACTTCGATTTTGGTCGAAAATGAGTTATTGATATTTTTTGGACATTTAAGACATCCTTTATCATGTGCATAAGTATCTTGAGTCTATTTTGTTGTTTTTCCGAGAAAATAATGGGTGGTCTCAACCATAACTTCGAAAAGCCCTGGAGAAACCAAGGCAGAACACCGTATAACAGCAGTTACGGCTCTTTCACTTTGTTTGGAACGCTCAAATTGAGTTATGGCATTCTGCCTTTGTTTAAATGAGCATCAAAATGAAGTTACGGTTACGGCTTGGAGTTATACGGTGTTCTGCCTTTTTTTTAACTGTATGCTGCATTTAAATTAAGGTGTAGACAAACGAATTAGATACATCGCGATCTACCAAACAGCTCCATATAACACAGCACTGTAGAGACTAGATACCTTGGCAGCAATATGTAATCGTGAATAACCTTTAAATATTTTTTTTTCCCCTTTTTATAATGCAGATTATTCACCAGGCTGTCACTTCTAGTTGGACATGTGGACTCGAATGCCGTAGCATGGAGCATAATCAATTATAAAATCAGAAGCCTACTAACAGTTCACAATTAAATCCATATACTGTAACCCGATAAAATCAATCCATGGAGATGAGCGTCGTCTGAGATGTTTAATCCACACGCATTTCTGAGCATTATTCCTGCTTGCTGGCGTTCACATAAATCCACAATTCGTTCTTTTAGGTTAGGCTATTTCATTCAAGTCAATATAAAGCAATTATGCTATGTCTAGCATTCTTTTACGTTACTGACCATAGCAAATAAATTGGTTTCAAAATGGTCACGTTTTACTTTTAGTCTGCTTGTTACGGTCAAAAAAAAAAAAAAAAATTGAATACAGTCACATTACTATATGCAGTAGCCAATATGAGATAGCCCATGATCAGTAGATTTGATACAGGTGTTACTGTAATGATTTTGTAAATGGTGATCAGCAACCAAATATTGATAATGTGGAAGTTACTGCCTTTTGCCTTGGTGTGACTTCTCACTTTTTCTAGACAATGCAAAAGCAGAGGTCAGTAACTTCAAAATAGGGGTAAAAATCAAGTTTGAGCTCACAATTTTTTAATGTAGATAATTTTCATTACTACAACATCTAATTGCCAAATTTCCAGTGTCCTACCTATAATTAATTTGGCTGGACAAATAAAAAACTTTAAAGTCATTTTTCTCAGTTTCACACTCTAGGCGAGTTAAGGTCTTTTGCCTTTGTAGGGCAGCGTAGCTCAAGCTCAGTCACTCTAACAGCTTATGCTGAGAAACTAACCTGGTCCGGAGCAGGCTAACTGTCAGGCTAAGCTGAGTTCCTCTAACACTGACCAATAGGAAAGAATTGATATTACCACTGACTCTCTTTCATACAATTATTTGACTTTATTATCAGTCCAAAAATAAAAGTATACAGAAAATGCAACTTAAATAAATCAAGTAAATAAAAAATATAGGCTACAACCAACTGTATTTAATGTATTGTGCCCAAGATTTAATTACATTTTTTTTAAAAGATATATGAAAACATTTTAACATACTTGCGCATTCAGTTGATCAGCAGTTTCTAGCCATGCAGCCTTTCTTTTGGGTTTTATGATAGATGTACCTTTTATGGTTTTTAGTAGAACACTACAACATTACAATCTAAAATTGCTCTGTAAAGCATTAAAACGCTAAATTAAAAGTTGAAATAAAATTAAATAAAATAATAGAAAACAGACTACATTTTAACTGATGATTAATAATTTGAGCTAGTAATCAGAGCTGTATTAGCTAGCTTACATTTGATTTACAGTTACTGCTATCATAAAAAATATACTTATATGAAGGTTTAAAATTCTACACGTCACATTTCGTCCAACAACAAATATTTTAGCAAAATGTATATTTTACTCAAAATTATTGCGCTCTTCTATTACGCTTGTTCACTTGCGTAAGCCTCACCCACTCCTGACAGCAAAAATTTATATATTTGCATGACTTTCTAACATTTATAGATGAAGAATATAACTGTGACGTGTCCATTATGCACTGGGGAAAACACAACGTCTCAAATGAATTAAACAGTAAAAATATATTTTTTGATCCATGATCGACATTAAGGGCTGCTCAAGATTAAGCATGCACATCAAATTATCCTGACTCATTGAACCTGGATCAAATTATTGAGATTGTGTGAACTTAAATTGTTGTTTAGGAAACTGGTTTAGTCCCGATTGATTTGTTAGGTTATTTGAAGTCAGGTTTTGGACTTTAATCCCTGCTTTTCTTAGCATCTTTTATGAAACAGCCCCCTGGTCTCATTGCATCTGCTTGTCAGATAAAGTGTTAATAGCAGTATAAACTGATGGCAATAAACACAGCTAAAAGGCATCCTAACAGTGGCCATCCTTCACAAAACTTAACGTCTTGCACAGTTTTATCATAGGTAGAATGGAAAATGTTTCAATACAAACATTTCAGTCAAATGCATTTTATGCAGTATTTCAAACATTTAACCAAGGGGGGCAAATAAACTCGCCGCAATGGTTTAAAAGTAGCCCAATTAATGTGGGGGGAAAATGCGAATTTGGCAACCCTGCATCCAACACAAGCTGCAGGAGGCAGATATGACCCAGCCAACACACCCATGTGGGGCCCATAGGGGAGGGGTTGCAACTGGGCTGATATCTGGGACCCAGCTAATTTGAATATGTAAGATGTGCTCCCTTTATAACACAGTGGCATGATCGCGAAATCGAAAGTGAAAGTGAACAGCAAGCGCTGCTCATTCATAAGAGATTTATATGCAATATTATAATGTTTGTGTGAGCGGGCGGTAATGGTCAGAAATTCAGCTGGAGCGGCATTCAGAAAACAATCCTGCGCAGGGCTCTAATACAAAAACGCACACAATTAATGCCGACTGTAGAAAGCAAAATCTGAATTCCAGACATTTTGGGCGATTTAATAATCCCGACCGGACGCATTTTTTTAGGCCCAAAAAGAGGACATGTCCGGGGAAAAGAGGACGTAAGGTCACCCTACTTTAAATAGCCTTTATTGTTGAGTAAGAATCCATAGGGGGTATCATAGCATAATGACTCCAAAGAGAGAGATATAAAGACATCCTGAAAGAAGGTTGTCAACCAGTCTCAGAGTGGGCTGTGGGAGTGCATAGCAGGTACAGATGTCCTCTGAGCGTGAAGGACCAGCTGTGATGCACTGAATATGATGCTAACCCAACCCACCCAGGTAGCTGTTGTTATTTGCACCATGAATAAGTTAGTGCCCAGAATAAGTAGCCTCAAGATTATATAACCAGGAAAGGGAATATAATATGCTTACTTCAGTCCTCCTACAAGAAGGGGCATTTCCCTTATTGAGTGAAGAGGTAGTGGCGCATGATCTGTATAGTCTTGTTTGCAGTAGAAACTGTCCAAGGCTTTGACACGGCATACCCAAAAATACCAAAAGTATATTTTACAGGTAAGAACTTTACTTCCATCTCTCTGTAACATTAAATAGCTTTTCGACCTTCAATGATTGTAAAACTGAATTTTATGATTTTTAATATGATGTATTTCATGGTGCCATTCAATGTGCGGGGTGGTGAGCGGGGTATAGTTGAAACACTGTCTCAGTTATACCTGCTGTTGAATCCTATTGTGTGGGATGAATTGATAGCCATAACTGCTTCTGAAACCACAGTTAGTAACTTAATAAGAGTAAGATGTTTAATGAATATGTGAATGAGTCACTGTAGTTAGTGAATGAGTGAATGTTATTTGTTTTGTTTTTACGATTGTACAGATGAACTGGTTTTTTAATTTTTTGGAGAGTTTCTGTTATTTGTTTTTAAATAATTTATTCTTAATTTTGAGATTAACTTCTCTAACTAGTCTTAGTTTTAAGGGAAAACTATTATTATAACTTTTAACTTCTTGTTTAGTGTGAACTGTGGGTAATTTAACTTAAAATATTCTGGTTTTTCATTTTTAAGCAAATTGTCAGTTGTGCATAATGAAGAACAGGAATTAAATGAAGAGCTGAAATAATTGTTTTAAGGCATTTTTAACGTTTGAAATGAATTGATTAGGGTATTTGATGCCTGGTTATGCCAGTTGTTAAACTGAATAAGGCAATCAACTGAATATTAGTAGGCACACTGCTAGTTTAGAATCAATAGTACTCACTGTATCTTTTGTAAGCTTTCCTGTAGCTCAAATTGTAGAGCATGGCGCTAGCAATGCCAAGGTCATGGGTTCGATTCCCAGGGAAAGCAAAAGCTGATAAAATGTAGAAACTGTAACTTGAATGCAATGTAAGTCGCTTTGGATAAAAGCGTCTGCTAAATGCATAAATGTAAATGTAATGTATCTGTGTAATGTAATGTACTATGCGGAAGTTCTAAAGAACACTGTGCATTTAAAGATAAGAAACGTCATTTAATGTTGTGGTATATACAGGTAGAGACTCTTGAGACCGTCACAGAAACCTCTTCTGCCTCATTATTTTCAGAAACTGTGGTATACAAATGGTAATCAATATGCCAAAATCCATGGTTGCTACAATTTTACTACAATTAAACCATAGTTAATTTTCGTGAGGGATTATGCACAGAACAATTTAGCAGATTTACTCGTGTCATTTTTTACACTCACTTTTGTCATTCCTGAAACTGTATATGTGTACGTTTGGTCCTCTTAGACAACTAAAACATCTTCAAATAGTAAATGGATTATGTAGAGAAACCGAGCACTCCCCTTACAGCGCAGCTGTTTGACAGTTGACTGAAAATGACTTAGATGGCTTATCTAAAACCAGAAAGTGACCGTGCAGAACCAGAAATTTGTACTTACTATGTTTCCTATAGCATGTGAAGGCAGCATTAGTCTATTCAAATCTTCAAGCTTTTCAAACTGCTTCCAACTTTCTGGCTATGCTTTCTAAATCCAACATCAAACTTTTTTTTTTTATTTTTTTTATCTAGTTATATTTGGAATTTTACAGCACACAGCTTACAGAAATTCACTGCAAGTTTCAAAATAGTTTAAGGTAGATTGAATATTAATATTGGGAAAAACTATTTCACACATTGCTAATTATATTTAAGTATATTTAAATCTAATAATTTTCCCCTGTGATTCCAGTATTAAAGACTGTCCAACGTTTCTCCACGTCTCTCTCTCTCGTTCCTCCCAACGAATCGTGACAAAAATGTTACAATATGTATCAAAACCAGAAAACTAGGACTCCTAAATTTTTGCTCTGAGTATTTCACAAAGCGTTTTAGCGATAAAACTAGCTCCTAAATCTGTGAAACGTTAGGAGTAGTGAAGAGGACTCTTAAGTCACTAAGACCAACTCACAACTATCCTAAAATGACTATTTTCAGCAATCTGCCTCAGAATATAAACATTTTAGAAACATTTGACGATAATGAGCTTTTAAGAAGGTATCACCTTTGGGTTTGGAGGTTATCCCAACTGCAAATTTTCCTTTGATTATATCCTTTTCATTAACCAGTTGGGGAAGAAGTAACAGCTGTTCTTGTATCCAGTTTGGTTTTCTTTTATGTTTAGCCTACATGTCTTAATATCAGCCATGATCAGGGTGCATATGGGGGGAATTTCCCCCCCTCTGGTCTATGCATCCCTATCTCTGAATTATTTTTTATCCCCGGTGGAGATAAAATGATTTGCGAAACGTGCTCTGAAGTCCTGTTCTGAAACAAATGATTCGCTTTGAAAGAGTGAATCATTTTACGACGCAATGGTTTACTGACTCTGAGTTTCAAAAAGCTCTGCTGATACTGCTCTTTGCTCGCTTTCTCTGTGTAATGTATTCATTTTTTGAATCACCAGGGAAATAAAATCATTAGGCTACAATTAATATGCCTATGTTTTTATTAAACTGTGATCCCCTTAAATACATTTTCCGTTGTATTAAAAACATTTTATGACGTGACACTCATTTACTTGCCTAAAAAGACGGATTTATGATGTGTGTTGTTAACAGATCACACTAACATTAGGGTAGGTTATAGCCTTACCCTGGAGAGAAAAAAAGTTTTCAAAAGCATCATGCTTTTTTTTTCATTTTTTTATTTCACAAATCGCACCCTGGCCATGATTATTCTACTCTGTTAATTAAAAAGCCGTTTACATGCATATCCGCTACGAGAAGCATACATGCAAGAGGCTGACATTTAGCTGAACATATACTTGTTTAATTATTGCACTTAGCCTGCAAAATTTTTATTTGATTATGGCAATTAACATTTTATTTTAAATCCTTTATTTGAATATGGCAACAAAATATTGCGCTCTACAATATTTCCAACAATCAATCTCTGACAGAGACCCCTATCAGCCAATCACTGTGTGCATATTTAGTAAGCAGACATCATCCATAGCAATGAGGTCAACCCTGCCCTTACTCTTAGCTTAAGACTTCTCTCTATTCCTTAGTAAAAGTTTATCTCAGCATCTTTGTGAATAGGTTTTAAGAGAAAACTCTCAGCTAAAAACTTTTACTGCTATTTAGGAGAGCTCTTAGTGCTAAGATAAAATGTTTTGTGAATATGGGCCCGGGACCTTGAATGTGTAAGTTGCATTGCTACCAGTGGAGGGACAGAAAGCTTTTGGATTTCATCAAAATATCTTCATGAAGACAAACTAAGGTCTTATGAGTGTGAAACAATATGAGGGTGAGTAATTAATGACAATTTTCATTTTTTGGGTGAACTAACCTTCCTGGAATCCTGGAAACACTTTAAATCAGTGACAGCATGCATTGGGCCAATTTCCTGGAATAACTGAAAAGCAGGTAAGAAAATAAGAGTTCATTACAATTAATGGTATTTCTTGTTTGCCATTGTATAAAATAACAATTCAAACACATTTTTCAAGTTTTATGGGAACTTTCCATAGGCATATTATACACTGTAAAAAAAAAAAAGTTTTCTACACAAAAAAAGGTTTTAGATAATTGACTTTGTTTCAAAAAGTACCCAGAAGAGTATGAATTGTTCTAACAATCACTGTCAGCTGCAGCCCTATATTACAGTGAAATAATTTGCACTTATGATAGAAGCTTGTTCCCACATTTGAGTATTTAAGTATTTAACATGACCATAAGTATTTAAGCATGTCCATGGTGAACAGGCTTCTCTCATGCACTCTTGAATGTGCAATATAGAGCTAGGGTTACTGTATGATGAAAGGTAAGATGTTCACTAAAAATAAGATGGAAAAAGTCATTGAATGAATGAATGAATGAATAGTTCATTCATTCATTCATTGAATGTCATTGTTTACTCACCCTCATGTCATTCCAAGCCCATTAGGCTTTAGTTCCTCTTCAAAACACAAAGATCTTTTGAATGAAATCTGACAGATTTCTGTCCCTCCACTGACAGTCCATGCAACTGCCACTTTGATTCTTTAAAATTCATTAAGCGATTGTAAAACTAACCTATATGAATTATAGAGCAGTTTAGTCCAAATTTTCTGAAGAGACTCAATCGCTTTATATGATGAACAAACTGAACTTAGTCTTTTATTCACATTTAAACACTGAACAATCGCTCAACCATACTTGCCTGACGCATGAGAACAAACTTCAGTGGTTCTCGTGGAAGCTCAAACTTGACGTGTAACACAAAAATTAACCTAATTTTTTCCAAGTATTTTGTTTACCATATCTGATGTGTGTACTGATGAATGTTTATATGTGAATCAAAGCATAAATTCAATCTGTTCATCATATAAAATGATCGAGTCTCTTCAGAAAATTTGGACTAAACTCTGGATTTTTGTGTTTTGAAGATGAACGAAAGTCTTAGGGGTTTGGAATGGAAAAAGGGTGATGATGACAATTTTGATTTTGGGATGAACTAACCCTTCAGCAATTAGCTGCCATTGTATAGACATCAGCAAAAAAGACATACTGGTTGTCTTGTTCTGGTCCTGCAAATCATCACATGGTCATGAAATAGCATCCTCCCCAACAGCAGACAGTCTTCACCTGCATATAAATGCAAAATACACATATGTAATGACAATATTACACTGTGAAGTTTAATATTACGTCATATTTAATGTGAATGACTTGTTTCTTTAGTGTAAAGCTAATGAAACATAAGTTAAATCTGAGATGTGTTTGTGTTGCAGACCACAGAAGATGTTAGCATCTATTCATTTTAATTTTAGTAGAAAATAGTGAATTCTGGCACTTGTGTATCTTTTGTTTTATGCCTGTTGTAATGAGTGAAACATGTCATCATCGTGTATCAGACATTGCCACCTTGACAGAGTTGTAGCCAATTAGCTCAAAAGGGAAATGTATATAAATAATTACAACTAATTATGAATAATTACAATTATTTATATCGGCTGACAGTAATAACTGTAGCAGAATTAAATTGCCATCAGCTGATCTGTTCGTCTAGCGAACATTCAGTGTAAGTTCATATCAACTCTAAGAAAGGATATTTCCATGGCCACAGAAAATACTTTCCTATTAATGCATTAGAGCATGTAGCGAGGGTCAAAATCGTAAAGAGACATTAATTTGCAAGGCAGAACCAGAAACTCATGTAATTTGTGCACACAACTTTTATTAACTAAACGCTAACACACATAACCAATCTAAACAAACAAACAAATAAACATACACTCACGCATACATACAAAGTGGAGCTAAAGTGGATGAATGAGGCCATTAGAGAAAACAGAGAATGCAGTTATGGAAAGAGTCAGTTAACCACCTGAGTAAAACCATCAGTGCCGTTTATAACGAGGTCTATAACTTATACAAAACCTCTGTTTCGTTTAGTTAAATGTGCGATACTTGCACTGCCTTGGTCGTTGACGAGTGTCTAGAATGCAGTCTCAGATGAAAGTCTTGATGGTTTCAAGGTTTTGGACTCGCGATCATGTTCTTCCGGGTTGAAGAGTGATGAATTCCAAGGATGTCCTGACTCGATGGTGATTGGGAGTTTCTTCCCAGGTAGAAAGTGAAAAAGAGTTAAAAAAGAGATCTGCTGAGATCCGAGGATATTTGGTTCAATGGAAAGTCAAGACCGCAAGGCCTGGCACAAAACTTAAGGGTTGCTGAGGAGCTCACATCCTTCTCATCCTCTTAGGATCTAAAAGAACCACAGACTGGTTGTGTCGAGGCCTGCCAGGTGCGGAAACGCCGGCCCTGGGACTTAGCAACCAGAAGATGGAGAGGGGATGGGAGACGAGTGAAGAGACTAAAAGCTAGGCGGGTCACTGAAGTGAGGTCTTTTAAACCCTATGGAGGTCACACACTTGGGGGGGTCGAAGAGCCAATGGGGACTTGCACTTCTGGAGGGAAAGTTTACGACTCTTTGTCTTTGAACATGGTAATTTGCATATGTAATTTGCCTAGATTAATACAAAAACTAGTAAAGATTCTTAGGACACTAATATGTTACATAGGTATCGACATGTAATATACACTGTCATTTAGATCATCCGAAGACGAATTGATAGATACCAAACATGGTACCGTTAAAGTGATATTAACTAGTGATCTGTCATAAGCATGCATAAAACAGTATACAATACACAAAAACATATACAAGAACAGTAATAATATACACAATGACCTGAAGGATATGTGTGTTCATTCAAAGAAAGGTTTTTCTATGAATTAATTAGAAAAACCATGCTCTACTATTTGAGCTTTCCTGTAGCTCAAATAGTAGAGCATGGCGCTAACAACGCCAAGATCATGGGTTCGATTCCCAGGAAAAGTAAGACCTGATAAAATGTAAAAAGCTGTAACTTGAATGCAATGTAAGTAGCTTTGGATAAAAGCGTCTACTAAATGCATAAATGTAAATGTAATTAGAGAAGAGTCCATTTTTATGGACATTATGTGTCTTTCCTAAGGAGAAATTAAGTGTGAGTTGCTTCCTTTGAGCAATAAAACTAGTGTTATCAGATTGGTTGCCATGGAACCAGAGGCCTGTTCTGCCTTTCCGAGGGATTTAGATGCATTTTCCACAGACCCTCAAAGTTGGCCCTTTGGTTGGGTGAGGGGGGAATTAGAGATTATTTGTTAAATATAACAAATAGTTGTGTGTCTGATTGGTCCAAATGCTACAGAGTCAACAGATTCAATTATTGTTGAAAAAAAATCTATATATTTACAGGAACCGGAACATAACCAAATATGGGCATACATGAGGATGAGCTCGGTCATGGGGAGCACATGAGACAGAAAACAGAACACAACACGAACACAAGCCTGACAGTAAGCTGTTTGTTTCGTTCAGATGTTTTATCTAGTATAGTTTCACAAAATTAAAGTTAGACCATTCTGTTTTTGCTTCCGATTTTGAAATTATACATTCCAATTTAGATTAAAAACTGCTCATGCTGCATGTATGCTGCATCTTTGTTTGGATTGTGATTAAAATACAGTGGTTGTCTCTAATTTTAAATGGAAAGAGTACAGACAATGCCTTAGTTTGTTTATGTGAAGAGATTTCTTTTATTTGTGTTATTCATTTGATTTGGGTTTTGTTGTAAAAATTCAATTTAGTAGATGATTGCAAAAATTCATGTGACTAAAACAGATGAATTCTCTTTGGTCTATAATTATAATAAACTCTTACTCACCATCATACTTTACCCAGACATAGACTTTTTATATAAGAGTTTGTTGATTTGTACATTATTTGTTTATAAAAACTATATATATATATATATATAATTTTTATTTTTTTAGGAGCTAAGGAAGCCACTCACTGGAATTGGGACTGAATCAGGAGAGTGGAGAGCCAGGGCCAGAAAAGAGGCAGAGAAAAGATAAGGATCCAGTACTGGAATTTTTAGAGAGGGAAGCTGAAAGAGCAGAAGAGGAGAGACTTCTATCAATTCTTGAAAAAATAGTTGAAGAAATGTGAAGATTACATTTGAAATAAATAAACTGAAATGACATGTTTGCTCTTCTTTTTTTTAGAAGGATTATTTATACTAAGAGAATATACGCTGTTTTACCAATTAACAATATCATGTACATCCAAATACACTAACAAATTATATTACAGGAAAAGCAAGTGGTACTTATTATTCTGAACTACAATACATGTTTTATATTAGCGGTAACTGAAATTATATTTGTCAACATTTACCTTCATGTCAGTCAAACCTGTATGACTTTTTCTGCAGAACACAAAAGCTAGAGCTAAAGTTTTAAGGACTGGCAGCTTTAGTCACCATTCACTTTTGATGTATGGAAATTAGTCAAACAGGTTTGAATGAGATGAGGGTGAGTAACTGAGGACAAAATGTCAAGTACAACCTAAAATAGCTACACTATTTAATTTTTTTTTTTAACTACATACTAACTATATATTGGTTAAATATATCAAACTATAGTAAATAAGTGGTTGTGGTTTATTAACAGATCTTATAAATAATCATGGTGTCTTAGGGCTGGAGGAAGATTGTCATCATGTGGAGCAGAAAGGGCTGCAGTCAAGCGGTCTCTGGTGTGCTCTCTACTCTGTGGATCTCTCACTTGCAGGTCATCAGGATCATCGCCATCCAGTTGTCCTTCTGGCTCCATGATGTCACCATTTGTGATGCAGATGTTGTGCAGCATAGTACAACAAGTGATGACCTCTAGAGCAAAAACCTCCATCTCCTAAAATGTGGTATTCTTCTAGTGGGTACAATGCCTTCAGGTAAATTGAGCTGTTCCTGAGCATGGACTGATCCGAAATAACACACAAAAAATGTCCAGGTATTTACCTCGGCGATCACAGAGTGCTTGTAGCTGGATGGAATGAAATAACTTTCTGTTTAAGTAGCACATACTGTATATCTAGAGCAGGGATGGGCAACTTCGGTCCTGGAGGGCCACTGTCCTGCAGAGCTTTAATATAGCAGGGTAAGGCCCTAATGTACACCAGTAGGTGTGTGTACTGTAGGCGCTAGACGATGTATGATGACATGTAATTCTTAGGGGAATATTTTCACCCCTACTCTTGACACTCTGTAGGGGTAGGTGAAGTGGTATACAATAGAATTGGGATTGGGCCTATATCATGCAATTCTGAGGGGAAAAAAAAGTCACAATGATCTTTTTCTTCATTTTTATTCAGTGGCAGAAATGGGCTTTCATAGTGTTTTCCAACAAACAATGTGCATATTAAAGGCTATGAAGACAAATACTGAATGTAGCCTATACTATATATTATGTTTAAAAAAAGGGTTAAAAATCACATGGCATTCTAATATTGTAACAACTTTATTGAACGGCTGGATCAATCAGACACAGTATTTATTTTATTTTTTTTTTGTTATATTTACGTTAACCCTTTGGCCTTCTTTGTTTAGGGGTCACACTTGGCTCCTTCGCAGTGACTGAATTTCAATGAGCTATATTTCTATTAGAATTAATATATATTTTTTATTTCTTAATTTATTTACTGTTTTTTAATAAATGCAATATTTCATATTAAAATAGGGTATAGGCATTTAAAATCCTTTTATTTTTTAAGTGAGAATTGTGCCATATGGAGACATTAAAAAAATAAAAATGTGTGTAATGTTGCATGATCTCCTGTATTAGCTCTCTATATAAATATATAAGGAAAGGAAGAGACGTAACATGTGGCAAAGTATGTTGTCCCATACTCAAGCTACAATCCCTGCCCGTACCGAGACTCGAACCCACAACCTTTGGGTTAAAAAACTGACTGACTAACCATTAGGCCACAAATCCTAATCCCAAATTTGTCAAGTTTTAAATATTTTTGTATCTAAAAGTATCAGGTTTTACATTATGATTACAATCAAACATGAAAATCTTGTAAGAAAGGGAACGCATAGAAAGCATTTTTCTTACTCAGTATTCGATAATTTAAAAAAATCTAACAAAATGATGGATAGTGATAATTCAAAACACTTTATACAAACATTTTGCAATTATTTGATATTTTATTCAGTTTAATTCAATAAATGTTAATAGTCAAGTCAAGTCAAGTCACCTTTATTTATATAGCGCTTTTAACAATACAGATTGTGTCAAAGCACTTAACAGTATCAAATTGGAGGATAGATTGTCAGTAATGTATAATAATGATTAAACACTCAATTTTCAGTTAAAGGCATTGCATTATTGAATTCAGAGATGTCATTGTCTAGCTCAGTTTAGTTTAAATAGTATCTATGAAATCAAATTGACGATAATCGTTAGAAATAAAGTGTCCCCAACTGAGCAACCCAGAGGCGACAGCGGCAAGGAACCAAAACTCCCTCTGTGACAGAATGGAGAAAAAAAAAAAACCTTGGGAGAAACCAGGCTCAGTCGGGGGGCCAGTTCTCCTCTGGCCAGGATATTATTATTTATTTTTTTACTTATTGTATTAATTAAATTTTAAATGTATAAATATATTATATTTCTATTTTTATATTGTTGCAATTTCTAATAATAATAGTATTATGTAGTTAGGTATTTTATTATATTATAGTTATTTTGTTTAATTTTAAGTTTTATTGTATTTAAGTCGAGGTCTTCACTGGGGATATGTCCCCGGGGCTCATCCAGGTGTCCGGTGTCCTGACATTTTATCCTACCCGTCAGATTTTCCTACCAGGGCTTACTGCGCATGCGCACGTCAATATTGTATGATTTTTCCCACGCTGAACAACAGTATTTAATGTATCTGCATTACTGTAAGGGTAGGTTTAGGGTTGGGGTAGGTGTAGACATTAATAAAACACAATCTAATAGGTAGAAAAAATTATTTATTGTTGGTTTCCGGTAGCTGTATCCCTTCTAGCCACAAACGCGAATATAACACATAATTACTGTATTTGCATTACTGTAAGGGTAGGTGTAGGGTTGTGGTAGGTGTAGACATGAATAAAACATAATTTGACAGGTAGCGATTTTCGTTGTCAAATTGTGCTACCTACTGTTTTAATGGGAGGTAGCAAAATCTGACAGGGTAGCACAAATCGACAGAACACCGGGCTAATATGGTCATACTTCCTGGTTCTAGTAAGGACTCTAGCTGCTGCATTTTGGACCAACTGTAGTTTATTGATCAAGCGTGCAGAACAACCACCCAGTAAAGCATTACAATAGTCTAACCTTGAGGTCATAAACGCATGAATTAGCATTTCTGCATTTGACGTTGAGAGCATAGGTCGCAATTTAGATATGTTTTTGAGATGGAAAAACACAGTTTTACAGATACTAGAAACATGGCTTTCAAATGAAAGATTGCTATCAAACAGCACACCTAGGTTCCTAACTGATGAAGAAGAATTGACAGAGCAGCAGTCAAGTGTTAGATAGTGTTCTAGGTTATTACATGTGGGGTTTTTAGGTCCAATAATTAACACTGTTTTTTCAGAATTTAGCAGTCAAGTCAAGTCAAGTCACCTTTATTTATATAGCGCTTTTAACAATACAGATTGTGTCAAAGCACTTAACAGTATCAAATTGGAGGATAGAGTGTCAGTAATGTATAATAATAAGATTAAACACTCAATTTTCAGTTAAAGGCATTTCATTATTGAATTCAGAGATGTCATTGTCTAGCTCAGTTTAGTTTAAATAGTATATATGAAATCAAATTGACGATAATCGTTAGAAATTAAGTGTCCCCAACTGAGCAAGCCAGAGGCGACAGCGGCAAGGAACGAAAACTCCCTCTGTGACAGAATGGAGAAAAAAACCTTGGGAGAAACCAGGCTCAGTCGGGGGGCCAGTTCTCCTCTGGCCAGGATATTATTATTTATTTTTTTACTTATTGTATTAATTAAATTTTAAATGTAAAAATTTATTATATTTCTATTTTTATATTGTTGCAATTTCTAACAATAATAGTATTATGTAGTTAGGTATTTTATTATATTATAGTTATTTTGTTTAATTTTAAGTTTTATTGTATTTAAGTCGAGGTCTTCACTGGGGATATGTCCCCGGGGCTCATCCAGGTGTCTGGCCTCCGCCGACGATCAGGGTCGCAGACATCATCTCCCGGCGCCGATCCACCATCTGATCCGGACACGGACTAAGAAACAGAATAATAAAGAAACAGACAAATATTACCGTAGATGCCATTCTTCTTACGATGTAACGAGTACATCGTGTGTTATGAGGAGTGTTCCCGGTTCCGGTTGATCTAATTAATGCAGCCTAACAATCCTTTAACGGATTTGAATAATAGAAGTGTATTAGTGTGTTATGTGTAAGCCAGGTTAAAGAAATGTGTCTTTAATCTAGATTTAAACTGACACAGTGTGTCTGCCTCCCAAACAGTGTTAGGTAGATTGTTCCAGAGTTTGGGCGCTAAATAGGAAAAGGATCTGCCGCCCGCAGTCGATTTTGATATTCTAGGTATTATCAAATGGCCAAAGTTTTGAGAAAAATAAAACTTAAGGGAACAGTAATTATGATTTAACAGCAAGCACATAATAAACTAACAACAGCAAATACAATCATTATCATACAGTAGGTTTAAAAATGAGGAATAAAAATGTAATAAACAATTTTACTATATACATACAAACTAATTATTTTACACATTGCTGCACATGCAACAGACAGTGGAGGCACCAGCTGTGTTGGGACCAGCGTCCTCATCCATGGAATCCTGCACTTTTCTTAGGAAGCTCAGAGAGGCTGGTGTGCGAGGAATGTTCTACCTTCTTTTTATGAAGGGGTACACCAGTGCTTTCCTCAGCTTCTCCAGAAAATTCCTGTCCCCAGGTGGGATTGATTTCCCTCCACAGCACAAATGGATTGCAGGCTGAGACATCGATAAAACTGAAGAAGAGAGCAACGGGCCAGCGAGAATCTGGATTATTTACACACACACACACACACACACACACACACACACACAAAAATTTTTTTTAGTAAATGTTCTGTCATCTAGTGATTAATTTACTTTTTTCCCCCAATTCATTTCAAGTTCAGTTTACCATTTAGATTTGAATATAAGTTATCAAATAGTATACAATTATTATTAGCAGTTAACAAATACAAAGTAGCACATACTGTACCTGGTCTAGATTGTCCACTCCACCTTTGGTAGTATTGTAGTCTGAAATCATTTTTGGCTTTGTCCTCACGTTCACTGACTGCTGCATCCTTGTGTGTGGTGCTCATAAGCTTCACATTCTTGTTGTTTTTTGGGCAGTAGAACAGTCTGCGCACATGTTGGTTCAGCTAGAATTGTAAAAGAAACATTAACATTTATAGGCATAAGCACATTGTTATTGTTCTCATGAATGTGTAACACTTTCACCGACATTAAGATAATAAGAAGAACATAAAAACAAGAAGAAGAAAAAGCCATGTTGTATGGACAGGTCATGTTCACATGAAAATATACCTCATTTACAAACTCCTTGCCCTGGTCAGTTAGGACCCCCTTGGGTGCTTCAAACTGATGCACAAATTTTATTAAACAGTCAGTGACCTCTTTGGCTAATTTGAACCTCAAAGGGTGCGCTTGGGGCCACTTTGTGAGGTAATCAATGATGACACATATGTACTGATTACCATCATTTGTCATTGACAGTTTACCAATGAGGTCCATGCCTAACAGCTCAAAGGGCTGTTTAACCTAGAGTAAAAACAACAAAGTTATTGTTCTTTTTGTTCTTGTTTTCTACATTCCTGTTTATTTCCTGTTTCCTTGGTTTCTTATGTTTCTACTCCCTTCATTTGTTACACCTGTTTTGTTCCTCAGTGTGTACATATATTGCCCTCAGTTTCAGTTATATTTTTTCATTCTCATTACAATATATTTTTTTACAAAATGATTCATACATCAGTAGGTGTATAGTCTGTCCCCTGTTTCAAGGAGGATCTGCTGGCTTGACATTGTTGATATTGTGCTACCTTGTCAATGCAGATAGAAGTCTTATAGGCTCCCAAATATTGCAGTTTGTTAAAGTTGATTTAAAAAAAAAAAAACAATTAGAAATTAGAATTATCAATTACAAAAATCAAGTGAGTATTAAACTAATCACAAAATGTAAAGTAAAATACATATTTTGTGTGTTAACATAAATATCACCTGAATATGCAAATGTGTCATTACCTATTTGTCAGTGTCCTGTGACATGCTGGGCCAGTAGTAGTTTGTTTTGCCCGGTGTGTTCCAATGCTATTTGCATGGAACTCCTTGAATATGTCGATGGCTTCCTCCGTCCCATTTCTTTTGTGGACATAGTACAATTTACAGTCCAATGCAAAAGAAAGAATTGTCCATATATGTTGTAAATAAAATATAATAGGCGTTATTATACTGTGTATAAATAATGCTTAAATACTTTGAGTATTTTAGTGACTTTTATTACAAAAACAATTATGTATGTATTTTTATAGCTATATTCAGATAAAAGAAGTCCTGATACCACATTTCCAAATGCTGTATCGTGCAGTATACATATCTTTTAATTGGTTTCAACATAATTTGGCAACATTTGACAAACAATGCCAAGAAATTAATGTTTGTCTTATTTCATTCAAATAAATGTAATTATATGCATTAAACCCATTTTTTTTGGAATGAATAAAATGAAACACTAACTTTCTTAAAGTAGTAACAATAAAATGCACTTCATTTGTAATGTTTGTTAGATATTGAGAATGAATGTAAACAATTTGTTTGTTCACAAATAAAAATATGCTACCTTTTATATAAAGCTCTGTTTTAGTATTTAATGCAAAACTTAAACAATTGAACATTTTGAGTAAATAATGAAAACATAAGTTACCTTACAATTTTTTTTTAAGATGCTGCACAACAGATCTTGTATGCTGAATAAAGTAAAACATGGGTAAAAATATTAGTTGTATGATATTCTTTAATAATAATGATAATTTAAGAAGTACATTTTATTATGTAATAGTATTATATTTCCGTCATAACTTCTTCAAGCTAACTGGACTTTTATTTTGGCGAGTTGTCAAAAAAAAGGACCTCAAGTAACTTCTAAATTGTGCTGATGTTTACATTACTGCTCTAACATAACACTTACTTTCAGTTTCAGTTAACTAATTCACATACAGTTGATTTGTTTAGGCTCTATAGTGCATAGGCTCTAAGGTAGCAATACAATACATAATATCATATTTATTAATATTAATAATATGACAATATATGTAGTTAATATTGGTTAAATGGGAGGGGGAAATCCTGCCCATACTCAGCTAGGAAAAAATATATAAAAGCATTTACTGAAGTGTTATTCAGGAACTCAAATTACTGCAAAAATTACTGCAAAATAATAATAACAATATCATGGCTGTAATAACATCCTCAGCAAACCTTAGATAAAGCACAATATAAAGTAAGACAATATGTACGTACAGTACCGGTCAAAAGTTTGGACTTTTTTTGACGTACACTTTTTAAGGTCTTTTAAAGAAGTCTCTTATGCTCATCAAGCTATACATTTATTTGATCAAAAATAGACTACAGAAAAAACATTAATATTGTGAAATAGAAAAGTAAAAAAAAATAAATAAAAAAAAACAGCATTTATTTAAAATAGAAATCTTTTGTAACAATACAGCTCAAAAGTTTGCAATTCAATGGGTCAGTATTTTTTTTTCCTTTTTCTTTTTGAAAGATATTAATACTTTTATTCATAAGGATGTGTTAAATTGATGCTGAAAATTCAGCTGACTCAAAGAAATAGATATTTTAAAGTATGGTAAAATAAAAATAAATAGAAAATCGTTATTTTATTTTTTTGTTTTGTTTTTTAAATAAAAAAAATGTATGTTTCTTAATTTAGTTCTTTCTGTATTTCTGATCAAATAAATGCAGACTTGATGATCATTAGCAACTTCTTTCAAAAACATTAAAAATAGTAATGTGTCTAAACTTTTGACTGGTAAGTAAAACTATACAATTTTTAAAATGAAATGTATAAATAAAAAGGTTAGGAATCATATTTGTTTCAAATGCTTTTTACTGGGAGTGGGGGGCCTCCAACATGAATTTTGTCTAGGGCATCCAAATGTCTAGAACCGGCCCTGCTCTGGGCCTCAGGGAATCCCTGAACAGGATTTTCACTGCCTTCAAGAACTCTTCTTCTGGCGAACAGATCCTGTGGAACCTGAGCAACTGTGATTTCAAGATGCCTTTAAATGTGTGCTTCGGATGAAAGCTGTCTCTGTGTTGCAAACAGTGTGTGTCGGTTTCTTTAAAATACACTTTGTAATCCAGTTAATTGATTGATTGTTTTATTCGAATCTCGGTCCCTTGTAGGTTACCACATCCAAAAAGTTCACGTGTGTGACGTCTATATCGAATTTTATCTTTATTGAGCTCTGGTGCTGATTAAGGTGATCGGTGAAAGTGATAAACTCTTCTTTACAATGGGCCCATATACCCCAAATGTCATCAAGAAAGCGGAAATACATAAATGGCTTCAATTGAAACAAGGATAACACCGACTCTTCTCAGCAGGCCATGATTATGTTGGCGTACGAGGGCGCGAACTTCTTTCCCATGGCAGTACCTTTGGTTTGCAAATAAAACTTAGAATTAAACTCAATAATTTTTTGTCAGGTTATTTCTAGCAATTTTAAGATGTACTCGTCAGGTCTCTTGCACTTTGGAAATTTTCTCATGCACTCTTGTCCTCCATGCCTGCCTGGGTCTAGAGAATTAGTATATAGACTATCTACTGTGTGTCTATAGTAAAGAGTGGAGTGTTAGATCAGTGGTTTTCAAACTGGATGCTCTGTTCCAAAATCAAATCACTGTTGGTGCTTCTGAAATTAGTGAGGGTGCTTGCCTTCATGCACATCTATTCTGACATATATTTTGTCCAGTCCATAGTTATGATTATCACAATGTCATTGCGATATCGAGAGAATATGCGGATGTCACTTCCGAAAGTTTGTTCCAAGTACGCCACATTGGTCCTCTTAGCAGCATGAAAAATGAAACTTTTATTCAAATTCTGAATGGAGAATAGGCTATATATAGCAAAGAAAGCGAGCAAAGTGCGCTTCCTTAAAAAGCTGTCACTTATTTCAGATTATCGCAATCTCTAATTCCGTTATAATCAATGAATCTGTCAACACAGCACAATTAATCTCTTATTTATATCACAAACATTTTGTTCATTATAATCAGAGGATTCGCGTCGCGAGCTTCCAGAACTCTGGACTGAACAAGGACACTCACGTTCTGAGCGGTGAGTGGATTCTGACTCACTAAAACTCCTTTGACTGGCCATTGCGTTATAGAAATCAACAGATACGTCTCTGATTTGCTACAATGTACAACGCTGCAAAAACAAATTTGATTCTGTCCTGAGGCAGCTGCCGGTTACTTTCATTTTGTTGTTTATGTTATTTAGTTGCTTCTTTCCTGAGTTTTGAACTTGGTTACATACGTTTTCCTTAAATCATCCTGGCGACCTATTTTTTAAGTCGCGACCCAGGGTTTGAAAACCACTCTGTTAGATAGAATCTTTAGCCCCGGGGCCTCATTTATAAGGGTGTCAGGGCCTAAAAGATATTCCTTTTGTTTTCTGCTAATGACTCTTCTCACACATTACCTCTAAAATTTCTTTGACTTTTTGGTCTGATTTTGGTCTGGGGGTATATGGGCTCATCAAAAGGGCTATAGTGTTCTGTGACCTTCAACTGTCTCATCCCCTCCCAGAGATAATGTTCTTTGTCCATTAGCACCACCGCGTTGCCCTTGTTGGCTGGTTTGATGACAATATTTTTGTTGTTTGTGAGTTGATTCAAGGCCTTTCCTTCACCCATGGTTAGGTTTTGTCTCCCCGTCATTCCCCAGTGTAAATGTTTATAATCATAAAGATCAGCTCTGATGATAGAAGTGATCTGTTTGGCTAAAGTTGGGCTCCAATCCGACCCGTGGGTGAAGGGAAGTTTTTCCTTTTGATTTTTCTTGCCTTTGAAAAAGGTCTACATTTTTACTCTTCTATGGAAGCACTGTACATTTTTAAGAAATTCTATTTTCAAATTTCGTGGTGCTGGGATAAAAGAAAGGCATTTAAGTAGAATTGTTCTCTGCTCTGGTGTCAAGATGGGGAGGAAGAAAGATTTACTATAAGTCTCTCATTACCGTCTATAAGGTTGATGGACCCTGAAAGTTTAAATTTTGTATCCAATGCTCCAGCATGACTTCAGCCGTGGCTGTGGTCCAGTGCACTAAATCTCTCTCTACCTCTAACCGGGCAGAGGGCAATTCGATAATGTAGTTTAATGTGTCATGCATGTACTCATTGATCTTTGTAAGATACGTTTGCTCTTCTGGTGGGAGTTTGCTCAAGAATTTGATGATTGGGAAATAAATTTCTGTATGAGGTAGGCGGCTACGTGCCATCCTATACGTTCTCTGAATCTCCTTTGTTGTGGTCATGATACATCTCTGTGATTTGTTGTTTATTCCAAAGGAAAAGATCAGGTTCAGGTTCCAGAGCCACAGTCGCCCTCTCCATCAGATTTCCAGCATCTTGAAATTTCGCTACCAGAAAACTGCTGATCTGGAGATCTGAAACACTGAAGGCAGGTATCCTTGAAACATTGGAATCGCCTATTATTACATATTTCTTTTTTACGTTTAGACTCTAATCTATATTTTCCCGGGTTGTGGTTGACACGACAACTGGACCTCCCCACTGAACGGGGTGTGTCTGGTGTCATAGGTGCCATCTTGTTGGCATCTGGAGCTGGCTCTGTAGCTAACTCAACCCTTTCTGTGTCTTGTGCACTGACTGTCTGTTCCACCAAGTCTTTACCTTCTGCTAAGAATCACGTTAACGGTGAATGGGGCCTAATAGAGCCCACTGAGTATTCAGTGATTTGATCTCTCAGAGTCATCAGAAAAGAAGACTGGTGATCATTCTAGTCTGGTGAGTGGACGTTGATTATGTGTCATTTGGTTCATCAATTTCTTGTTAATTTGACCATTTCTGTGGTCGTTACATTTGTGTTTTCAGAAACAACCTCTGTTCTGTCAGCAGGCAGAAGTTGTTCGTCCGACTGTGACTCCACATCAGTGGTGGGTGGCACACTCGTGTCCTCTAACATCTCTGTGAGAATTCTTCGGGGCTTCCTTTGTGGTAGTGGCTTCAAAGGCCTAAAAGGTGTGGTGGATGTGGGTTGAATCACAGGTGGGGGTTCCAGGGGTGGAAATTCTTGGTCAAAAGTACTAGAAGGTAGAGCTGGACCCTCTGTGTTTTTGTTCTTCTTGGGGAAGTTTGTATCTGAACACTTGGTTTGTACCCCAATTTTTGGTCTGACCACTCTGGATGTGTTAGTTGCCACCACCTCAGCATATGTGTTTGGAGGTCTGGTGTTTGCTGTGTGCTGAGCATTTTCAGTTCTATTTTCACTGCTGTTTTCTGATTCGTCACACATTTCTGCCACAAACAGCAACTCCACCCTTTCAAACACATCCGAGTCAATCCTTTTTCTGAAATTCTTTCTGTTCCAGTTGCTGGCCATCTCAAAGGCATGGAACGAAACTGCCTGATCAATGTTGTACCAATGTCTGATCTACCAGCATGTTGTAGTGTTCCTTGAGTATGAGTGGCGTGGTATATGACCAGTTTCTCGCGTTACCTTCTAGTAACTGCATTACTCTTTTACTCGAAGCAGCTGGTTTTACTGTACTGGCCAGCAACCAGGTCAGTCTCCTGAAAGTACTCATAATGTTTTTGACCACCTTGGTGGTAACCTTCTCAAGGTGGTGCACCAGGTGTATCAAGTCGTTTGTTAATTTCAAAGCTGTCCTGAGTCTGGGAGGAGCTGGTGTGTAATTTACTTTCTTCACACTGTCATCATTGAGCGTTGATCCAAATATGTCCCTTTTCTCACCATGATAGTGTGTGTCTTTACTGAAAGGGTGTTGGTGTTAAACCTCTGGGGTCTGAGGTGATTTTGGGGCCCTTGAGATGTTTTGACATGCCCTGATATTTGTGCTTATTTCAGATACTTATAACATTCTATTGACCAACATGTATTTTTTTGTATTCAGCACAAACTGTGCTACAATAATATGTGACCCTGATGGATGTATATGTTTGCATTTTTTAGAAAAAAAATATTATGCGTGGTTAGTAAGTTTTGGGGAAAAAATGTAGCTGAAATAAGGACATAAAACCCACACTAAATAGTTCTGAATAAGACTTTTGAGTAATCAGTCTTGTAGGCTAGAATATTTACTTCAGAATTATGTGAAAATCATTCTGCTTACTCATTCACAGAAAACAATATATTGATTTAAATTTTTAAAGACATGTTTTGTGATTGAAAGCCAATATGCGAGGGAGTGGCATGGCCCTGAATATTAAGTGATGCTCACCTGAGAGACAAAGGGCCTGCCCCTAATGGCCCATCAGTGTGACTGTGACGTTGAGGCAGGTAAGAGAGAATGTGAGGAGATTGAAAAAAATGTTTTTTTTTTTTTAATTATTTGTATTTTATTTACAACACAGTATAATCAAAACATACATAATGAAGGTCAAAGACACATTGTGCACACTGATCTAACCACAGAGATGTGAACAGACTTTGAGTCATTCCTGCAACAGATTCTGTCCAACAAGTGAAACAAGTAAATCATACCTGATATTTACATGTTATTTAAGTGTTTCTGCTTCTTTCCATGGATTCAAGAATAAAAAACATAATCAGTAGTCAAGGAGCTTGTTTTACCATAGAATATCAGTGTAGCTGAACATCTGATGTTGGTACAGCGCTCTCAGAGGAAAACAGTTTGAAGAGACATCAGGATTCATCTGTGGTGCAGGTATCTCATTTAATACAACACAAACAACCAAAAAAAAAAAAAAAAAAAAAAAAAAAAACATTTGTGAGCATGTTAATATCAGGGGCATCTGTAGGTTTTGTAGCCATAGACTTACGCATGCTTTGTACTATCATTAAAAAAAGACATTTTATATCTGAGAAACTAATTATTATTGTTTAGCATGTTATTAAAATCTATTTTTGAACAGAGTAGGCTATTAATAATAAACATGTTCTAAACATACTTAGCCTCTAGCATTGATCATGTTACAATATACACTCATATTACTTTTATTGTTTTATATAGAGCATGAAAACATCATCGCGCCATAAGAAATTTAAATAAAATGAATTGCCTATCATATTCAAAATGTTTTACTCTATTTCAAACATTATAGTCAGGAATTATTTTTAATTATTAGTTTGGGAAAAACCCAACTATGATTTTGTAGTCATATAGCCTAGTATGTATGATTTTATAGTAGCCTATGATATAAGTCTGTAGCCATAGACTCACGCATGCTTTGTACTATAAAAGGATGTACTTTGTGTTGGTTTCATACCGATTACTTTATCACAGAATATTTGTTTTCGATAAGACATACTTCATTTAAAAGTAGACACTTCAAGCTTTCTATAGATATAACTCCCATGTCTGTGTGCTGAGTATTTGCTGAGTTACAGTTCATTTTAGTGACGCATTTCTAAAAGCAGCTCGCGGACACGGAGAAGACAGAGAGCGCACCCTGTTTGTTTTCTTTATTTTCCAAAACCACAACATTTTGTTTTTATCGTGAGTGTACCCGAAAAAAAAAATACACACTTCAAAGTTTCAATTGATGTATAACACTTATCTGTATGACCAAAATCGACGGAGTATTTTTAGTGTCTTTCACACTGATAAGAAAAAAAATGAGCTTGTCTCGCCGGCGAGACAGCCGACCCCAGGGGGTTTATTTGTTCTATCTTTTCAAGGGCCACTGGGAGAGTGAGAACGGAGGACTGAGGAGCTACACTGTTGCTTTGTCTTGTTTTGTTTTTGGAACTCTTCAGTTCAAGAGGCTATTATAACAAATATGTTGCTGGAGCATTACTGCACTTTGTGTTTTGTATTTGAGTTTTAAAAAGTTCTTAATAAATGAAAGCATGAGCTACTGGCCTCCTGAACTTTACGCTTCGAGCCCCCCTAACTCCGGCACCGGACCGCCCCGGAACTCGGGCCCGGTCGCGTTCGGACGGGCCCGACGACCCCTAAGAGGCCCCCGAGTTTCGGCTTCCCAGACCCCCGCCGAGCCGAGTTATTCCAGAAAAACCACTTTCATCCACCCCCCTCGATCCCGCTCCTTCCAGCCGGCCGGACCTCACCCTGCCCGGCTCGCCGAGGCGATCCGAAGGGGGGTGGAAGTCCGACCCGAGCCCAAAAATCAAATGACGACAGATCCCCAAACGGCTCGCCCTCCCCTCTCCGAGGACGCCTCCCCGACCTCGCTAGCCCCACCGGGGCCGGAGATATGGCCCCCCGAACTTCAAACTTTGGACGACGATAACTCGCCCTCACAATACTGGTCTTTCTTCATTGAAGCAACTGTACTTTAGTGGGTTAAATGTAATATTTGTAGTTAGGGGTTTACTGTAAAATAAGGTAACCCAAACAAACAAGTATGTTAGCCCATATATATAGCTGTTGTGGCCCATAAGAGATCTACATAAAACCTAGCCGGGTCCCATCATTAACCCATGTAAACAGTCTCCTATGGGCCCCAGATGGGATTACCCAAATGGGCCCAATATGGAGCCCATCAAGGGCCCATCATAAACCCATGTAAGCAGTCTCCTATGGGCCCCACATGGGATTACCCAAATGGGCCCTATGTGGAGCCCATCATAAACCCATCTGGGCTAACCCATGTCGGGCCACCATGGAAACTGAGGACAAAATTAGCCGGGTCCCAGTTGGGTAGCCCAGGTGGGCCCCAGAAATCAGCCCAGGTGCAACCCCTTTGGGCCCCACATGGATGTGTTGGCTGGGTGAAGATTAATGTATGTTTATTACAATTTGCGCTCAAAATTTTAGGCAGTTAGATTTTTTAAATTAAATGCATACAGTAGTAAAGGCTGCTCAATCTCTGCGAGTGATGTAACTAACGTGCAATTAAAAAGAAACACGCGGCACGCCCCAAACAACTTAAAAGACAAGCATTGTCCAACAAAAGAGGACATTTAATAACATGATTCTACATCAGTCGAGTGTTTGAAATAACTTCATTTTGTGAGCTGATGTGCGGTTTTTGTCACAGAACGAGGCAGATAGTATATTCTATACGGTAGCTAATAAAGGCTATGCCGATTAGCATTGGATTATAAATACACTTTATTATTATGAAAATACCAGAGATGGCTTGAAGAACACAGATAAACCATATATTGTCACGTCATATCTTTACTGTTGTATACAGTTGGATATTTAAATAAATAGCCAGATAGCGAACAGATTCAACCACCCATGCAAACTTGTTAATAAATGACAAAAGTTAAAGCCCTAACTACACTCTGTGACATTCAAATCTGCGTTCACGCTACCGCTAATCCAGAGAGAGCAGTTTACGTATATGAAACATCTTTACAAAGTCTTTTGTATCGTTATTTCTATGTCACAGACATTCAAATAATCACAGAAGTACTGGAGTAAAAGTTCAGGTATAAACACTGCTGTCTACAGAAGCGATCAAAATAGAATAAATCACCTTATTGAAAGTGATGATGCTTTAAATAAAGATTGTATCAATTACAATGTAATGCCAGCAGGTGGAGACAAGTGACAAACTGAAATTCGTTCAAAAAACGTTGATTCATTCAGGAATGAACCAAGTGAAGTCTTTATGAGCAAGCTATGAAGTTATGAGTTATGAATCATTTTTTTAACTTTTTAAATCAATTTGTTGAATATTGTATTCTATAAATAGACTGCAGCAATTTTCTCTAGAAACTAGTAAATTGTTACTTTTAGTTGTCTTTTTTTTTTTTCAGAATCATGGTATAATACTTCTTTCTAAAGAAATTTGTGAATTATATTTGCTCAAGAATGTTTTTAGTTTTAGCATTTTGAGTTTGTTCGATGTTTTTTTTTTTTTTTTTTGCATCAATATAACAAAAACTTTTAATCCAATTTTTTGTTCCAGATTTTTACTTTTAAAAAATATAGGCCCTATATATATTTTCATGCTCTGTGTTATTTTAAATAGGACAAGGACAAGCAAGACTTAAGTCTTAGGATAAGTAATAAACTGTATTTCTAAATCAGTAAATCTGCAAATATTGTCTTAAATAAAGTCTGATGATGCAAATTGTAATTTGTGGCCCTGCGCATTTTATGTAGTTTAAATGCGGCCCACTTGGCCTCTGAACTTGAGTACCCCTGCTCTAAATCGTGCTTTTAAACGTCCAAAGGAGCATTCAATCACTATTCTGCACTTGCAGAGTCACAACCAAAGGTATGGGCAGCTTGCATGTTTTGGAAGTGACTATGTATGCTGAAAGGTATATATAGGTTTTAGAGCAACATATGCTTCCCTCCAGACGACATCTATTTCAGGGAACTGTAGCAGGCATCAAATTTGAAATGAGCTCATTTTGTGCATTAAAATTGTAAAATTTCTCAGTTTAAACATTTGTTATGTTATCTATGTTCTATTGTGAATAAAATATTGGCTCATGTGATTTGAAATTCTTTTAGTTTTCATTTTATTCAAATAAAAAAACGTCCCAACATTTCCGGAATTCGGGTTGTAG
>CM077218.1:14786529-14789029 GCA_039654775.1 Spinibarbus caldwelli
CTGACGGCAGAGCAGAGCTGTTGAAGTTGTTGTATACTGTGGTGGCTGGTCCGGTTCAGGAGCTGATGAAGGTTGTTGCTAGTTTCCTCTTTAAACAGGAAGAAGTCCTGCTCCAGCTCAGCAATGTTATCTCTCAAGGCCTTTATGGGAGACGCAGGAGTGTTGGTGTGTCTGTATGTTAGAGGAGTGCTTAAGCTGGGGTCAGTGATGGTAACTGATGTGGTGCCGGGCTCATCTTCTGCCTGGCTCTTTACTTTAGGATCTTTTTTTTAATTCCTGAAACTCCCCTTTAAGGTTTCTAAAGTTCCTCTGGAATTCATTTAGGCTGGTTTCTGGTTCCTGGACCATGACTGTGCCATTGTGATAAAGAAAGGTTCAATGTCATCTTTGTGTCTTTGTATCCTTCCAGGGCAAGTTGTCTGCCTTTGCTGATGCCTGTCTCTCTCTCTCTCTCTCTCTCTCTGTCTCTCTCTATAGCTCTCAAGCTCAAGTTCAAGTTGCTTTATTGGCATGACACTTGTGTTATAGTATTGCCAAAGCATTTTAGATGTTGTATAATACAGAATATAATTACACCACCAAAGTGATAAAGGAGACAATAAATGAGTAATAAATGAGAGAAAATAAATAAATAAAATAAAATAAAAATAGAAACAGCAGACAGTATCTCTAATATTAATTATATTAATTACAATTATATACGATGAATAATATGTATAAAAAAAAAGATTAATAAAAAGCAAATGAATACAGTGGATTAACCATTTAGTGTGGTGTGTATGGTGTATACATATTTTGCAGCTTGTTTGGCTGCCAAGTCATCCTCTCCAAGTATATAGAAGAGTTTCTGTGAGTCATTTAGAGTAAGGAATTAACAATTCAATGCTGCAAACTGAGGAAAAAATATTTCACTTGTAATAGTGTACTTGGGACAGACAAGAAGAAAGTGTTTCTCATCCTCTATTTGATTTATGTCACAGTGTAATCGCTGTTCGCTAGGAATCCAGGATTTTTTTTGTCTTCCTTTTTCTATTTCTAAGTCGTGGTCACAGAGTCGGTATTTTGAAAGAATTTGCCTTTCTTTTAATTGTTTGATTGATAAGTAATTTTGTGGCTCTGTTTAGGGCCGAATAACACTGTAGTTTGGTTTTGAGGTCAAATTCATTTTATTATTTTTCATAATTTTTTTCATCAATTGCTCTCTCTCTCTCTCATTTCTCTGATCATTACAGCCGCTGTCTCACGTCGTGTGCTGGATAATCTGGATAGGTTTCTTGTGGGTCACGGTTGGTTCATTTATCATGTTGTTCCTGTTTCCGTTTACAGTGATTTATGTCTATTAAACACACTTTACCCTGTTCACACGCACACAGGTTCTAGTTTAGATCGAGATTTATGTGTTGGTGGATGAATTCTACATGAAGCATCTCTATCGCACGCTTGTGCTGATGAAAACACTCACATGAATCAGGAATGACACGCATGTATTTACAGTGAGTGTTAGAAAGATCAAGCGGCAGAATGTCGGCATGCGATAAAAAGTCAAAGAAGGGAAAGCTACAAGATAAAGCTACAAATTTACTGAAAATTGCAAGAAATGGCAAAGGTTTGGTCACAGTGACCTTCTTCATCACCTATTTCAAATTTTATTTATTTATTTTTTTGCAATTTTAAGTAAACCTTTTCAGTAAATCCATCTTGCATTTGGATTTTCCTGCCTTTTTCATGTGCTGGCTTTTTTTTCTTTTTCTAATAAAAAAATAATAAAACATTTTGTTAACTAAAATAAGACATGAAAATTAGATGAATTTCTTGCCTTTAAAACATACTGAAATAGAAATTCAAGAAAAAGTCACACATGAACTAAATTTAAGTTTCATATGTAGTTCCCAAGCATATTTGTGTTTGCACTTATAGAGCATTAAAGATTTATATTTATAATGTGGTTTTGCAACATTGAGCTTTGTAGCCAATCACAGACATACGTATATGTGAATTACATTTATCTCAATTATATTAAAGAACTTATGTAAATAATAAATATATTAGTTATCTATATATGTGTTTTAATAAGTAGTACATTCACATCTCAGTTTGAATCTTTATTCAGTTTTCAGTAAGTCACCTGAAGTACTTCAAGAGGATAGAGGATAATCATTAAAACAAAAATAAAAAATAAATGATATATAAATATCATTTAAAATAGAATTAAAACATACGCAAATTAATACAAACTACCAAAAAAAAAAGAAAACTAAAAGTTCTGTTCATGTTCATTCAAGTTCTCTGTTCCAAGCGCGCCGCCTGCTGTCAGAGAGTGGCGATGTTTTATGTAACGTTAGCATAATTTCACAAAGTTAAAGACGGGTTGTTCTGTTTTTGCTTCAGATTTTGAAATTATACAGTCTAATATGTGTGTATATCTGTGTGGAGACGTGCTGAAATCGCATTTGGTCTCGTACTGTATCGCGTCCCTTGTCAGTGTCGGGCGCTTGCTTGG
>CM077218.1:15481529-15811529 GCA_039654775.1 Spinibarbus caldwelli
GGAACCAGAGCTTATTGCTGCAGCTATACTGCTTCCAAAGTTCAGTGCCCGGTTGCATAAAGCGCCTAAAGTGTAATTTTCTCTTAAGATCGCCCTTAAGTGTCCCTTAAAATTAAGGGCGTTGCATAAAATATCCCTTAAATGACACTTGAGGGTTTCTTTAGGTGAAACGTCATAAACCCTTAGAATTTCTCTTAAGTATCCCTTAAAGCCCATTAAGTGTTGCATAAAGCCCCTTAACTGTCATTTTCCTAAGTATCCTAAGTATTTTCCTAAGAATAAGGTATGGAAAATGTCACCTTAAGTGTTACACAGCGAGCAGATTCAATCCTAAAGTCTTCTACAAGACACAATCGGCCGCTTTATAACAGATTTTAATTTAGGCATTTATTCACAATCAAATTACATACAGCTAATAGCTCAAATGTGAATGTGTCACGCGAGAATACATTTATATTCTATAATATTTTATTCCTGTATTTTCCTACATATTACCTGGAGATGACTTGAAAAAAACACGCATAAACCATATATTGTCGCAGTCGTGTGTTTATTGTGTTTACATTTCTGCCTTTTATTCAGCTTAGCTGCAGCGATTGCTGCTGCATTCCATCATAAGATACTTCTATGAGTCCGGATTGGACTTTCAGCGCGACAGCACCCTCCGGCTTTGAGTATGAATGAAACATACACTGCGTAGGAGCATCTAGTGCTTCATAATATTCACATCGCCTCGTTTTGGATACGAATAAAATTTCTATCTTGTCTCTTTGCTTTTAAATATAGATTTATTCACTTTAGTCCCTGAAAATGTTATGTTTCTGTGAAAACTTACACCGCTATAACGTGTCCATGGCAACAGTAGATTTTTTTTTTTAACGGCAAAACCCGGGTCGCTGTCGTGAAATACTTAATGGTTTCCCTTACCTAAGGGAATGGTTTAAGGGATTGTATGCAACACCCTTAAAGGAAAACGCCACCGTTTTTCCATATTCCAATATGTTTTTCCCTCAACTTAGACGAGTTGATACGTACCTCTCCCGTCTCAGTGTGTGCACTTAATCGAAACAAAATAAACAGTGGCGATTTTCTAAGAGGATAAAAAATGATAACTATAATGTATGGCGGAAGAGTACTTCTCTCTTCTCGCAGCACTTCGACCTCAGCGCAGTAATATCATCACTCCTGAAAACTCCCCCTCTCCCTCTAACTTCCATCAATAGAACCAATATTACTGCGCAGAGGTCGAAGTGCTGCGAAGTGCTCTTCCGCCATACATTATAGTTATTTTTTATCCGCTTAGAAAATCGCCCCGTTTTATTTTGTGTCACCATACTTACTCGTGTAACTACTCATGTAACCTTCTTTAAACAGGGAAAACATGGAAGTGTTTGGTAGCTTCTAAATTCATCCCTGTTTGGATCCTAAGGAATGAATGATGCTAAGCTAAACGCTAGCATAGTGGCGCCGCGCTAGAGTGATTAAGTGCATGCACTGAGACGGGAGAGGTACTTATCAACTCGTCTAAATTGAGGGAAAAACGTATTGGAATATGGAAAAACGGTGGCGTTTTCCTTTAAGTCATTCCCTTAGGTAAGGAGAAATCACGCCTTAAGTGTCACATGTAAGGGAAAAACTTAAGGTGCTTTTTTGCAACCGGGCACAGAACTGCCTGGACAACAGACCAGAGCATCTTGACAACAGGTAATGTATCTGTCAATTCATGTCAATTCAAATGTTATTTATTTGACCTTGAGGTAAGACCTTCTCTCTGTTTTTGTTTTATTAGTGGTGAGTTACAGTTTAATAAGTTATAAGGTCTGGACAGGTAATGTGAATAGTGTGAATAAAATATAGGAAATGTATTGTAAAATGTAGGATTATGCAGGTAAAGTGTGTAAATCTGTCTTGGCACAGGACTAGACTACATAAAAGATCAACTGGAGATCAGAGTGGAAAATGATGCCCTCTGTAACAGCAGCCCTTCAGATGAAGAGGACTTCTTCACATCCATGAACACAGGGCACTCAGAGACAGGAGAGCTGGAGAGGTACCTTTCATGTTCATCAGCTAGAGGTATGGATCTGTTACACTCCTTTCCAAAAGTCAAGAATTTGTCTCTAAATTAAACACAGCCATCCCAGCATCTGCAGCCTGTGAGAGACTTTTTTAGTCACACAGGACTCCTGCTCATAGCTAAAAAGATCGAGACTGCATTGTAAATATCTTGAGCCAATTACTGCTGAAGTTCAACAGCAAAATTCTGTAAAACTAATTGTTCAAGAAAGAGACATATGACCAAATAAACATTCACAAACTGAAGCACGAACACACATAAACAAGTTCATACACAAACAAAATAAAAAAAACACACTCTGCACACACACCTTCTCTTTTGTTCTTTGTTAGCTTGTTTAAATGCAGATGCTGACAAGTTTGTGTTGTGAATGTGAAAAGAAAGACAGTTAACTGTTAGAAAAACATCTGGGTGTGTTTGAGATTTTATTGCAAATGACAGTTAATGTGCCCATCACAGGACTGAGATAGGCTTTTTTACTTCAAACTATGTTTTATATAAGCAGAACTAAGAGACTTTGTTCTCTTTGTTTAGACTTTGTCTCAAGGAGAGGTGTGTGAAAGCTCTCCAAGTAGTTTGAAATTCAGGGGTTTCGATTCATATCAATCAGATCAGAAGTAACTAGTAACTAGCTACTTGAGTAGTTTTTTCATCGGATACTTTTTACTCTTACTCAAGGAACTATTAAGATTGTTACTTTTACTCTTACTTGAGTAAATATTTCCATAAGTACTTGTACTTTTACTTGAGTACAAATTTTGGGTACTCTACCCACCTCTGGACTTGGACTATTTATTCTTGACAGAGACCTGGGGTCCGTTCTTTGTACCTCGCCTTAATACATATGAGATGATTTGAAAGATGCCTTCTAATCGTGATAACTGATCTCTGGTTAATTTGGTTCTTCAAACAAATTTGTGGATTTAATTAAAATATCTGGATTAAGTTGTCTGGAATTACTGCGCATTCTCGTGTTCCCTGAAAAGGGCAGCTCCACGATCAGCAATGCAGCAATTGGCTGATGACGGCAACGTAATGATATCATATAATTAAAAAAGACACCTGACGAAAAACAAATTTCGGGACTTTTATAAGGAAACAGCCAAGCGAGGAAAACTACATAAATGGTATAATAGATACATGAAATGTGCACTAGAGCCCTGCGTGGGACTGTTTTCTTAAACCCGCACCTGCCCCCTCCCACTGAATTTCTGACCAGGACCGCCTGTTCCGCAACCTGCGCGTTCCACTCCCACCCGCGCCTGCAATGTTTGTGTCCGCTCCCATGGACTTTCTCTCAGAGCTTGTAAAAATGTTGTCTACACAAATACTCAGACTAAATATTCGTTCAAGTCAACATCCAGAATAGCAGGCTTTAAACACGATTGCATTTAAATAAGATGAAGTAATGCTAAACCAAAGCACCACACGTGACAAAAACATTGGGTATTTTATTAGCGATTAATTTAGCGTTCGGTTTTTTATTAATGTTATAAAACATTAACTGTTAAAACAACACCACAACAAACGGCACCTCAGTTTTTAAACGTAGCCTACTGCATGATACATATGCACCAAACGATTAACTAACCTAAACAAACATTTTAACTCTTAACAAACAGTTTAAGTAAATAAGCCAAAGCACAATATGAAATAACTTTAACTTGTTAAGTAAATAAACACATAGAACTTAGAAAATAGGTATGTCGCCTCAGGGCAGAGGTGCGAGATTTATGTCCGTTGTAAATGAACACTTTTGCACATTTACGAAGTTTAACTCTTTCCCATTTTTTCAGTGACAGTTGAGAATTGTTTCCAGATGTCTGACTTGCCTTGCTTCCCGTGGGAGCCCAAACCCAATGCAGCCATCTATTGTACACTGTTTTTATTCTATTTTTATTTGTATTTATGATTTCCAATTCTATATTCACGATTTCTAGTTTTTGTACAGGCTTTACATTTTTGTAATTATCAATTCGTTTAATTTCATCTTTGAAGCAGATTTGTTATGTGACAACATTAATTAAAGTTTTTTAAGGGTCAAGATCAAGTTATCTGCATCTCCTGCGCTCCATCAAGCCACTCCCATAATAGCTGTCACCACTCAAATTAATACATGACTCAGATGAACTGTATAGCATGTGTGTAAGACTTCAATACAATTATAAATAATTATTTTATCACATATAAATCTTTCAGTGAGTAAAACTGGCTGTGTCTATAGTATTATAGACTACACAACATTATTATATTATTTTAAATTATTGTCCCTAAATCAGTAGGGTACTCTTGTAATAAAGTAGCAGTGGCTCGGACAGATTTTAAGTATCAATTCCATTAAAAAGCAGATCTAATCCATTTTACATTGTAATAAGCCTGCTACTGAGCAGGTTTAATATAAAAGTGTGATTATACTGACTGGAACATCCTATTGATTACAGAGTTTGAAAGCACACCTTTCAGCCAATCAGTATAGCATATTCAGCTTCTGTAGAGCTACTCATAGGTGAATTTAACTCATAATGATGATGAACTCAATTTCATGATGAACTTCATACTGTTAATTAAACTGAATCATTGCTATTAAAACAATATTTATTTTGTTAACTTTTATAGGTTGGAACAAACATGGTGGAATTCCTTAACCAGGCAGAGTCCACAAAACCCCATCCATTTGTCATGGCGATTTGAAATTGCCAGCAGATCTCCCTGGCATTGATCATAATCAATGGACAGGTAAAGATATTCTGGACAATTTTCAAAAGGAATTGCAAATTGTATTTTCAATTGCATTTTTCCACATGTGGACGCATAAATTGTGACATAGTCCAAACGCAATTGAAAATCTTGCTTTACCGTTTGCGTTTTCACTTTTCGTCACTCACAGACGATTGTGCCAAATAAAATAATTCATAAATAATTTTGTAATTTTTACCCCAAATCTCTTACTGTTTGCACTCTGACTGATGCACATCAGCAAAACAGCATTGCAGCTCTACTCTTATTTACCTTTTTGCATCTTACCCTATATTTTATTCCTCTCTTCTTAAGGCAGGTGAAAAGCATTTGGTTAATGATGAATATTGACCAATAGTGGGTACCGTTGTGGCTCCCACTGTTAGCAGGGGATAATCGCTGCATTTGGGGTAAAAACGACAGAATTATTTATTGTGTAAGGTGTCATGAATATAGGGAGACCCGGGTTGCACTGTCTGTTCTTTCACACGCATCTCTCGGAGTGGCAGCTGCCTTTAGTTGTGGCAGGTTTTGTGGCAGCTGCCTTTAGCAGTGGCTTTACCTCCATTGTTCAAAGCATTTGACACAATTGTCTGTGAGTGACGTCACCTTCCAATACAAACACACCCCATAGTATGGTCCCACTGACACGGATTGACAGGTTTCCATGTGAGGCATTGGAAATTCAAATGCTGAAGTAATTGGCGTTCCATTTGAGTTTTGGCAAGTTACATGTGCGACACAGTGAAAAGGCAGACGTGGTAATTAATAACACCCGATGTACTTGTTCTTATGATGCATCTACGCTAACATTAGTCTGTTTTGTTCTTATTCCGAGGTCACCGTAGCCACCCGAATCCAGTCCGTATCCAGATCAGATGGTGGATCAGCACCTATAGACGACCTCGACTGCCCTGAAAGTCAGCGGAGACTAGGACAACTATATGAGCCCCAGAGACAGTTCCCCAGTGAAGACCTCGTCATCTAGACAGCCATCGGGACAAGACCACAGGAACCAGGTGAGTCCTCTGCACAATCTGACTTTGCTGCAGCCTGAAATTGAACTGCTGGTTCGTCTGACAAGAAGAGAACTGGTCCCCCGACTGAGCCTGGTTTCCTCCAAGGTTTTTTCTCCATTCTGTCACCGATGGAGTTTTGGTTCCTTGCCGCTGTCGCCTCTGGCTTGATTAGTTGGGGACACTTAATTTCCAGCGATATCATCAGCTTGAAAGCACAGATACTATTTGAACTGAACTGAGCTGGACGATAAATCACTGAATCAATGATGAACTGATTTTAACTGAAAATTGAGTGTTTACTGTTGTCCTTTTGCATTATTACACATTATTTTCCTATTTAATACTGTAAAGTTGCTTTGACGCTGTATTTTTTAAATATGACAGGCTCATTACTCATAATACATGGAAAATACAGTTGCAAATGGACTTTGCTTTTCCATTTGAAATTTGGCAGTCACTGCATTCGTGAAAATGCAAAGAGTAATGCAAGATTTGCAATTGTGTTTGGATTATATCACAATTTGTCACATGTGGAAAACACAATTGAAAATATAATTTGCAATTCCTTTTGAAAATTGTCTGGAATATCCTTCCATAGACAGGCTCTATAGCAGAGCACACTGCTCTCAGCTGTAGATCTTTGCTTCAAAGCTTTCTAAGTGTTTGACGATAGTTCACCCAAAAATGAAAATTTTATCATTAATTAATCACCCTGTTCTGAAAGCTCTCGGATTTCATCTAAAATATCATAACTTGTGTTCCGAAGATGAATGAAGGTCTTAGGGGTTTGTAACGACGTGAGGGTCAGTAATTAATGACATAATTTTCATTTTTGGGTGAACTATCCCTTAACTACCCTAAGCATTGTGAATTCTACCTAGGAGTCTTTATATACTTGACATAAATTTTAGGACATCTTTAAATGATTTTGCATTCTCTGTCTTTTTAAATTTTAATTGTCAATGTCATTTCACTGTGTATTTAAATAGTTAAACATGTCAAAATGTAATAGTTAAACAGTTAAACGCACACATCATTCAGAACTAATTTTCTTATTTATTGCAACTATTTCTGTGATTTTTGCATTTGCTGAAAAAAAAAAAAGAAAAAAGAAGGAAAATTGCATATCGTTTGTCATTGGTACAAATTTTAACACATTTGTGAATGTCAGTTGGCATTAAAAATAATTTTTAACAGTCTAAATAACCTGTATTCTTCATTATTTATTAATCCATGATTGTCTTGTTAAGCATAGGCAAAATTATGAGAATAACCCAGCAAGAATAACCCAGAAACACATAAATGCAAACACATAAATGGTAAAAATGACTATATCTTGGGTTTTCTCAACAACCCAGCCTGCTGGGTTAAAATCTGTAAACCAGCATGCTGGGTTACTTTAACCCAGCATGTGTTCTGTCCAGTATTTACCCATCCTTGGGTTGCCAATTGGGTTATTTTTAACCCAGCCATAGAGTTTTTAGAGTGCTCTAAAAACATGTCAAAATGTAATAGTTAAACAGTTAAACGGACACATCATTCAGAACTAATTTTCTAATTTAAGTCGCAGACGCTCAACACACAATCTTTTTCATTAAAAGTAGTGAGACCAGGGGCGCCGCTAAGGGGGGGAAAAGTTAGGACGATTCTAAGGGCCCACACACTTTTGGGGCCCCCAGAGATGAGGTGGTCTGGGCCGCATTCCAGATGAAACTGGACAAGTGTAAATGCATCTGGTTGTTGAAACCACATATTTTACTCCTTCCAAAATGTTAAAATAATAAACGTGTGAGAGCGTTTTATATTCTATGTATGGCATGGCATGTTATAGTCAGATATGACAGCGCTAATGCAACAAGCATCACAACAAGCGGATGAGTAGCTGAGTATCTCTTCAACAAACCAACGCATAAACTGCCGCAAATGAAACTGAAAGTAAGTCGCAGACGCTCAACACACAATCTTCTTCATTAAAAGTAGTGAGACCAGGGGCGCCGCTAAGGGGGGGAAAAGTTAGGACGATTCTAAGGGCCCACACACTTTTGGGGCCCCCAGAGATCTGTTTTATTAGTAGTAACAATGTAATAGAAATTATAAATGTATCTACCAAAGAGTTACAAATAAAACAAAATTACGGCTTATTCCTGCATCTCCGGCGAAATTATCTCCCCCATTCACTGCATGGTTTCGTCCCGTCCTACGTAGCCTAGAGTCACTGAGTGAGATCAGATGGTAAACTGTCAAATTATGTCTTCGAGTTCGAGGGGGGCAAACCGAGCCGGACGATTTGGTCAGTTGCACTTTTAAACACATTTTAGTTTTGCTTTAGAAAATCTACAAATTCGCTCTGATTACAAAGAGCAGCAGCAGGAAGCGCGGGAGGTTGTCATGGCAACCAGATACACTGCGTGCGAATTATTACGGCTGCGCTTCTATTTCGCCACACTAAACTTAGCAATAAACACGTTGAAAATAATACACAATAAACATGTCTGTCAAAACGATCTCAAAGGAGGCTTTTATTAAGCAAATCAAGGAGTGAATTACTCATCCACTGTTTTAAAAAAAAAGTACTTTAGCTGGGTTTCCACAGGTAGGGTCACAATTATCTACAGTGTATGAAGCTAAAGGATTTTGGGTTAAGGTTCATAATGTAGAACATTTTTAACATTGTATGTTGTATTGTATGCTTATTCCATTTCAGCAGAATAGTGTGGTACAGAAAGTCTATGTCCATAGAACAGGTTCTGAATGAATTATGTTACTGATACCTAATGGTCAAAAACAATAAAAAAGTAATAGGTCAATATTATTAAATTGCAGACAATAGCTAGGTTGCATTTTGAATAGCTAGGTTGGTTTGTACACTATATTGCCCAAAGTATTGGGACACCCCCCTTCTAATGAACAGGTTTGACTACTTTAGTAATTTCCATGAGTACAAATCTTAGTGTTTAAGCATATAACAATATTCCAGGGAATTCTGTGCTTTTAATTTTGTACCAATAGTTTGGACAGGACCCTTTTCTATTCTAACATGACAATGCCAAACACCAATGACTTGTACATATGCGTACAATCATTTTAGACACTTCCAAAACTGTGGCAGCAAAGATGGAAATACAGTTTTTAAATACATGAATTATGTCTCCATCTTTGTTGCCACAGTTTTGGAAGTGCCTTTTTCTGTTCTAAAGAAGGGGGTGTCCCAATACGTTTGTCCATATAGTGTATGTACAAGTCATTGGTGTTTGGTGATGAATTTTTGGCTCAAGGTATGTATTTAAAGTCACACCAGAGATGTTCAGCTTGGATTAGGACTTGGCTTTCTGCAGACCAGTCAAGTTCTTCCACACTGACTGAACCAATCTTTTTTTTTTTTTTTTTTTTTATCCTTGCCTTATACACAGAAACATTGTCATGTTAGAATAGAAAAGGGTCCTGTCCAAACTGTTGCTTTAAAATTAGAAGCACACAATTCCCTAGAATATCATTATATGCTTAAACAGTAAGATTTGTACTCATGGAAATTACTAAAGTAGTCAAACCCGTTCATTAGAAGGGGGTGTCCCAATACTTTGGGCAATATTGTGTATGTTTGTTGCGGTAGGGGGCCCAACCTCATATTCTTTCATAGGGCCCAAAATTGCTAGCGGCGCCCCTGCATGCAACTAACATAAAACACACTTTCAATAAAAGAGAAAGATTTAACCTTAATAATAATAATAATAATAAAAGATTTAGCCTTAATAATCCACAGTTATTTATATGACAATGTGAAGTAAATTACCCATAAAATCATTTAGTTTAGACTGAGTGAGGTGAAACCAGCCACAAAGCTATTTATTAGCCAGCTGCTAATTTTTTTCAGATGTGTGGTAGAAAATTAGACTACTAGTTAAATATAAACTTTTTAATGCTACTTTTAAATGCTTTTTCAGTATTGATATGATTATAATTGTGAGGTCTAGCAAAGAAGGATATCTTACAAAAATATGAAAGCCAGTTTTATTATATTCCCTGACAGTGGCTGTTTTTTCTTCACAAACTGTTTCTTTGCATTTATTTTAGTTATGGTCAGTATTGGGTTCGCAGATCACATGGGTAGGGTACTTTTTACTGTGTGTGTGGATGACCGTCAGCCACCACCGAAGACCTTTTTTGACCCAGGAAAACTCTGTGTTACCCAAACAACACAAAAGATAATTACAGATGTGTTTGCGAGTCTCACACCATACGATAAGTCTGCGCTTAGATATAAAGAAATCACAGACTCCATAACGCACTGCTTGGCAAAAGACATGATGCCTATACACACCGTTAGTAAAGGCCTCGTTTACAATGCAGGTCTTGATGCTCAATTCCGATTTGTTGCCTATATCCGATTTTTTTGGCTGTCTGTTTACACGTTCTTTCATCTGTGACCCATATCCGATTCATTTAGCGGCTCCACACGTGCTTCCTCCCGAGAACAATGTCACCTGTGCTTGACAAAACGAGTCCAGCAATTTTGAAAAAAAATTATTATTTTCACATTCTCCATTAAAAGACCTTCAAAATGATGTATGATTTTTTGGAATCGGACAAAAAATTACTGCTACACCTGTTTAAAGTGGATAGTCAGCAAGGCTGATTATGAGAAAGATTAAAGTTTTCCTCCAATTCTTTTCTTATTAATAATTAGGCTACTATATTAATAATCACAATATAGCTAGCTGTTTTTTTATTTTATTTTTCCTATTATAAATAAGGAAAACAAAAAAACAGTATAGGAATAAATAGCCTAGAAAGAAATAATACATTGCTTTTGTTTAGATGTAAAATGATAAAAGTATTCATATAGCCTACGAAAAACAAATTATCAAAAAAACAAATCACTTCAGTGTGTCCATTACAAATAAATTGATTATTAAAACTACAAAAGCAGTTAAATGAAGTGCTATGAGTGATTCCCTCTTTTCTTTTAGGCTATTGATAGATAACAGTGAGACAGACGGCCTATAAATGCACAAATCATATAAAGTTACACATCAGATGTTTTTCTCCATCAGTTCCCCAATCATTCACTTAAGACAGAACAGATTATGTTTGCAGGAATACTGAAATACTGTAATTCTGTGTATTTATTGGGATCGCGCGCCATTATGTGCGCTCTTCAGATGACAGTCAGCGCGAGAAGCGAGCGGAGAAAAGGTAATCCTCAGAAAATATACAATTAAAGATACTTTTAGATGTTTAATTACTATTTGGAGCATTGGGATAGCTAAACGAGGGCTTAATGAACAAATTTTTGTGAAAACCTCAAATTCGACTAAAATCTACATTTTTTACTTTTTTTTTTTCCTGTAGCTCAAAATAGCCCGTGCACATTTACACTCATTTTGCCAGCATGGGTTCCATATAACGTCAATAAACCGTGGAGAAGTACCAAATTGTCAAGTTTTAATGACGTACAGAACGCGATGCCTCAGAAAATGACAATGACAATGACAATTTCAGGGGTTAAAGCAAAAAAAAAATCCTGAGCCTGAATTTTTTTCTGTGTGTGTGGGGCGTGGGGTGGGGTGGGGGGGATGGCAACACATGACTGTGGCAACTTTAACATTTGAAAGGATACTATGGCAAAGTTATTGCCTTCCTTATTCAAACTGATTTTTTTCATGAATATATGGTTGACCTGAAGAATGAAAGCTGTATCATACACTTGGAAAATTATGAGCTATATCACCGCTTATTGACACTAGGGGAGTGACAATACACTTAGCTCACAAGATGAGACAAATATAGATACTTGGTTCACTATAAAGAGACAATACTTTAATATTATTTTAAAGAAATTTTCAATGACAAAATATTTGTCTTTTAATTACAAAAAGTAAAACAATGCAGTTGTATTTTAAAATATTTTAACTAATCTAGAGCTGTAACTAATGATTATTTTGACAATCGAGTAATCTGATATGTTTTAGTAACACAAACAAACCTAAGTGAAAACCAGGCTTTAGTACAACTATTTATATATAAACTAATGATGAGGCAATAATAATTGCCTCAAATAAAATATCAAAACCAAGTAATTACATGGTTTTATTGAACAACACTGTTAAAATACATCATGTAATATGCCTATACATAATATGAACATAACCAACTGAAGTACATTATGTATTATAACAAATACATGCAGAGGGCGCCAACGGCCTGTTTCACTTTACAGTGTGATTAAACGACGTTTAAATCCATTAAATTTTTATATTTGGCTACATGCAAATTCAAACACTTTTATTTTAATATCACGATGTACAATAAATAGCATATTTAGAAATAGGTTGATGTATTCTTCTGTGTTGGCAAAGGTTTATAAATGATTTACGTTACAAATCTAGTGAGAATGCACACTGTTTTCCCAAATGAACATTAAGCTATTCAAATTCACAGCATATGCAGAGGAAGAGTTTAGCCCCTTTCACACATATAGTCTTTACTGGTAAATTACCAGAAAGTTCTCATTAAAAGATCATGTGTGAACAGGACCTTTTTCAAAAATCCTGGTAAATTTGTTCTGGCAATCATATCGTTCTTATGGAGATGACATGATTAGGGCTGTGACGGTCGCCGTGACAACCACGTCACATTGTCTACTGCCACCGGCAGTAGTGCACATGACGTCACAGATTCTATAACAAACATAATACAAAGTTTGTATACAAGTGTAATAACAGTAACAACTGAAAAAGTCTATGCTAATTCACAAATTACCTCAAACGCCATACATGGCGTTTCCTTTAGATTGGCACATTTGAGCGCAGGAAAATACACTTTATTCGGCATTCAGCAAATTTATTTCATGCTGAGCAATGGACCTTGTTGGGAAACCAAATACTACATCGCCGATCTGGAGCCATCTCCATTCATGTCAACCATCCGCGTTTGTACAAGTGTCTCCAAGTTCACGTGATCGCAAACTGGTCCGGTTGGTATTGGTGAGGCTTTCTCCAAACTGGCCAAATACAAACGAGACAGCGGTAGATGCTAACATGAAATGTGGCAACATACTCCGCGATTCCCATTCCACAGAGAGCGCGTGCAGAACGGATTTAACACACCCGCTTGCTTGGTGGCGGAACAGTGAACCGTGTCTAAACCGGACACGACAGGTGTCACGCCGCGTCGCAACCAGACAGGTTGAGTCTGTCTACACAGGACATTTGAAATTTGTCAGTATGTAATAAATAGGACGAGGCAGTTTATTATGTGGGATTTGTCATGTCGCATCCAGTGTAGACTGCATCACTGATTATAATGAGTTCTATAGAATTTTATCTTGTCGCGCCGCACCGCTCGCGTCCGGTAGACAGGGTATATTTAGCTTTCTTATTTAAGGCTACTTTCCTATGTAACTATTATTTATTGGATATTTATTTTAGTGATTTGCAGGCTACATGTTCACTGATGGAAGTGCTAAAATAAACACGTTTGTTAATAGATGATCGAGCCTCATTTATTTTTTTTTTGCGTTTCAAAATTTTATATATATATTAATATCACACCGCGCCACCGGCGGTAGTTGGTCCATTACCACCGCGGTGGTAAAAATCTGCCACTGTCACAGCCCTAGACATGATTACTCTGAGCCGTTTACAAAGCACCGCTGCTTTTTAATTAGTTTTTCTATGTAAATATGCGCTAGATGGACATCTTTGACCATTGCGCCTCGCAGCTTTTTTAAAGTGTCATGCTTCTCCATTCATCAGGGCTGCCACTCTGCAATTGGATACTATTATGCGCGTCTCGTGTTTATAAGAGTAGAACATTCTGATTGGCTAGTAATGTTAATTTGGTTGAGAGTGAAAGCTGTGCTCCTCTCATACCATTGGTAGGCGAACTCATGGACTCGAAAGTGATACAAGTTTTTTTTTTTTTTTTTTTTTTTTTTTTTTTTTTTTAAATGTAGGATTATTTTTTTCCGCAGCCAAACGCTGCACACCGGAGATCCGGCACGGTGCCGGAGAACTTTAAGCCCTGCAATTTATTTATATAGCACAATTAATTTAAACTTCTGTCGACCAATGTGCTTTCCAGTAAGTCATTAAAAACAGAAAAACACACAACAAACAAACAGTAAAGTTATAAAATCATACAACTATCCCATCAACCATACGCTTCAGAAAATAAAAATGTCTTAAACCTAGACTTAAAAATATTAACAGAAGAAGCTTGTCTAATGGAGAGTGGCAAGGCGTTCCAAAGCCTGGGGGTAGCAATACAAAAAGCACGATCTCCCCTGCACTTAAGCCTCGACTTAGGGGTAGACAATAGATCCTGGTTGGAAGACCGAAGGGATCTAAAGGGTTGATACTCTGTCAGTAACTCACAGAGATCGATAGGGGCCAAACCATTTCGAGATTTATAAACAAGGAGCAAAATTTTAAAATTCACTCTAAAACAAACAATATAATGAGCGTAAAATAGGAGTAATGTGCTCCCTCTTTTTAACCCCACTCAAGAGTCGAGCCGCAGCGTTTTGAACAAGCTGCAAATGGGATAAAGCTGTCTGGCTAATCCCAAAATAAAGTGTTGCAGTAGTCCAGCCTAGATAAAATAAAAGCGTGAATTACTTTTTCAAAATCTTTAAAAGAAAAAAGGCTTTGCTTTAGAAAACAAACGCAGCTGAAAAAAGCAAGCTTTGACTACTGAATTCATTTGGCGGTCAAACTTTAAGCTATCATCAAAAATGAAACCCAGTTTTTTTACTCATGATTTCAGACACAGAGACATCTCACCCAAATCCAAAAACAATAATTTCAGCTTTCTTTTCATTAAAAATTAAAAAAAAATTAATGAAAGCCAAGCCTTCACATCCGCCAAACATGCCATAAGAGACTCAAAACCCACAGAATTTCGTTTAACAGACAGATAAACCTGAGTATCATCCGCATAACAGTGAAATGACAGCCCGTGTTTTCTAAAAATCGAGCCAAGAGGGAGCATATAGAGAGAAAAAAGCAAAGGAGCCAAAATGGAACCCCACAGGGCAAAAAAGCATTACTCGAGTAATGTTCACCCATCTTGACTGAAAAACTCTGTGAGACAACGGGTCTTCGCAGGCCCGTCGTCAGGCGAAAGGGTTCACCCAACCCAAAAAAAAAGTTGACAAAAGAAAGAACAAAACAAACAGATAAATATGTATGCATGTATGTGTGTGTGTGTGTGTATATACACGCACACGCGCAAACTTTGTTGAAAACTGCTCACGGCACCACAGTTGCACGCTCGCTCGCCAGGCAAATTGACAACTTACCCTGGTTTGGGGCTCTCTTTTATAGCCCAAGCCCCGCCCCCTCGGATTAAACCAGGTCGAGGTAAGTATAAAAAGGTAAGTATGTACATATTTACAATAACACACGAATATACATAACTATATGTATATTCAAAATATACAAAACTTTTTTTTTTTTTTTCAACAAGATGGCGGCGCGTGCACACGCTGCGGCTTCTCTCTCTCCCGAAAGAATGGTGTTTTCGTGTTTTTTATCTTGTGAGACGCAGTGTTTTTGTACGTCTTCGTCGCGTCTATCTGTCCTAAAGCGCGCATACAGTCGTGAGTTTCTGCTCGACGTCGGCAGAACCACATTTTTAGAGTTAAACTTCGCGCACGCCGAAGAGCTGCGGGACCTCGGTCTGCTCCGGAGGCCTACACCATCACCGACCCCCACTACTGCATCTCGCCCGCAGCGGAGGCGCCACAAGCGGCGCGAGAGGAAGCAGAAGAGGGGTAAGCGCGGAGGTATCCGGGCTAGGCTAGCAGCTAACCCACACAAGCCAGCTATCCCCACCATCGTACTGGCCAACGTACGCTCTTTGGACAATAAACTGGACCACATCCGACTACTACGCTCATATCAGAGGACTGTAAGAGACTGTTGTGTTTTTGTTTTCATGGAAACATGGCTCAGCAACAGCGTGCCGGACTGCGCCATTCAGCTCGACCAGCTAACATGCTATCGAGCGGACAGAGCTCTCGTCGAGGGAGGCAAGACCCGCGACGGCAGGCTTTGTGTTTACATTAATGACGCGTGGTGCCGCGACGCTGTTGTGGTCTGCAAGCACTGCTCGCCCCTGGTGGAGTTTATGATTATTAAGTGTCGGCCGTTCTATCTACCGAGGGAATACACACCCATACTACTCGCTGCTGTATACATCCCTCCCAACTCCAACAACAACAGGAGTGAGGCACTTAATGAACTGTACCAGCACATCAGTGAGCAGCAGACAGCCCACCCAGATGCTTTTCTCATCTTGGCGGGGGATTTTAATCACGCAGACCTAAAGAGTGTGTTCCCTAAAATACACCAACATGTGAACTTTCCAACACGAGGAAACAACACTCTGGACTTTGTTTACACCACCCAGAGAGGAGCTTACAAGGCCCTTCCCCTCCCCCATCTTGGCACCTCAGACCACATCACTGTCATGCTAATGCCTGCATACAGACCGATCGTTAAAGTCACCAAACCTGTTCACAAACAGATACAAGTGTGGCCAAAAGGGTCGTCAGAGGCACTTCAAGACTGTTTTGACACCACTGACTGGAATATGTTTAAGCAGGCTGCCACATACAATAACACCACAGACCTCCAAGAGTACTCAGAGACTGTCACTGCCTACATCACCAAGTGCATTGATGATGTAACAGTCAAAGACCATCACTGTCCGGGCCAACCAGAAGCCATGGCTGACAGGGGAGGTCCACAGACTCCTGAAGGCTCGGAACGCTGCTTTTAGAGCCGGAGATGAGGTGGGCCTGAGGACAGCTAGGGCCAATCTATCCCGCGGCATCAGAGAGGCCAAGAGACAGTACTCCAGGAGGGTAGCCCATCGCTTCAGCGACAGCAGAGACACTCGGAGCCTGTGGCAGGGGATTCAGACCATTACGGACTACAAGCCCCCACCGCGCACCTGTGACAGCACCATCCCCCTGCTGAATGAGCTGAACGCCTTCTTCGCTCGCTTTGAGGCACAAAACAGCACCACTGCACAGAAGACCCCACCTCCTCCCGGCGACCAGGTGATGACGCTGTCCCCGGACAGTGTGAGGAGATCCCTCAGCAGGATCAACACACGAAAAGCTCCGGGTCCTGACAACATTCCTGGTCGTGTACTGAGAGACTGTGCAGCGGAACTCACTGATGTCTTCACAGACATTTTCAACATCTCGCTGAGTCAGGCTGTTGTCCCAACATGCTTCAAGGCTACCACCATCATTCCAGTCCCGAAGAAGTCATCTTCATCCTGCTTCAATGACTACCGTCCAGTCGCACTTACTCCTATCCTCATGAAGTGCTTTGAACGACTAGTCATGCACCACATCAAGTCTGCCCTCCCCCCCTCCCTGGACCCCTTCCAGTTTGCATATCGGTCCAACCGCTCGACCGATGATGCCATCGCCACTGCCCTCCACCCAGCCCTCACACATCTGGACAAAAAAGACTCATATGTCAGAATGCTGTTCATAGACTTCAGTTCAGCATTCAACACAATCATCCCTCAACAGCTCATTCACAAACTGGTCCAGCTGGGGCTCAACACCTCTCTGTGCAACTGGCTGTTGGACTTCCTGACTGGGAGACCTCAGGCAGTACGGGTCGGCAGTAACACATCCAGCACTGAATCACACTGAACACAGGGGCCCCCCAAGGATGTGTGCTGAGCCCCCTCCTCTTCACTCTGCTGACCCACAACTGCACACCGTCACATAACTCCAACCTTTTCATTAAGTTTGCGGACGACACGACTGTGGTGGGTCTCATTAGCAACAGAGATGAGACAAACTACAGGAGCGAGGTGAGCCGCCTGGCCGGGTGGTGCAGTGACAACAATCTCTCTCTGAATGTGGAGAAGACGAAGGAGATTGTTGTTGACTTCAGGAGAGTGCACACTCGGCATGCTCCTCTGACCATCAATGGTGCGACTGTGGAGAGGGTGAGCAGCACCAAGTTCCTAGGTGTGCACATCACAGAGGACCTTTCCTGGACCAACAACACTGTAGCACTGGCCAAGAAAGCACAACAGCGTCTCTACTTCCTCCGCAAACTGAGAAGAGCCAGAGCCCCGGCCCCCATCATGTAGACCTTCTACAGAGGCACCATCGAGAGCGTCCCTACTAGCTGCATCACTGTGTGGTATGGCGCTTGCAACGCGTCCTGCCGCAAGTCACTTCAACGCATAGTGAAAGCAGCTGAGAGGATCGTTGGTGTCTCTCTCCCCTCCCTCCAGGACATCTACAACACCCGTCTCACCCGCAAAGCCCTCTGCATTGCAGGTGATCCCACCCACCCGACACACAGCTTCTTCAGTCTGCTGCCATCAGGGAGGAGACTGCGGAGTCTCCAGGCCAGGACCAGCAGACTGAAGGACAGCTTCATCCATCAGGCTGTCAGGAAGCTGAACTCCCTCCCGACCTTGCCCCCCTCCCCTCTTTTGCCCCACGCACCACTGAACTCTGACCCTCCAACCCCCCCCTCCCTTTCCCACTTACAAACTGTGACCCGCACTAGTCACTTTGTGCAGCATTGGACTGATCACTACCCCATCCAGCATTGACTGCAAACTACCTCCTAGGTCAGTTTAATTAAGACTGTTCTCTGAGCTCTTTAGCTCTTCATCACTTTAACACTGATAAGCTCTTTTGCACTACACTCATTACATCTGCACAGTTTTTTTGCACTACACCCATTATATCTGCACAGTTTTGTTTATTTAATGGTTGCACTATCTGCCATGTGCCTTACGCCACTTTACCTATCTCTTTTTTACAATGTCCTTATTGCATATCTGTATAGTTTGTATTTATATATATTTAAACTGTAATTATCTGTATTTTTACATTACTGTTAGTGTTTAGTGTTAACTGTATGCACCAAGGGTCTGAGAGTTACGCAATTTCAATTCTCTGTATGTATGTGCTGTACATGTGGTGGAATTGACAATAAAGCTGACTTTGACTTTGACTTTGACTTTGAACTACAACATCCACTCCATGTTTACAAGTTTTCAGTCTTCAAATAAATGAATATTTACAAAAATAACAGAAATAAACAGATTGCAACAACAACGCAACATTTCCTACTTCCCCTTTAAGACAAACAATGGACGAGTCGGCTTCCGGTTGCTTCGCGCCAGCACAACAAACTCTGGCACTATATAGCCAGGCCACTGGGTGGCGCTCAGGTTAGCCAGCCGATGGAAGGAGAGCAACACGAAAGACTGACGACACAGACGCAGACAAACACTGAACACAGGTAAATGTTTACAACACAAAACAAAACCAAAAGAAAAAGAAGAACAACTTCAAAATATAAATATATGTGTTTATGTGTGTGTGTGTGGTTATGCGCAGCGTGGATCACTGTCGGAGATGGAGATGGAGTGGATATGTTTGCATGTATGTGAAACCAGTATGCTAATGGCGTGCGTGTGCACCCACATTGCCTCAGCAGGGAATTACAGAGGAGGAGTGAGGTAAGATGCAGTGTGTATGTGCTGCGCTAACCGACAGGGACAGGTCACTTTGTCACAAACTCCTATTTACAAAATATGATTTAAACCAATCTAAAGCTACACCTCGTAAACCAATGCAATGTTCTAATCGATCAATGAGAATAGCATGGCCGACTTTATCGAAAGAGGCCGTCCAATCTAAGAGCACAAGGACTGCAAAATCCCCGGAATCACATGATATTAAGATATCATTAAAAACCTTCAAAAGCACAGTTTTGGTGGAATGGCATTTACGAAAACCTGACTGAAATGTTTCAAACCTTGAGTTATCAGCTAAAAAACTTGAAAACACATTTTTGTTTCACACATTGTGAAAACACATTTTTTTCCAGAATCTTGGAGATAAAAGGCAGATTAGAAATGGGCCTAAAATTTGTTAAAACTGATGAGTCCAGATTCTGTTTTTTGAGCAATGGGTAAACTACTGCATGCTTTAAACAGTCAGGCATAATGCCAGATTCTAAACTGCGATTTATTATGATCAAAAGATACGGAGCAACGTCAATAAAAATTTGCTTAAATAAAAAAGAAGGAATAATATCCAAAGACGAGCCCGAAGGTTTAAGCTGCTCAACTATTTCCAGCAAATCTGAAAGTGAGATTAGTTTACTACCTTTTTTAGTCAGTTTAGAGATAGAGGGCTTTGAGGGATTAAAAAATGAGGGAGTTATCCCCAGCCGGAGATCCCTAATTTTACTATCAAAAAATAATAAAAATTCTTCACATGATGGAGAAGAAACCCCAGGAACAAGACAGGCCGATGGGTTGAGAGTAGCATTAATAATATTGAAGAGGGTCTTTGGTCTAGAGCAGTTCTTATTAATAATATCTGACAAATGTTGACATTTTGCTTTTTTTCACTGTTTTCTGATATTTGAAAAGAGTGTCCTTTAAAATCTCAAAAGAAACATGAAGCCTGTCCTTTTTCCACTTTCGTTCCGCTCTTCTACAACATCATCTAAGAGAATGAATGGAATCATCAATCCAGGGTTCATAACGAGTTTTATATTGAAGAGTCCTAAAAGGAGCCACAGCATTTAAAGCGTTAGAACAGGTGGAATTAAACCTGGAGAGGAGTTCCTTGACACTAGCATCACAGAAAAAATCGGCAATAGATGGCATCACTTCATGAAAAATTTATAAAAATTAGTCTTTGGTAGTGTGAGTAATACGCAGAGAAAGGTGGCCACAAAATGAGACTATAGGTGCAGCAGCAGAACATGAGACAGTAAACATAACAGTCTTCTGGTCGGAGAACCCATTTTCACAGACTTCTAAATCAGTGATACTAAGTCCATGCAGAAGCACCAAGTCAAGTATACGGCCACCCTTGTGAGTGGCAGCATTTACCCCGATAGAAAAGTCAAAAGTGTTCAGTAAATGGGTAAACTCCTTAGCTAAGTGATCATTCATGCAGCAAATATGAACATTAAAATCACCGAGTACAAGAAGCTTGTCGTATTTCGGAGTCACATCACCCAGGAACTCAGCAAACTCCGTTAAAAAGTTTGTATTAAATTTTGGCGGTCGATAAATTAGCGCTATCAAAAGTGGCTCCCCAAGTTCCAAAACAAACAATTGAAGTTCAAAGCTGCTATAGTTGTTGCTCAACACTGAGCGACAGATGAAATGATCTTTATAAATAGAGACAAGTCCACCACCCCGACAAGTTGTGCGTGGGGAATTAAAAAACAAACATTTAGATGGCAAAAGTTCAGAGAAAGGGCTCAAATCACCTGGACAGAGCCAGGTTTCAGTGAGAAATAAAAAATCCAAGTTCCGGGAGAAGAACAAGTCACTTAAAATGAAAGTCTTGTTAGTTACCGATCTGGTGTTAATCAAAGTCATCCTTAAATGCAGAGGATTTGAGGTAGATTCCTTGCATTGCTTTGCCTGGGGTAGAGAACAAAGATGTTTCAAGCACACTCCTCCATGATGAAAACGAGGAGAAAAGACAGGAGAATATACACAGGAGACCGGGATCGCCGCAGTCGGAACCAGGGGGATTATTCACTCCCGAATCGGATCCAGGGAGCGCCGGCGAACAGCACGACCTCCAAAAACTCCATCTGAACAGAAGCGCTCTCTATGTTTCAGTAGCGCCAGCCTTAGCTTAACAGCACTGCCCTCGTGAAACTATTTCTCTCACGTAGCGATCCCTATGCTTTATAACTTGCGCTGTGGCAAAGTTCAAAAGGAAATGGCTAAGGTGATGTACTTTTCAACCACTATGGACCTGTGGTCAGGTAGGACAAGTGAACCACATATTAGCTTGACTGTGCACTTTGTCGACGAGGAGGTTGAACTGAAAACCACTGCCTGCAAACATCGTATTTCCCCGACGACCACACCGGAGAGAACATAGCCTTGGGCTTGAGAGAGGTACTGGTTGCGTGGGACCTCTGTGAGGCGAGTCAGGTCGCTATCACAACAGACAACAGCACCAACATTGTCAAAACTATGGAGCTTAATCAATGGACTAGAATCCAGTGTTTTGGGCATAGACTTCATTTGGCCATTGGTAAGTTAAATTGATTTCATCTTTTGTTATTAGGCTACAGCAAATATTTTAAACTACTGTACTTTTAAGAGCAATTAACTATGGGGTTAGGGATAGTTGTACCCTCGATTTACTAATAAAATAATTTTAGATATGTAAGGACTTAGCTCTGATTTAAGCTTTATTTTGAATTTTGGCTTTACGAAATTGAATCGTAAAGATAGATATTGATTTGATTAATTTCTATTAATCAAAACGTATAATTTACACCTTTTAACGGCTCGTCCGGCGAGACATTAAAGTCAGTATATGTTAACAATTTTGTTTATCTTGCTTTGTGGCCAACAATAAAACAAACAAAATGGTAATTTATCAATTTTTGAGCAAGGTAGCAAAGGGTCGACAGCGCAAGGCAATAGCTGATCAAATACAAAACACAGACAATGCTCTATACAATGAGACAAGTTTATTGAACTACTTCTAAGATTACATGAGACTAAATCATCTAAACACACACATACGACCACACACACACACACACACACACACACACACAAATCACAGAGTTATGCAGAATTATGAGTTATGAAGGAAGTCTCAACTTCGGTGGTTATCAGAAAGTCAACAAAGCAGAGCTTAGTTCTATCTTTCCCATTAATAACAACTTTGCACCGTTTTCAGCCAATAGATAAGAGATTTTGTTTTACTTGTTTAGAAGGTTTGCTGCCGAGTCTTGTCCTTGTCTCTTTGAGGGAATTCCTGGGTTTAGCTGATTGGCTGGCGAACCGTTGTTTGTCTGACGTCTCTTTAGGGAACCCCGGGCGTGATTGGTGGGTTGCCTGGCTGGATGAGACGCGCTAGAAGTTCTTCTTTCCTTTCTCGGTTGCAGAAGTTTTCTTGAAGAGCTTGAAGTTTGGAATGAGGTGATGGTTTGATGCGGCGTATGAGCGCACAAGTTGAAGCAGTTTTCAAACCATGGCAAAGAGCGTTGAGTTTAGTTGAATATTAGAATTTAAGCAGGCCACTTTAGGCCCGCCCCGGAGCTGGGGTACCAATCCGCTTGTTGCAAGGTGGAGCTCAGCTTCCTAGGCTCCATTTCTCTGCATAAATTAACGAGCTGCCCGTGTAATCACGTGACCGAAGATACTTGCAGGGTTTTGTTAATAATCTTGATAAATGTTATAACGTTACGGGATTTATCTAATTTCTACATTTCATCCACACAGAGTTGTTGCAAATAAAATATACTTTCGTTTAACACCAAACATGACACACACACATATTCATACCCTCATAATACATAGGTTAAAATGGTACTGACTTTATAATGGATAGATTAACATAGCGTATGTTTTACTAACATATCAAGCATATCTAAGGCATAACACACAATTTGAGAATGCATTTTCATTACTTGTTGTCTTTTTTGGAGTTTTGGCGCACTTTTGCATGTTTTCTTTGTCTGTCTGAAAAAGGCAGATTTTCAGGAATGCACCCGAGGAGGGGCGTGAGTACTCCTGAGGTCAGAAGGTGTGCGGGGAGAGGAGTTCTGGCATATGTTTAAGTCAGGCCTACGACTGTAAATCCATCGCGTGTTTGTTGATAAGTTTGTAAATTTATACGTTGGGTGGTCAAGGGTTCATTTACCATCTGGATCTGGTATCTTTCCCACCGGAAGTTTCCTTTGTTCTGCGTTGGTGAAGTTGATTCTCTAGCTTGTTCTGATCTCTGGAGAGATAAGGATTAACAAGACAGGATCTTGGTCCAGACACAGGCATCATCTTGGATCCTTAGTTACTTTTACTACTCTCAGAGGTGAAACCAGAGATTGACTCATTCCTCTGGAATGAGTCTGCTCGCTGTATGTGTGTGTCAGTTCAAGGATCTCCTACAGATACAATGTATCATTCTATGTGCCACAAAAGATACTAGGAGTGGGCTATTTATGCTATTAATATGGAATTGGTCATGTAATCAGAATGTGAATATTAAATGTTTTGCAATGTCACTGTTGTAAGTAAATGTTTTGTCTCTTTTCCACCGTCTTATCATTCACAGAAAATGCTCTGAAAGATAAAGTACAATGCATTAACAGGGCTACTGGGATATGCAGGAAGATTGTGGGCCACTTTTCCCATAGTTGGAAGAAAAGAGTGGCCTTGAGGGAAACACAACGAGAGCTCAACCTCCCAGACCCAGAGCATGCCACGGTGACAGACTGCTCAACACGATGGGGTTCCACTCAGAAAATGATAGCAAGAGTCCTGGAGCAGCAAAGTGCGTTGTCCAAAGTTCTCTCTACAGACTGCAAAGTGTGACACCGACTCCCTTCATGGCAGGACCTGGAGGTCTTGGAATCTGTAAACAAGGCACTAAGCCCACTCCAGGACTTCACGGATGCCTTAACAGGTGAACGCTATGTGAGCATATATTGCGTGAAGCCTGCTCTGCATCTTCTGAACACCTCAGTGCTGGCTGAAGACGAAGCGGACACTGACCTGACTAAATCACTGAAATCAAAAATTCTTAGCTACCTCAACAACAAATATGAAGGCACACTTGACTTGCTAAACTTGACCACTTTCCTAGACCCAAGGTTCCCAACACAATACATTTCTGAAGAAGTACTATTATGCTCTTTTACAAAGTCTTGATTTTGTTTTGGGGGGTGTACTAGAACATGATCTCATGCATGGTGGTTCGAAAATCGCATTATTTTTCACACAATTTACATTATTACAATACCTTTCTCCCCAGCCTGGCACAAACGGCTCGATTAGTTCCGGGTTTGATGAAGGCCCGCCTTCTGAAAAACAAAATGTGTTGTGATTGGTTAGCTGTCCTAGTGCGTTGTGATTGGCGAACAGCTTATGTAGCATTTGGACCAATCAGACACACATTTGTTCATTAGATTTAACAAATAGATTAGATTTAGATTAACAAACCATCACAGACCCCTCACCCAACACCAGACTCGGTGCCTGTATGTCTGTGAATAAAGTCCAGGCCCCTGGCTACCATGGCAACCAGGAGATTTTTGCCAGGCCAGATAAACTTTACGACCTAATGGCATGTAGAGAGTTCTCTCTCTCACTACACTTTCCATAGGAAAGACATGTAATGCATATAAAAATGGACTCTTCTCTAATTAATTAATTGAAAAACCTTTCTTTGAATGAACATACACATCCTCAGGTCATTGTGTACAGGTGCATCTCAATAAATTAGAATGTCATGGAAAAGTTCATTTATTTCAGTAATTCAACTCAAATTGTGAAACTCGTGTATTAAATAAATTCAATGCACACATACTGAAGTAGTTTAAGTCTTTGGTTCTTTTAATTGTGATGATTTTGGCTCACATTTAACAAAAACCCACCAATTCACTATCTCAACAAATTAGAATATGGACATGCCAATCAGCTAATCAACTCAAAACACCTGCAAAGGTTTCCTGAGCCTTCAAAATGGTCTCTCAGTTTGGTTCACTAGGCTACACAATCATGGGGAAGACTGCTGATCTGACAGTTGTCCAGAAGACAATCATTGACACCCTTCACAAGGAGGGTTAGCCACAAACATTCATTGCTAAAGAATCTGGCTGTTCACAGAGTGCTGTATCCAAGCATGTTAACAGAAAGTTGAGTGGAAGGAAAAAGATGCACAACCAACCGAGAGAACCGCAGCCTTATGAGGATTGTCAAGCAAAATCGATTCAAGAATTTGGGTGAACTTCACAAGGAATGGACTGAGGCTGTGGTCAAGGCATCAAGAGCCACCACACACAGACGTGTCAAGGAATTTGGCTACAGTTGTTGTATTCCTCTTGTTAAGCCACTCCTGAACCACAGACAATGTCAGAGGCGTCTTACCTGGGCTAAGGAGAAGAAGAACTGGACTGTTGCCCAGTGGTCCAAAGTCCTCTTTTCAGATGAGAGCAAGTTTTGTATTTCATTTGGAAACCAAGGTCCTAGAGTCTGGAGGAAGGGTGGAGAAGCTCATAGCCCAAGTTGCTTGAAGTCCAGTGTTAAGTTTCCACAGTCTGTGATGATTTGGGGTGCAATGTCATCTGCTGGTATTGGTCCATTGTGTTTTTTGAAAACCAAAGTCACTGCACCCATTTACCAAGACATTTTGGAGCACTTCATGCTTCCTTCTGCTGACCAGCTTTTTAAAGATGCTGATTTCATTTTCCAGCAGGATTTGGCACCTGCCCACACTGCCAAAAGCACCAAAAGTTGGTTAAATGACCATGGTGTTGGTGTGCTTGACTGGCCAGCAAACTCACCAGACCTGAACCCGACAGAGAATCTATGGGGTATTGTCAAGAGGAAAATGAGAAACAAGAGACCAAAAAATGCAGATGCGCTGAAGGCCACTGTCAAAGAAACCTGGGCTTCCATAACACTTCAGCAGTGCCACAAACTGATCACCTCCATGCCACGCCGAATTGAGGCAGTAATTAAAGCAAAAGGAGCCCCTACCAAGTATTGAGTACATATACAGTAAATGAATATACTTTCCAGAAGGCCAACAATTCACTAAAAATGTTTTTTTTATTGGTCTTAAGTATTCTAATTCGTTGAGATAGAGAATTGGTGGGTTTTTGTTAAATGTGAGCCAAAGTCATCACAATTAAAAGAACCAAAGACTTAAACTACTTCAGTCTGTGTGCATTGAATTTATTTAATACACGAGTTTCACAATTTGAGTTGAATTACTGAAATAAATGAACTTTCCCACGACATTCTAATTTATTGAGATGCACCTGTATATTGTTACTGTTCGTGTATATTGTCTTTTGTACTGTTTCCTGTTTTATGCATGCTTATGATAGATCACTAGTTAATATTACCTCACTTATATCATGTTTGATCTCTATCAATTCGTCTTCGGATGATCTAATTGAGAGGGTGTATTATATGTTGCTACCTATGCAACATATGTGTTCTAAGAATCTTTAATAGTTTGTATATCAACTATTAATCCAACCCCATGCAAATTACCATGCTCAGAGACAAAGAGTCGTAAAACCTTCCCTCTAAAGAGACTGGAGCCCATTGGCTCTTTGACTCCCCAGAGGTGTGACCTCTATACCAGAAATAGCTCTCACACACAGGTCCGGCCCGCTCTTCTAAAAAACTCTTTCTTCTGCAAAAACTTTTTCTGCAAAAGCTCTTCTGCTATCTTCTGATTGCTCCGTGAGGGACTCACGGAGGGCCTGAACCGGTGTGGGCGCGCCCGGCAGGCCCCCAACATAGAGCCGTGGGTGATCTCCCCAGCCTGGGAGATGACTCTTGACCACAAAGTCCCAGTCTGCGGTTCTGTTAGATCCTAAGAGCATGAGGAAGATGTGAGCTAGAACTCTTCTGGACCATTAAGTTTTTGTGCCAGGCTTTACGGCCTTGTCTTTCCATTCAACCAAAGCTCCTTGGACCTCAGCAGATCTCTTTCTTAGCTCTTTTTCCACTCTCTACCTGGAAGAACATTTCTACCTCAGAACATCTTTGGAATTCATCATTCTTCAACACGGAAGAACGTGATCGCGAGTCCAAAAACCTTGAAACCATCAAAACTTTTCATCCGAGACCGCATTCCGGACACAAAAGAAATGCAAATATAGTACATTTAACTAAATGAAACAGAGGTTTAGTGTAAGTTATAGACCCCGTTATAAACGGCGCTGATGGTTTCATTCAGGTGGTTAAATGACTTTTTCCATAACTGCATTCTCTGTTTTCTCTAATGGCTTCATTCATCCACTTTAGCTCCACTTTGTATGTATGCGTGAGTGTATGTTATTCGTTGTTTGTTTAGATTAGTTATGTGTGTTAGCATTTAGTTAATAAAACTCTTGTGCACAAATTACATGAGTTTCTGATTCTGCCTTGCATATTAATGTCCCTTTACAATTTTGATCCTTGCATTAAGATGCATTAATCATCTTAGTCCATTATGCCACATTATCCCACGTTTTGCGGTGTGGGAGGAAAATACTATATACATATTCATTATATTAATAAACTGTATATTGAATTTGATATTTTAATAGCACTATCTTAACACATTAAGGTATATTAAGTGTTTATGGTTTTCTACGGGAGGAAAACCCTTAACGAGAAACTTTGCACATTGCGTTCATATTCTGCTGTTCTGTAGCCATGGATTTGCAGGTCTTATCTTTTTCTCCTACAGATAACTTGCAGGACCCTGTTCGTTATTGTACTAAATTAGTTTTAATCGTTTAACCACCACAGCATCTTGTCTCCATTAGCAACGCACACGATTCCTGTGGAATGAAAGTGACATCGCAGGTAGCGGAAAGTGCAAGCGGCGATTGCAAGTGGCATTGTAATTTAGTTTCTTTTTTCTTGTCTTCACCACCTGGCTACTGTTGTAAAATGTTGAGAGATTCAAACAAAAAATAATCAATAAATAGAACACAATAAAAAATAAAAAAGACTGCAAGTGACGTCACTCGCGGAAGCGCAGGTGTCTGAGAGTGCAAGTGCAAGTCTGCAGCCAGACCCTTCTCGTAATAACTACAACGTCTGCTTCTGAAAAGAAAGAAAGCTATTTAAGTATCACCATCATTAGGAGGGAAAGGTGTAAAAGACAACAGAAAGAACCGTAGCATCAGCTTAATAAAACTTAATACAAAACTGATTGCAGAATTACAATGAATATTGTGCATGAAAATGAGAATTTATCAGATTTGCCTTGATAGCACATGTACATCACTCTGTCGTATATTTCATTTGTGTGCTCACATCTGGAACACCTTAAGTTTTTTTTAGGTTGTTTGCTCATCTGCTAGACATCTATTGTGACAAAACACCAGACAAGTTTGACTCCCTTTTCAGAGCTTTTAAAGGCAAAATATGTAAGTTTTCGCCACTAGAGGTCGCATTTTCAAAACAATATAAAAGGCAAAGCTTGATGACACTATGAAGGAGGATGTTGAAGGATGTGTTAATGAATTATTATTTTGATTAATAAAACTCTTCTACATTTCCCCCTTTGAGACTTACTAAGTCTCACTTTTACTTGTCTTTATCCAGAGTGCAGTTTCATAATTCAGCCTCATCAGTTATCACTACCTAGTGACTAAATTAAGTCACACAGTTTTATCAACAATGACTAGATTATGCAACAGCACTCTGGCGGAGCAGCAGGGCCAAACCTCTTCCCCACACTTGACTAGGAAGGAGTAAAAGATCCTGTCTCCTTAATCCCTCATTTAAGATAAAACAATGTCATAAGCATGAGTGTGCAATTGGTTCAGCACTTGCCTGTGGTTGTCACAGTTATGTAGTATACAAAAGACATAAAAATTCAAAACATAAAACATGTAACATCAAAACATGTAACATCACAAAAAATAGCATAGTTGATCTTCAGCCCAGACACTTTGCGCATCGTAGAGGGCCACCCTTGGGCAGAGGTTAGGCTAGCACTTACACCCAGAGTATGGTTCATCTGTATACCTCTTCTTCGTCCTCAGTTGAGGTACTAGAGTCTCCATCATTTGTCAATGTTTGTGACATCCAGTTGGGTGTACATTTTGGTTACTCTTCAAATTCAGTTTCTCATCATCTTGACATATTAGCATTTCCATTTGCCTAGCTGTGGCTTTGACAACTAGTGACCTCAGTATAGGAAGTACACAGCAAAACAGTAATCCTCCTATTAATACTGCAACTCCTAAAAACATTCCTAATTTAGCTAACCATGCTCCCAACTTTAGATCAAACCAATCCCACATTTGATTATCTTTTCCAGCATTTGCTTTAAGTTTAATCCTTAGGTTTATTAATTTGATCATTACTTCACTAAATGCTCCTTCTGGAGCAGTATTATTTGGTATATAAGTACTGCATTGTTCCCCAAACATAACACATACTTTTCCTTTTTCAGTTAACAAATAATATAAAGCTATTCTATTTTGCCATGTCATTCTGATTGTTGCATCCAATTGCTCTCCTAGAAGGGATAAGGCCTCATCAGTGTAATTAATAAATCTTTGCTGATTGTACTTTATGTATTTAATCCATTCTGTAATTTTATTTTTCCCAATTCAAATTAATATTGATTCAAACCCTGATTTTACTTCATCTCTTGCATTAAATTTGTTAGGTATGCCTTTAAGTTCACCACATGAATTTATATAAACTGCAGGGTCTATTTCATCTGGTCTTTTGGTTCTAGTTTTTTCTTCAATTGTTGTTTCCTCTTCTAGAGAGATGTGACTCATTTTATATGTCACCATAACCCTAGTACCTAATCCTGACCATTTTTCTGGTGATGTTGGCAAGAGGCCTTATTCTAACCCACACATCCACCATATGTCTGCCAATGCAATATCAATTTAATCAAATATAGGTGGTGGTCCTTCTTTTATCCCTAAATAGTCTTCTTTACATTGTGATATTTTCCATATTTTGATGCATTTCCCTTCAAATCTTCCTACGTCAGTATTTCCCTTCTTCTCATAACATTCAAATTCTTGATCTGCCATTAAGTGTATTTTTCCTTGTGGCTTTCGTATTTTTTATTATTATTATTTTTATTTATTTATTTTTATTTTCCGTACTATTGGCCATATACAGGTATAGTTTCTAAAGGTATTTATTTATCTGCCTCTTTCTATTAAGCATTTACCTCCCAGTTTTATTACATCTAATCCCATTTCGCTAGATAGTCCTGGATATTTCTTAAACCAGGGGTTTTCAAACTGTGGGTCGCAGATTGTGACAAGGTAGGTCGCTCAAAGTCACTTGGCTGTAGCTAAATTTGTGTTTCAATGACACACACACATATTCACACACAGTTTAGTCTAGTGCTGCACGATATACCATCATTAATTACGAATCGCAATATTGGTAAGTGCGATTTTCGAATCACAAAGGCCGTGATTTAAAACATGCGTTGCATGTTTTGAAGTGCGGGCACGCACTAGTTGTAACAACAACTAGGGTCTCAGAGCAACGGTTCATTATTAAGAGGTTCAGTTCGCATTATTAATGAGAAGAAACTCGCTCACTCCATTCACTGCGCTGTATTCTGCATGAGATTGCATTACACTGGAAAATTCAAATATTACGAATACTATATCAGGTATGTTCATTCATTTCTATCGTCTGTTTGAACTCTGCGCATCTTTCCGAGAGATATAAAGAGTAAGTTGTTTTGATTCCTTCATATACATTTGGTTGCCTCTCAATAAAGAAATAAAGCATTTGTAAAAAGCATTTCACTTGCACGGGCTGTGCGGGGCACAAACGTGGGGTTAATTGTAACACTACATGATTTAAACATTTCCACGCGCTAGCATAACAAAATTTAGAAAATTTCCTATCATTTCCTTGCCATATCATCACTAGGCTAGAGAAAATTGTGCCAAAGTTCAAAAATCTTATATCGCTGAACATTTATTTAATCATTACAAAAGTAAATTTCTGGCTGAAATAAATTTGTCATCTTGGTTTGTTTAGGTTTATTTAAAATGAGACACATCTGTTTATTATTTTTACAATTATTTTAATCTCCAAACTCTTTTAGATAGTTCTGCTTCGCTTCTTATGGTTTGCTAAAATAAAAAAATGTTGAGTTGTGCTCCGCACTCCCCTACACACACGGACGGTTCATATGAGCATTTTCTGCGCTAAACCCCGCGATGACTTTAACAACACTCGCAGCACGGATTACAGTTCACCGGAGTGAGGTCGAGTTTTTATGGACATATTTCATATACTCATCTGTAAATGAAGAAATTAAAACATAAATAGTATTAGTGAAAATGTACAGTTGTACTATAAAATAAAATGGTTATTTTTCTTAAAAACTTAATTTTTTTTTTCTTTCTTTTTAAAAAAAACTTTTAATTAAAGATTAAGCTTACCGTAATGTCAATTGTTGTTGTTTTTTTCTATCTCAAATATTTTGGTGGGTCTTGAAATAGATTATACTTGTTTAGGTGGGTCGTGGAATGGAAAAGTTTGAGAACCCGTCTTAAACCATTCATCATGAGATATTCTACAACTTGAACTGTGTATGAGTATTGGTACAATATATAAGACTGGTCTTGCTTCAAAGCAAACTATGCAGTTTTCCCATTTTTCTTTTTCTACTGTGTAATTTACCCATTTATACCAATTTTCGTCTACCTTTTCCCATAAAACATTTGAATTGCTAATTTTCCAGTAACTGATATAATGATTATTATCTACAATGTGTCTATTTTATCTAGATATTTTTTGCTTCTCATCCAATTCTTATTCGTTTTGGATTAAGTAAAAGCCACTGCCAGATTCAGATGAGGGTTGAAAAGTCAATTCTAGGCTTGAGCTTGTAGAATTAGATGCATTAGGCATGTGATGATCATCAGATATCTTTTCCCTTTTCTGCTTCTCTGACAAAAGAATGTGAGCTCCTTGCTTATCTCTTTTTGAGTTGTCATCAGTTTGCACTTCATCTTGTGTCACTGGTCTCTCCTCGTCACTTTCTCCTGAGTTGTCTGCTTGTCTGTTTCCTTCTCTTTCCACTTCCTCTTTTCCATTTATTGGCCCACATCTGCTCCCAAGTATTTTCATCATCTCGTTAGCTGTCCCATCAATCATTCCATCTTCACCAGGGTGACTCTTTGTGAGTCGTTGCGATGGTCTTTCCATCCAGTTGTTGAAGCGGTTCTTATTGGTGGAGCAAACCATTCCTTGTCCTTTATAGAACTGATGTCACCTGTAAATGGAGTTTTTTGTTAGTGATATCAAGCATGCTAATTTTCTCATCTGGCCAGTCGTCTTTCTTGGTGTGACCTATGGAAATTTCATGTGGGTTGAGGGTTGTCCTGGCCCCTATTTTGGGCTTTCACAAATCTATTGCTGTCAATACAATGAGTATAGGGCTAATAACCATTTTCTATAATATAATAAAGAATTTGGTTTTACTCAGTTATCTGCATCCTTACTATTTTTCAATTGATTTCAAATTTATTCTCAACAATTTGCTAATTCAGTTATCTCTTTGTTTTATAAACTGAGTTCCACTATATCACTGGATAATTTCCTGGGCCTATCTTGCTCACTAGCATTGGCCTTATGACCTGGAAAACACTCAACCCACTTTATTTATGTTAACAGTCAGAAATACAATTTTTTATCCTTTTGACACAGAATCAGCTCCATCATGATATGCTGAAAAGAAAGTTAGATGTGGGGTGGACAGAGCAAGCTTGCTTTGCCTTCCCATGTAAAGTGTGGCACTGTTTTTCTTTCTGTCACAACAATGACCTAGGTACTGACCAGGAAACTTAACCAAGTTCATCCATGGTCATTATTTTCCTGGGCAGAATTTGCCCTGTGAGCCCACATATTAAAATTTGCATACAGCTGTTTTGGCAAAATTATTGATTTGCCTCCGTGTCTCTTCCGACACCTTCTTTTACTCCATACAACACCATCATTCATACTTTTTCACACTCTTTCACACCCCCCTTTTGGCCAAGACCTATTTTTCTCTGTGAGACCTCAGCAGATTGTGAACTGGATGATTTTAGCTGTGGAATGCCACGGATTCTGAATAGGATAACATGAACTTTTTTCGTTAGATTCTAGTGAGTGTACATAGTTTCTAGATGTCATATTATGCAGCTGGACCAGTGTTAATTTCGTCGACGAAGACGATGACGAAAAATATTCGTTAGCGAACATTTTTTCTATGACAAAGACGAAACGTTGACGAGCTAAAACTAATATCTGATGGTAAAAACTATGACGAAATGTATGCTGCATCTTCGTTAACAAGACAAGACTAAAATGTTATTTGAGGACTACCGGACATTCAAAATACATCCTATAGGCTAAATTAACTTAATGTCTTTCAAAATGTGCGTCCCTGTCACTGGATTGCGATCGGATAAGGGGCGTTTGCATATCTAGTCTCAGTATGGCAGCCGCAGTGGATGGACAGGCTACCAAAACGCGAACTAGCGATCTGAAACAATGGCCTCAGGTTAGAGATAGGGTGACCTGACGTCCCGTTTTTCCCGGGAGTCACAATTCTTTCTTGATTAACAAAATCATTTATTCCCGTTTTTCCAAATTCAATCCTTGATTCAAATTTCTCATGAGCTTAATTGATTTGGTCTAAAGAGAGAAGAATTAATGGCTGTTTCTGTTAGAAGACTACATATGAAATAGCTACCTAAATAAATGTTGGTAACTGCAGTTTGACTAAAAGTAATGACTAAAAGTTGACAAAAATGTAATGACTTTGTCAACTAAAACTAGACTATGAAAGACTCAAATGACTAAAATGTGACTAAGACTATTAAGCATTTTCGTCTCAAGACTTAAGACTAAATCAAAAATGCCTGTCAAAATTAACACTGAACTGGACAGCGTCAGTCACCATAAAGTTTAATTTAACACCGCAGTATAAACCCTTTTTTTTCTAACAAAAATCTAATAGATTAATTGATTTAGAATAATTGTCTAGTATAATTTAATAATTGCAATTATTGTGCAATTGAGAGAGCCAATTGTAATTTCTCAAATGTCACTTGTTTGTCTAATTTAAAGTTTAGTCAAATACTTTTTGTTATTGCTCATGAGCTACTTTGAGAAGAGGATTGGAGATCTCTGTATAATCTAGGATCCATGGCCATCAACATTTCCATCTTCTTATCCCCAGTGATGACAGCATATGTGATTTCATGATTTTGGATCTTTGGAATCATTTTTTAATTATTATTTTATTCAATCTAGCCCTAGAAAATTACCATTAAACATTATGGAGTGACCAATATTTTTATTTTATCAGCCATATATATTTTTTTCATATTAGACATCTTGTCTATCCTTTTTTTGTTTTGTTTTGTTTTTTCCAAAGAGTTCAGCATTCCCAGGGAAAGCAAGACCTGATAAAATGTAAAAATGTAAATGTAAAATGTAAAATGTAAAAAAAAAAACTGTAACTTGAATGCAATGTAAGTCGCTTTGGATAAAAGCGTCTGCTAAATGCGTAAATGTAAATGTAAATGTAAATGTAAATGTATTGTTGTCAATTCAGTTGTGCATTTTCCCAATTGGTTAATGAAATAGCCCTCACTATGCCAAATCCAGCTCCATTTTTATCTGATTGGTGAGTCAAGCACCCACTTCTGTCTGTCAAAATTCCTTTGTCTTTAAGACATAAGGCTGGACTGGTACCTACTGAAAAGCAGATTGAGAATGTCAGTTAAAACACAGAATTCAAAGAACTGCTGTGAGACCAGTGAATAATCAAGATTAATACAGTTAATAAAATAATTAACAAAATTTGAAGCAGTCTCTATAGTGAGTGATCATTAAGTATGCAGCACCTGTGCACGCAAAGGGAAGGGATGGAAGTCCTTCTGGTTAGATCATCAGTTTGTTGAAGCTGTTTGGCTGTTGCGCTGGGTCGTCAGTCTGTGATGGCACTCAAAGGCCTGATGTTGTGGTGTATGATCTCCGTTGTTTCTCTGCCTCTCCTCAGTCTGGCTTTTGACTCCTGCTAGATTTTTGCATTTCAGGATGTTCTCTTCACCCTCAGAAAAAGTCTCAAGTGAAAGATTCACCTTTTCCTGCTTTAAGTCAACCTTTCTCCATGCTGAAGTGTGCACTCCTCTTTCCGGAGGGTAGTTGAAAATCTATCAGCCCCTCCCTCTTCTTCTCTCTGCATCTGTGTCTTTGCTTCTTCGCCACTTTGTTAGACAGACTCCAGCTCATTGCTTCCCTTTGTCAAGGCACTGTTCCAGAAGCCATCTTTAACACTCAGAGACTGCATTAATCAAATTGAACCTTTGTAAACTCTGACCAAATTGTGTTGGAGCAATCAGCTCTTTACCTAATTTTCACTTTTCAACCATCTCTTTCAATGGTCCCTTAATAAAAAAAAAAACGTCTCATCTGGTTACAAACAGGAGTTCCCTTATTCTATTTTAGTAAAGCAAGTTCTTCATTGCAGAAAAATATAGCAATCAGTTTTTTCTTTGGAAAATGCAGAAAGCAGCAGTAATCTACCTTTATTATATACTACAATCAAACAAAAGAATCCTTTCTTTTACAACAGCATGACATGCGTATGGTAAAAACTTCAATCATAATTTTCCTTCTATTTTTGCATACATGGTTCAGAATAATCTAGTAATGGTGATTGAATTTTCCCAACCAACATAAAATATTTCCTTTTATTTTATTTTATTATTTAATCAGCAAGTTCCATTATTATTGTAAAATGCCCTATAGCTTTTGAATCAAAATTTCTATGAACTTGGTCACCCAATCTTGCTCTCATTCTGCATTGCACAACACAAGTTCTTTAGTTAACTCAAACCCAAATCTCTGAAACTCTGTAATGGATTAACTTTCATACTGTCTCCCAGGGACAACAAGATACAAATTTTAGAAGTCTTCAGATATTATATAAAGTTTTAAGCATGTGAAATCTTTTTATTCATCTATTAAGAAGTCATTAAATAATAAATGTATGTCATATTTTAATTAATCTATTATTATTTCAATATTCTGCAAAGTCCATATCTTGGAACTCTTTTTAAAATAACATTCACACAAGTCCCTTTATTATTTAGGGCTCATACACATCCTTTGTCCCTGTTTTAGATAGGGTTCAGACCCTCATTCACTCTTCTCCAGCGTAACACCAGTTGCGCCCATCTCCGCTGCCTAACCACACTCAAGTGACGTCCAGGAGGGGCACGCACCTGTGGTCCACCAGATTCAGAGCTTAATTTCTTATACAACCACAATCGTAGTCACAAATACACTCACACAAACATAGACATAGACACATACATTTACACAGACTACACTACACTACACTCTTCCGGCATAACCTGTCAGTTCTACTCGTTCTTTCACTGATACACTTCCTCAACACAGTAAAAAATCAGCACCCTGCAGGAATTTTTGCCTACCCATGCAGACCTCTGTAACTCCTCACCAACAGAGCGGTATCCGTAGAACTTGCACGCTCCCCTTTACTTTATCTGCTTAAATGTTTATTGCTATCCTTCAAGGCTCACTTAACAATAAACACAGACCATTGCATGTAATGTATATCTGCTTAACGTTTACGTCATACATCAAGGCCCTCTTGACAGTAAACACATTTTTGCATGCACAATCCGCCTTCATTTACTGCTATACATCAAAGGCTCTCTTAACAGTAAAACAGATCAGTGCATGCAGTTATTTCTTCTGGAATCAAAACCATTTTTTTTCCTATATAGTTCTTTAAAATTTGGAGGACCATTTTCAAGTGTTCTTACCACCATGGGCACACTTTGGCCAACAACACAAACCATTTATATAAGCAAAAACTGCCTCTCTTTTTAGTGGCCACTTAATTTGTGTTGCTCGTCATGTCAGCCCAATGTGGTCTTTCACCCTCTGCTCCTTTCCAGCCCTACGTTGGGCGCCAATTTGTGGTGGCTTCTGCCACTGCTATGAGGAATCATTCTCAAAGTCTTGGGGTTTTGATGCCAGAAAATAGACTTTATTATCAGAGACAATGAAGCCGAGAGTCCCTTCAGGGAATCTCCCGAGTCTGTGTCTGCACACTCTTTTACATAGTTTTTCCTTTAAGGCGTGTTACATACATTTCCTACATCATAGTCATTGTTTACCTTCTTTTGGCTGTGTCTCCATCTGGTTCCTGGAGCAGACATTAGGCCCCAATTTATGTTACGTTAAAGGAAGAGACCCTATCATGTCAAAACAGGATGTGCAGCTTTACCTTAAACCATACATCTGCACATTCCATTCTTCTGCAGGCCTCTACACACAGATACAAATTTATAATAGTGGAATAACTTGATACATAAATGGCTATATTCACATTGATTATACTTGATTAATTAATATTTTGATTAATAAAACTCTTCTACAAACCTAGGAGAGGAGGTAATTCTGACTTTGCTATGACAATCTGACGCTTCTGAATCAGTGACTGTAAGTATGTTTTGTTATTAGTTTAAGTATTTGCTATTGACTGTTCAAATGCAGAGTTTTGCGCATCGAGTGTGTGTGTGTGTGTGTGTGTGTGAGAGAGAGAGAGAGCGGGACAGGGTCACATCACAGTGGAGTCAGCTGTCTTAATTGCGGCTTGTGTGCAAACACATATGAGTATCATCACTGTGTCTGTCACGCGACTCTGTTCCCCTTTCGGGCTTGAACTGATGGTAAAACTAAGGACATTATTAACTGTCTTTACATTTATTTTGAAAGCTGAAGCACGCAATTATGGAAAGGGGCGTTACATTTCCGACGAGTGCTTGCGGTTTTCAGGCAATCACAATGCACTGTGCCAGTTGGCCAATCAGAGCAGACTGCGCTTGTCGGAAAGGAGGAACTTTGTAGAAAACGATGCGTTTGAGGGAGGCAGGGCATAGAAGACCTACAATAATGTACAAATGTTTTCCTATTTGATACTGTAAAAGCTGCTTTGACACAATCTGTATTGTTAAAAGTGCTATATAAATAAAAGTGACTTGACGTTGAAAAAAGTATTTTCCATTGAATAATTAATTTAAATTAATACAGTTAAATGCTGCCATTGACACTCCTAATTGAGATTGTAGATAGAGTGTCAATGGTCCATTTGAGAGATAGTTGGCGGTAATGCACTTACAAGTCTGCTATCCACCGTAAAGCAAGAAGAAGAAGACGATGCATCATGCGCTGGCTGTTGTGTTAACACGCTCAGGAGAGTTGGACCGTGCAGCGGATCAGAGGTAAAACACAATATACATACTGTTCAGTTTCTTGCACAGACCAATCGTTTTGTGTCTTTAGACCTCAATGTATCGTCACGAGCCGCAGGGTTTAATTTGGTTTTGTCTATGTATGTTTTTTTTCTCTCAAAGCCATGAGTCCCATTGACTGACATTATATGACTGACAGACTGCAACGGTTTGAGTTAAAAATCTTCGTTTGTGTTCTACTGAAGAAACAAAGTCACCTACATCTTGGATGCCCTTGGGGTAAGATAAACATCAAATTTTCATTTTTGGGTGAACTATCCCTTTAACAATTCAAACTTTTTATTTTGATTTAAATTTATGTTTATAATTGTTGCTAGTGAATTTTGTTTAACAGCATGTGTACAACAGTTGTGACCTACCATATTTTTCAATTAAAAACAGACATTGGAGGAAAAAATTTGAGTAGTTTACAGTACTGGATATTATTGTTGGACATGTAACATTTCTAGTGTAAAACATTTGTCATGTATTGGATGTTTCCTTACTTCAATGTTACCTAGCTATCTTTCAGTGTTTAAACCAGGGGTGGCAAACTGGCAGAGTCGGTCTGAATCAGGACCGTGAAGCCTTTTGACATTATGAAATTAATAAATACCAAATGCTATTTTCTAATAAAATCTAATTTATATCAAGCACATCAAGGTCAGCTCAGTAGCACTGTTTGAATCCTACAGCGCCACAGGTTACTACTAGAGTTAACTTGCTACGTGCAGGCGAGCATACAGTGAAGAGAGCAGAGATCGGCAAGCAGACAGATATAACTTTCACTGAGTGAAAAACAAAGGCATTCTCAAAAATTAGAAAAGTTGATGGGTCCTTAAAAGGTCTTAAATTTAGTTGTATCAGATTTAAGGCCATAAAAATTCTGAAATGGTACAAGAAAGTCTTAATTATGATTTCAGGAGGTCTTAAATTTGGGGACAGAAAGACATGCAACGAGTAAACTACAAAAGGCTATGATTTCATTGAATAAACATGAGCGCTGCACAAAGTCAGGTGCTGCCCTTTTTTGTGTACTGTCGTTACTTGGGAAACCACTGTATTTCTGCTGTTCCAAAAGCACCACCTGCTGGTAGAGAATGAATTTGCACTTTCAATAAGCCCGTCTGCTGTTTTTGCCCTGTATGTGAAAATCAACCCATGTGTTTACGCAGCAAACACACAGTTGTAAATTTGAACTGGTGGATCAACAAGAAGCTAATGCATTATAACAATCCAAACAATCAATGTAATAATCGATAATAATTGTTTAAATTAATATGATTATTGATACTTTTGATTCCATTTCCATTTGTGAAGTCATGGCCTAATGGTTAGAGAGTTGGACTTGTAACCGAAAGGTCGCAGGTTCGTGTCTCGGTACTGGCAGGGATTGTAGGTGGGGGGAGTGAATGTCCACAATAACATGACCGATGTAAGACACTTGAGCACTGAACCCCCGGGTGCTGCAGCTAAAATGGCTGCCCATTGCTCTGGGTCTGTGTGTTCACTGCTGTGTGTTTTTTCACTTCTCACTGCTGTGTGTGCACAAATTCAGAGTATGGGACACTATACTTGGCTGCATGTCATGTCACTTTCACTTTCATCATGTCATAAAACTTTTTGTTTTTGTGAAAACCTGTATCTGAACTGTAAATTATGCTTTGTGCAGTAATTATTTATTTGTGCAGGTCTTAAAAAGTCTCAAATTTCCTGCAGGCACCCTGGTCTCGCAAAAACCATCAATTTGTGTTTTTAGGTATATAACTGTCTGGACCTCAGCTGGTGAGGAGGGTTCATTACTGGACCGCAACTAATTTTAGTTGAATACCCCTGGTTTAAACTGACGATTTGCTGGAATTTGTGCTCTGCTTCTGTGGGCAGTAAACCCTGCCTACTTTAATTAGATTGGCCAGATCTCAATCATTTTGACATTGACGAGTGGCTGAGGCAGAAAAGCCTAAAAATGTAACTTTTGAACCTTTTCTCCAGTTTGGCCATTTCTAATTATTGTAGGGAGACTTGTCCCCCTAATGTCTATAGCTAGTGGTTATAGCACGTTAAGAGCAAACTCAATATGCTCCTCATCATTATTAAAACATACATAATGTACAGGCAGGTGAGCCCAGAATAAACGCAACACGCAAAGTTTCACGTTAAGCGTTTTCCCAAATAGAATAAACGGTCTACAGCTCTTTTATATCATTGTCTTTGTCCATTAAGATATATTACGTGTTTTATTTAAAATGATTTTCTATGGGAGGAAAACGTTTAACTGCAATTTAACACATTGCGTCCTTTTAATATCACTTAATGCATTTCATAATGCATGTTCATATCTGCTGGTCTGTATCTTTGTGTGAACAAGACTTATAGGCTACAAAATAAAAAATAAAAATACGTCACTCGCGGAAGCGCAGGTGTCTGAGAGTGCAAGTACTGAGAGCAGGGGCGTAAATTTCGTCTAACAGTAGGGGGGGACAATATACATAAAATTTCTCAAGAGCAGTTTTTGAAGGGGACACAAATAATACAACTAAAATTGTACTTGTAAGGACATGTATACACAGAGGAAAGCTACAACTATTAGTGTAGCAGGGAGACTAAGGCGTTATTCTAATGACAAATGTCGAGAGCGCATTATTGTAGCGCGAAAGCACATTAATACTGTATAAATCGCCAGCACGAATCTCTTCCCTCGCATGCGGATTTTCTTTGCTCTCGCACAAAACCGGACACGCTCTCTCAGAAAAACGCTGCTCTCGCAAAGAGAAAATAATCACATCATCCGATGTTTAAGTGAATAAAATAGCCAACTGACAGCCTTACTTACTGGAGTTCCACAACTATTGAGACTTTGTTCTCTCACCGGACTTGTGTGTGTGATATAAAAGAGGAAAGCATTTGGACCAAAGCACTGAGGCAAGGGAGGGGGAGACTCAAAATGTTTCTAAACTTAAAACGCATTTTTGCCCCATTTGCGTTTGTGTTGTTTTACTATTTACACAATTATTTTAAGTATAAAACATTATTTACAATACACAGCGTGTTTTTTAATCATATTTTTTAGGGGGGACAACCCTCAGATAGGGGGATCTTGTCCCCTCCGACCCCCTCGGGATTTCCGCCTATGACTGAGAGTGCAAGTGCAAGTCTGCAGCCAAACCCTATTGGGTTATTACAGCCTGTCATAACTGCTGACCACATTGAGCTCCCAGTTGTAAATTGAACAAAGAGTCTCATTGAAGGGAGGATTTGTTTATCGCACATTCCCTGACACTCCCTGAACTGTAAAAACATTAGGGTGTGCAGAGGGTGGAGCATTAACATTACTGAGATTTCATTTTTGTTCTCTGAACTGAAAGTATTTTCTACATAGATCAACTAGACTTTAGGATTTTTGTTCAAAGTCAAAATGGTGGAAGAGGCAACATGATTGACGTGGGAAAATGCAGAGGTGGTGTCAGGATTCTGTTTCGGTTAAGTTTTTCTTGCGTTTCCTGTCTATTTCCTTTGTTCCCATTTTCCCTCCTCTATAGTTTCCCTGGTTACTCATGAGTTAATTAATTATTACTTATTTGTTCTGTTTATTGTTTCTCAGAGTTATTTAAGCCCTGTGTCTCATTTGGTTTCTTTGTCTGATATTGATTGTGTTCATTGTTTGTGTGATGTGTTCTCCTGTGGATTCCCTTTGGATTTATTATTAAAGGAGTCCTATTATGAGCCTTTTTACAAGATGTAATATAAGTCTCAAGTGTCCCCAGAATGTGTCTGTGAAGTTTAAGCTCAAAAAAACTCCACAGATCATTTATTATATCATTTTGAAAATGCCTATTTTGAGTGGAAGCAGAAACATGCTGTTTTCAAGCATGTCTCAAAATGCAAATGAGCTGCTGCTTCCCACCCCTTTTACAGAATAGAATTGTGCCTTTACAGCTGGTGTCTCAGATACTCTGCTAAAAAATATCCATTTGGTTTTGTATGGAGTCAATTTAATGCCACATATATATGCAATAGAATAAAGTTTTGCAAACGAAAATTAAAGTATTGAGAAAAATAAATGTGCTTTTTGCAAACAAAAATAAAGAATTGCTAAATATAAATGAAACAGAGCAAAAGCAATGATTTTCAATACATATTTTCCATGGCCATATCTACTAATTTATTTGCAACGCTGCTTTTATTTTGCGTTTCAGTCAAGTTTGAACTTGCGATACCGTTTTCCCCTTTGCGCTTCACGTTTCTGCGCGTCTCACTTTGTGGCGCTGTTTTGACATGTTTTGACGTGGGGGTGGAGTCAAGTGTATTATAGGTATGTGTATTAGCAGCGTTTGCTCAAGTTGTAAATGAAAAACGAAGTCGAGCTTGATATGAAGCTTGAGTCTTAGACCTTTTTAATAATGTATAGTTTATGAAGTTAATTGCATTCTTTTACATTAAAACTAGCAGTAACTCTGAACTAATGTAAACAAAGAACGCTGTGCGCTGGCGTCCTCCCACAGGTTAAGATTTTAAACAAGCACTGTTAATACACATTTAGTTAACCAAATGAAACAATACACATTTTAATGCTATAAAAGTGTGCACATTGAGAGAAATAAACAGCAGATGTTCATATTAACTTCTTCAACTTGAGCAAATGCTGCTAATACACATATACATTTGTTAATAAAATTAAAACATACATGTTTTAAAGCTAGTGAATAAAAGGAAACGATCCACCCGCATGCCTCTGCTCAATGACGGTGCCTGGATCAGTTGTGATCTGCGTCTTGGGCCGATGATGTCACTTCCAGGGAGGCATGCCCAGGCCTGTTGTACACACCCCCCGTCCCTTGACTCCACCCCCATGTCAAAACAGCGCCACAAAGTGAGACGCACAGAAACGTGAAGCGCAAAGGAGAAACCTCGGTATCACAAGCTCAAACTTGACTGAAACACAAAATAAAAGCAGCGTTGCAAATAAATTAGTAGATATGGCCATGGAAAATATGTATTGCAAAATCAGTGCTGTCATGAATCTGGTCCATGGACCTCCATTTGTTCGCCACCAGAGGTCACCCTTCCATCGCATTGACTCTCACACCACACACTACCCCGGACTTCATTTCCCAGCAGCCATTTCCCTAATCACATGCTCACCCCTGATACCCATCTCGCAATCACACACACTACTTAAGCCATGGACTTCCTCAGTCAGATCGCCAAGTATTGTATGCATTTATCGCTCACCCTAGTGATAGCTACTCTACGGAGCCAGTTCCTAGTTCTTAGTCCTTAGTTCATAGTCTTGGTCTTGCCTGTTTACCTGTGTTTTGATTCTAGCCCGTGTTTCCTGGATTAACCCTTGCCTTGCCGTTCGGACCTCTGTTTGCCCCTCGTTTGGATTATTGCTGTTTACCTGGATTTACTCTCTCTGCCTTGCTCTTTGGATATTGTTCGCCGATCGAAGACCTCACACTTGTTCTAGGACTACTCTGTGTCTTGCCTGTGTTATACCTGTTTGCCATCGTCTGACCCTGCCTGTGTTTTGACCATGTTTTACAATAAAGCCTTGCACATGGATCCGCACGTCTCTCGTCTCGTCAGCTCCGTAACAGAATACTCGGCCATACAAGGATCCAGTGGCTTTCATGAACAATACTGGCCAGGTATGGACACAGAACTACCTCTGTTACGCTTCAAGCAAGGTACCCGATCCCTTGAGGAGTGTATAGAGGAATTTTTAATTTTAGCGAATGACTCTGAGTTGCCGGACTGTTTTTTTAATTGACTTATTTTGTGATGACGTTAATCAACCGCTCAGATCCAAGCTTCTCCGGGAGGGTCCGCGGTCATCAATAGTACAGTTTATGGACTATGCGCTGCTGTGTGTTGGCTCTTCATTTACTGTGGGTGTTGCGGAGGAGGAAAATGACACCGCGTCTATGACTGAGATGGCGGCCGTAGCAGAGCCCATTCACAAAATGGCGGCCACCACGACGTTCCGTCAGTGTCACAACTGTCATTCCTGAGCCAAGTCACGTCACAGCAGATCTTCTAGAGACGCGTCACGTCACAGCTGCTCATCCAGAGACACGTCACGTCACAGCTGCTCGTCCAGAATCACATCACGTCTCAGCTGATCTACCAGAGTATAGTCACGCCTCCACTGATCTACCAGAATCTCTTCGCATCTCAGTGGATCTTCCAGAGCCTCCTCCATGTCTCCGCTGACCTTCCAGAGTCCCTTCACGACACCACTGACCCTCCAGAACCACGTCACGTCACCGCTGATCATCCAGAGTCTTGTGACGTCCTGTCCACCACACCCAGATATTCAAGGTCAGTGCTCCGATTTCCCAGGTTGATATCTAGTGTGAGTGATGCACCGCTGGTGTCTGCACGTGCAGCTGGTATCCCCAAACCCACTCACTCTAGCCCTCCTGTCCCTGAACTGAGTCCCCTGTCCGAAGCGCTTCCCATAATGGGGATCATTTTATATTGCATTTTGGGCCGCATATACCACCACAGAACTGCCCCAGGCGATGCACCCGCTGCAGCTTCTCCAGAGGAGGTGGCACTTGCTGCAGAACCTCCTGAAGCAGCGGTGCTCGCTTCAGACCCTTTTATGGTGGTGGGCGCCCAGCAAGGAGCTCTTTCTCATTCCCTATGGTTACCACTGTAGAACCTCCAGAGGTGGCGGCAACTGTTGCAGAACCTCCAGAGGTGTCAGTGGTATCCGTCTGCGAATCCTCGTCTTGCCCTGTCTCGGCTATGAAGGCCGTCTGTGAGCTCTCGTACTGCCCTGAAACGGCTATGAAGGCTGTCCCTGAACTCTCATCCTGTCCTGTCACGGCTATGGAGGCCGCCTGCATATCCTCGTCCTGTCTTGTCACAGCCAGAAGGGCTGTCCCTGAACTCTCGTCCTGCCCTATCACGGCCACGGAGGCTGCTTTTGAACAGTTGCCCCATTCTGAACCAGCCATTGTTAACGGTCTGTCCATCTCATCTTAACTAATATGTCTGATTTTGAACTGTTTGTATTGCCTGTGTCTGTCAAGAAATCTAACCCTGAACTGTGTGTCGTAAACTCAGAGACTATAAATACACCCCAGGTCTGTCCCGTTAACCCGGTCACTACCCTAGAGACCAGTTATGAATCGTCTGCCCGCTCAGTTGCTACTAGGGAAGATATCAATGAACTTCTTATGTCCCCTGCCTCAGTCCGTGAGGCCATATATGCTCTGCCTGTATCCTGTGTCTCAGTTTTCCCTAGGTCCCAGTCTCTGCTGTGGGTTCCTGATTCATTGTGGTGCTTTCCTGATCCGTCGTGCTGTTCTCCTGCTCCGCCGTGGAGGTCCTCTGCCCCGTCTGCTCCGCCGTGGAGGTGGTCTACAATTCCGGTCTGGTGGTCATCTGCTCTGCCGTGGTGGTCTTCTGCTCTGTCTGCTCTGCCGTGGAGGTCGTCTGCTCCGCACTGGTGGGCTCCAGTTCTGGCTGCGCTACCCTGGTGGGCTTCAGCCTCGTCTGCTCTGCCCTGGAGGGCTTCAGCCTCGTCTGCGCCACCCTGGAGGGCTTCAGCCTCGTCTGCTCCGCCCTGGAGCAGACGGGACTGGAGCCTCGGTGGGCTCCAGTCCCGCCTGCTCCGCCTTGGTGCCCTGTTCTGCCTCGGTCTTCGACCTCTCCACTCCCAAGTGGACCTGGCCCTCCATCCCTCCCTCTGTTCCGCCTCCGCTCCACCACCCTCTTGGATTGTGTAATGTTTGGAGCGTCTGGAAGCCGCTCCTTGGGGGGGGGCTATGTCATGAATCTGGTCCATGGACCTCCATTTGTTCGCCACCAGAGGTCACCCTTCCATCGCATTGACTCTCACACCACGCACTACCCCGGACTTCATTTCCCAGCAGCCATTTCCCTAATCACATGCTCACACCTGATACCCATCTCGGAATCACACACACTACTTAAGCCATGGACTTCCTCAGTCAGATCGCCGAGTATTGTACGCACATATCACTCACCTAGTGATAGCTACTCTACGGAGTCAGTTCCTAGTTCTTAGTCCTTGGTTCATAGTCTTAGTCTTGCCTGTTTACCCGTGTTTTGATTCTAGCCCGTGTTTCCTGGATTAACCCTTGCCTTGCCGTTCGGACTCTGTTTGCCCCTCGTTTGGATTATTGCTGTTTACCTGGATTTACTCTCTCTGCCTTGCCCTTTGGATATTGTTCGCCGATCGAAGACCCACGCTTGTTCTAGGACTACTCTGTGTCTTGCCTGTGTTATACCTGTTTGCCATCGTCTGACCCTGCCTGTGTTTTGACCATGTTTTACAATAAAGCCTTGCACATGGATCCGCATGTCTCTCGTCTCGTCAGCTCCGTAACAATTGCTTTTGCTCTGTTTCATTTATATTTTGCAATTCTTTATTTTTGTTTACAAAAAGCACATTTATTTTTCTCAATACTTTCATTTTCGTTTGCAAAACTTTATTTTCTTTTGCAAAACTTTATTCTTTTGCATATGTATGCGGCATTAAATTGACTGCATAGTTTTGATTATTATGTCTATTGCGCTGAAATTATGCATTTTAAACCATATTAGTTTAATCTTATGATATACGGTTTTCTGAATGCACACATCTGAAGCATGCACACAGAAGCATGCATGAGATAAGCAAGCAGAGCACAATCCTAGAACATCATGTGTTGCACTGGGAAATTTAACTGGAGAAATGATTTGTTTTGATATTTTTTTATTATTATTATTATTTACTGGTCTGAGGAAAAAGAAGGGGTGTAGAGAGCAGCAGCTTATTTGCATTTAAAGCTACAGACACTAAAAGAGCCTGTTTGAATTAGGCCAACAAAATGGTATGTAATAAAAAATAACCTTTATTTATACCCTAACTTTAATCTGACATTGTAAAGCTTTAAGGAGAATATATCAACCTGTGTAACATGAAAAAATGGTACCTGCTGTATGTTGCTGATTCATTAGTTAACCATAAACCATTTATTAATTAATTAGATACTTTATTTGTCCTCAGAGAGGAAATTCATTTTCACAGAAGGTGCATATAAAACACAAGGACAGCTACACATTATGTATAAACTTGTCACAATACATTCACAAACAGTTACGTACCCCACAAAAAAAAAAAAAAATGTTAATGTCAATACTGGGATGAATCTGTGTTTTGGAGGAGCTAAAATCTAAAAACCAGTTCTTTAGTCTTTGAAATGTTAAGATGTAAAAAACTGTCATCACACCATGTGCTAAAATATGTTATGGAATGTTGATAGTCCAAAAAAGAATCGTTATCACTGTTTTTGAGCAATGCAAGAATAGCTGTCATCTGCACATTTTAAATAATGGATAGTAGTAAATGGACTCTGACAATCATTCGTATAGAGAATGTAGAGTAATGGACTTAAAGGGGTCCTATTATGCTTTTTCACTTTTTGAATTTTAGTCAGTGTGTAGTGCGTATGTTTGGGCATAAAAAAGATCTACAAAGTTTCAAATCTCAAAGTCCACTCCAAAGGGAGATATTTCGTTTTTAAAAAATCCCTTTTCAAGAACTACAACGAACGGCTCGTTTGGACTACAAAGTTGTTTTCCTGTATTTGTGACATCACAAATTGGTCAATTAGAATATCATTAAAATAAATCCCGCCTCCGGAAATTTGAATGCACATTTCAAAATCGCAACCTGGTGCTGGTGTTTTTATATCACTGTATTTCTGAAGGAAACCGACTCTCTTCAGAAAATCTTGGATGTCATTTTCATTTCATCTTGCATGTAATGTCTGATAAAGCAGCGTTTGTGAGAGGAGCGCTGCTTTGTGTACAGTGTTACCGGGGAAACCTCGCTCTCTACCACTCCAACAGCGCCTCCCGCTGGCAGAGAATTAATTTGCTTTTAGTCATTCTGCCTAGCTGTTCACCAATCACAACGCACTGGGACAGCTAACCAATCACAACACATTTCATTTTTCGGAAGGCGGGCCTTCATCAAACCCGGAACTAATTGAGCCGTTCTGGGGAGAATGGTATTATAATAATGTAAATTATGTGAAAAATAATGCGTTTTTCGAACCACCAAACATGAGAGCATGTTCTAGTACACCCCTAAAACGAAATCAAGACTTTGTAAAAGAGCATAATAGGACCCCTTTAATACACATCCCTGAGGGGCCCCAGTATTAAGAACAATGGTGGGTGATAATGAATTGTTCACTTTTACCACTTTCGGACTATTAGACAGAAAGTTATAAATCCAGTGAATTAATGGTGATGGAACTTGCAGAACCTGTAATTTCTTGATTACCTGATGACGCTGAATTGAATTAAAGGCAGAACAAAAGTCAATAAAAAGAAGTCTCACATAATTTCCAGGGGTGTCCAAGTGTTGAAGTAAACAGTGCAGAAGACAAGCCACTGCATCATCTGTACCTCTTTTCTGCTTGTATGCAAATTGAAGTGTCCAAAAATGGTGAGACACATGGAAAAATTATATTTTGGACCAATTTCTCGAAAGATGTCATTATGATTGAGGTTAGCGACGCTGGCCTGTACTGATTTAACTCTGATGGATGTGATTTTTTGGGGACAGGAATGACAATTGATGATTTCCATATTTTTCCGTATTTTTGAAGTGCAGAGTGATCGAAGGAAGATAGAATGAAGAATAGGAGTTAATTCCAGGGCACAGTTTTTCAAGACCCGACCTGGAATTCCATCTGGCCCTGGAGCCTTATTCGGCTTGCATTTAATGAGCTGGAAATAGACATCCTGCTTGGTTAAGAGGGACTAATAATCCAACACTTGCAAAGGCATGGAATCCAAAAGGCTGTCACACTTTGCTGAAAAATCAGAGGTGTCAAAACGGGCATAAAATTATTAAGATTGGTAGCAAAGGTGATAGGATCTGAAACACAAGTAGTCTGTTTAATAGATTGTCCAGTAAAGGTCAATGCACACTGATTCCGAAATTCTCATCCAAAATTTTTTCACGTTAAAAAATAAATATGATTTCATGTTGGGTCAATCACGTTTACACACTGCATCTGAAACTTTTGTCTGTCATAAAAAATTCGGACCAGGTTTGATTTCCTGCATTTTTGCATCCGTAGCAAACATTTTTATAGGAAAGGACGACAAATACGAAAAAAAAAAATGAAAAACGCATCCGAAAATTTCAGACTCAGTGTTCAATGACCTTAAAGGGGTCATCAGATGCAAAATTCAAAATTCAGTTGTTTGAAGATAAATGTGTGTTGGAAGTGTGTGTATGCATCCATCCTATAATGATAAAAATCCACCCAGTGTTTTTTTTTTAAATCCCTATTTTAAAATCCCCTTTCTTAAATCAGGCTGTTCTGAGATTCCTGTCAGAATGACCTAGTTCTGTACAGGCCACTCCCACGACAGTTGATTGACAAGACCGTCTTATCTTAGACCTGCCCTGAGTGAGCTGAGAGCTGTCCGCCTCTGGTGCAGGGGAAGACAAGATGTCTCAGATTAAGCGATTTAAGTGTTTAGCTGTTGGATGTAATAATGAATATAGCAGTCGTCAATTACTCCCTACACCTGAGACGCAGAGGATTAAGGGTATTTTCGTTTTGAAGGGAATGCGCCGATCCCATCATCATCATCATCATCTTCCGCTTATTCGGGGCCGGGTCACGGGGGCACCAGTCTAAGCAGAGATGCCCAGACTTCCCTCTCCCCTGACACTTCCTCCTGCTCCTCCGGGGGGACACCGAGGCATTCCCAGGCCAGTCGGGAGACATAATCCCTCCAGCGTGTCCTGGGTCTTCTCCCGGTGGGACGCGCCCGGAACACCTCCCCAGGAAGGCGTCCAGGAGGCATCCGTAACAGATGCCCGAGCCACCTCAGCTGGCTCCTCTCGATGTTGAGGAGCAGCGGCTCTACTCTGAGCTCCTCCCGAGTGACCGAGCTCCTCACCCTATCTCTAAGGGAGCGCCCAGCCACCTTGCGGAGAAAGCTCATTTCGGCCGCCTGTATCCGGGATCTTGTCCTTTCGGCTCACGACCATAGGTGAGAGTAGGAACGTAGATTGACCGGTAAATCGAGAACTTCGCCTTGCAGCTCAGCTCCTTCTTCACCACGACAGACCGGTACATCGACCGCATTACTGCAGAAGCTGCACCGATCCGTCTGTCAATCTCCCGTTCCATCCTTCCCTCACTCATGAACAAGACCCCAAGATACTTAACCCTCTGGGGTCTGAGGGTGTTTTGGGGGCCTGGAGAAGTTTCGACATGCCCTGACATTTGTGCTTTTTTCAGTTACTTATATAAATGGCTAAAGTCTAATAACACTGTTAACAGCACAAACTGGGCTATAATAATATGTTAGCAGCATTTATGTACATGATTGTGTTTGAGAAAGCAACGTTTATGCGTGGTTAGTGAAAAACTAAAATTTTAAGGTCACTGAAATAAGGCCATAAAACACATACAGAACATCTGTTTACAAGACTTTTGAGAACTGGATCTTGTAGCCTAGAGTTTTTGCTTCAAAATTATGTGAAAATCAGCTTGTTTACTCACTCACAGAAAACAATATATTGATTTAAATTTTTAAAGACATGTTTTGTGATCAAAAGCCTATATGCGAGGGAGTGGCAATGGGCTTGAATATTAAGTGATTCTCACCTGAGAGACAAAGGGCCCTCCCCTAATGGCCCCCTAATGGCCCATCAGTGTGACTGTGACTTTGAGGCAGGTAAGAGAGAATGTGAGGAGATTGAAAAAAGTGTTTTTTTTTTTTTTTTTTTTTTTTTGTATTTTATTTACAACACAGTATAATCAAAACATACATAATGAAGGTCAAAGACACATTATTGTGCACACTGATCTAACCACAGAGATGTGAACAGACTTTGAGTCATTTCTGCAACAGATTCTGTTCAACAAGTGAAACAAGTAAATCATACCTGGTATTTACTTGTTTTATTTAAGTGTTTCTGCTTCTTTCCATGGATTCAAGAAGAAAAAAAAACAATCAGTAGTCAAGGAGCTTGTTTTACCATAGAATATCAGTGTAGTTGAAAATCTGATGTTGGTACAGCGCTCTCAGAGGAAAACAGTTTGAAGAGACTGAAAGTCAGCAGGATTCATCTGTGGTGCAGGTATCTGATTCAATAAAATACAAACAACCAAAAAAAAAAAAATTAAAAAAAAAAAAACATTTGTGAGCATGTTAATATCACGAGCATCTGTATATATGTAGCCATAGACTCACGCATGCTTTGTACTATCGTAAGAACAAAAACATTTTATATCTGAGAAACTAATTATTATTGTTTAGCACATTATTAAAATCTATTTTTGAACAGAGTAGGCTATTAATAATAAAAGTTCTAAACATACGTAGATTCGTAGCATTCATCATGTTACAGTGTACATTCATATTACCTTTGTTTTATATAGAGCATGAAAACATCATAGCACTGTAAGAAATTTAAATACAATGAATTGCCTATCATATTCAAAATGTTTCACTCAATTTCAAACATTGTAGTCATGAATTATAGTTTGGTAAAAACCCAACTATGATTTTGTAGTCATATAGCCATCCTTAACATCATGAATGATTTTATAGCTGCCTAAGATATGATTCTGCAGCCATAGACTCACGCATGCTTTGTACTATAAAAGGATGTACTTTGTACTATAAAAAAGGATATTTTATATTTGAGAAGTAATTGTTATCATTTAGCACGCTATTAAAATATATTTGTGAACAGATTATTAATAATAAACATGGTCTAAACATTCTTAGATGCGTAGCATTCATCATGTTGTAGTTTGGGAACAACCCAACTAGTAATGTGTTCAAGTTTGTCACAATAACACGTTAACTAATGCAAAAAAAAAAAAAAGAAACATTACTTACTCATCAGATTGATCTTCTCTTCTAGATGAAATATTGTTCTTCTTTTGAGGGAAATCCAGTCTTTACTCAGCGCGTCTTCTTGCAGAAACGAACAGTAGCCGCGATGAACGAACTCCTCACGCTTTGTTTATGTTGGGCGTTTCCATGCGCACGTGTCTCAAGTGGATATTTACATATGAACGGCGCGAGCCGCGAGGGGGCGGGATTGCATTAAAGATAATGAGTTAGACGGGAAAAACTGAACATCGTGTTGGTTTCATACGGATTACTTTATCACAGAATGTTTGTTTTTGACATGACTAACTTCATTGAAAAATAGACACTTCAAGCTTTCTATAGATATAACTCATGTCTCTGTGCTGAGTATTTGCTGAGTTACAGTTCATTTTAGTGACGCGTTTCTAAAAGCAGCTTGCGGAGACGGAGAAGGCAGAGAGCGCACCCTGTTTGTTTTCTTTATTCTTCAAAAGCACAAAGTTTAGTTGTTATAATGAGCGTATACAAATAAAAGTAGACCCCTTACAGATTTGAATGGTGTATTGCTCTTATCTGTACGATCAAAAATGGCAGAGTAATTCAAGCTCATTTCGGCCTTATCAGGAAAATCTGCCACAAAACGCGTATCCACGTTTGTCGACCCCAGAGGGTTAAGCCCTTTCAAGCCACAAGCTTTTGAAATCTTGATGTCAAAATCCAGCATTTTTCCAAAAATCCCTGGCGCCTAAAGGGTTAAAAGCTCTGAAAAGGGAGTCAAACTTGTCTCGTGTTTTGTCACAATAGATGTCTAGCAGATGAGCAAACAACCTAAAAAATTTTTTTAAGGTGTTCCAGATGTGAGCACACAAATAAAATATACGACAGAGTGATGTACATGTGCTATCAAGGCAAATCTGCTAAATTCTCATTTTCATGCACAATATTCATTGATGTCATTTTGCAGTCATTTTTGTATTGTTTCATTAAGCTTCTATACTACTTTGTCGTCTGTTACACCTTTCCCTCCTAATGATGGTGATAATTAAATAGTTTTCTTGCTTTTCAGAAGCAGATGTTGCAGTTGTTATTAGTCTATCATGACTGCTGACCACATTGAGCTCCCAGTTGTAAATTGAACAAAGAGTCTCATTGAAGGGAGGATTTGTTTATCGCACATTCCCTCACACTCCCTGTTACTGTAAAAATTTTAGGGTGCGCAGAGGGTGGAGTGTTAACATTACTGAGATTTCCTTATTGTTCTCTGAACTGAAAGTGAGAGGCAACATGATTGATGGAGGAAAATTCAGAGTGAAAAATGGTGTCAGGGTTATATTCTGTTTTGGTTAAGTTTTTCTTGTGTTGCCTGTCTATTTCCTTTGTTGCCATTTTCCCTCCTCTAGTTAGTTTCCCTGGTTACTTCCGTGGTGTTAATTAATTAGTACTTGTTCTGTTTCTCATTTATTTTGTTTCTCAGAGTTATTTAAGCCCTGTGTCTCATTTGGTTCATTTGTTTGGTATTGATTGTGTTCAGGGTTTGTGCTACATGTTCTCCTGTGGATTCCCTTTGGATTTATTATTAAAGGATACCTATTATGCCCCCTTTTACAAAATGTAATATAAGTCTCAAGTGTCCCCAGAATGTATCTGTGAAGGTTAAGTTCAAAATACCCCACAGATCATTTATTATATAATTTTGAAAATGCCTATTTTGAGTGGAAGCAGAAACATGCTGTTTCTTTAAAGGCAAATGAGCTGCTGCTCCCCGCCCCCTTTTAAGCCCTAAAAACACTTCACGATTTTCGGCTGTCCCAGACGAAAGATTGACATCATGAAACAATCGTGACCATTTCTGTGATCGTGGCTCCTAATCGGTGCTCTTATGTCGTATAGTGAGAGAGGTTCAAAGACAGCCGTTTTCTCGGTCTTGTGACCAAAGATAGCCTACAATACAGAGTGATCATCGCACAGTGTGTTTGCTGCTACGATCCACGTTTACTGACCAATACAAATGTGACAGTCAACACAACATGGGGCTAAAACATAAAACTGCTTACCTCAAGCTGTTATCCCTTCCTCTTTCGCCGCTTCCACTTTTTTCAGCATACATAAAAAAAAAAAAAAATACAACTGCTAAAGTTTATCACGCTCTTTTTTACCACTAGCGCATGCTGATGACATTTTATTCTTCTGTAGTAACGTGCGTCACATCGTACGAGTCAATAGGTGTCATCATCGTACAGTCTACAGTTGTTGTAGCCAAGTTTATAAGATCCATGTCGCACAGTGTGACATGCTATGATCTTATAGGATTGCTAAAAACATACTGTTTTACAGTATAAATTTTATACGGCTTTACTCTATTCTGTAAAGCCGTATAAAATCATACGCCTTTACAGAATAGAGTTGTTTTTTTTGATTATTTACTAGTCTGAGGAAAAAGTAGAAAGTGTAGTAATACACTCATGTCACATGTTGTCACTGGTGTATCCAGTGGATTATGGATCTATATACTGATGGATTCAGCAGAAAGGGATGTAGAGGGCAGCAGCTTATTTGCATTTTAAGCTACAGACACTAAAAGAGCCTGTTTGAATTAGGCCAACAATTAGGCCAACTGCTGTATGTTGCTTATTCATTAGATAATTAACTATGGTTTATGGTTAACTAGATAATTTATTCAAAATTCATTTTTCACAGAAGGTGCGTATAAAACACAAGGACAGCTACACATTATGTACAAACTTGTCAAAATACATTCAAGAACAGTTACGTCTCCCAATAAAAAAAAAAAAAAAAAATGCTAGAGTTTAAGATGATGGCTGATTTCCTATGTGCCGTAGGAACAAAACTCTTACTAAAGTTAGTTCTCCTACACATAGGTAGTCTACACTTACGGCCAGATGGGAGAGGGATGAAATACCAATGGAGTGGGTGATCTGGGTCATATAGAATTATATGTGCTTTCCGAATCGTAGCTGAAGTAACAATCTGATAATTTAGGAGTAGGAATACCAATAATCCTACTAGCCAAATGAGGTATCTTTAAAAGTTTGTTCCTATGAATGGCTATAAGCATATGAAAAAACAAAGGCACTATACATAAGAATTGGGTCAATAATACTCCGATACAGGAGAGGGAGACGAGGCTGAACAGACAACGGCTTTAAAGTTTACGAAGAACTGTAATTCTGTCATGACAACTCTCAGAGGGATTGCTATGGTAATGTACATGACAATGTTAATATATTTGGTCTTGGCGGAATAGATCTGCTACGCTGCTGCTGTGACAGAGCAAGTACCAAGACTTGCTACTGCCAATACATCCACAACATGCTGCTGTGACCATGTAGGAAATACTGCTGCTGCACATATAACACATATGAATAACCCCCATATAGCATACATGAATCACCTCGTAGAAGATCTATACAGGTGGAACTGGGGAAGGTGGAAGGTTTCTGAAGTGCGTTGCGAACTGCTACAAAAAACAAAAGCCAGGTATTTGAATATTGAGCAGTGAGCTCATTGGCTACTGATACAGGAGAAACCCAATCAGCTGTGCCATGTGATAATGATGTCATTAGGTCAGATTGAGTTAGACCTATCGGACTGCGCCATCTGGAGTTTTATGCCAGAACTCTGTATTTCTGTCATGACAACTCTCAGAGGGATTGGCATGGTAATGTACATGACAATGTTAATGTACACTGAACAAAATTATAAACGCAACACTTTTGTTTTTGCCCCCATTTTTCATGAGCTGAACTCAAAGATCTAAGACTTCTTCTATGTACACAAAAGGCCTATTTCTCTCAAATATTGTTCACAAATCTGTCTAAATCTGTGTTAGTGAGCACTTCTCCTTTGCCGAGATAATCCATCCACCTCACAGGTGTGGCTTATCAAGATGCGATTAGACAGCGTGATTATTGCAGAAGTGTGCCTTAGGCTGGCCACAATAAAAGGCCACTCTAAAATGTGCAGTTTTATCACCCAAGTTTTGAGGGAGCGTGCAGTTGGCATGCTGACTGCAGGAATGTCCACCAGAGCTGTTGCCCGTGAAATGAATGTTCATTTCTCTACCATAAACCGTCTCCAAAGGCGTTTCAGAGAATTTGGCAGTACATCCAACCGGCCTCACAAACGCAAACCACGTGTAACCACACCAGGACCTCCACATCCAGCTTCTTCACCTCCAAGATCGTCTGAGACCAGCCACCCGGACAGCTGCTGCAACAATCGGTTTGCATAACCAAAGAATTTCTGCACAAACTGTCAGAAACCGTCTCAGGGAAGCTCATCTACATGCTCGTCGTCCTCTTGGGGTCTCGACCTGACTGCAGTTCGACGTCGTAACCGACTTGAGTGGGCAAATGCTCACATTCGATGGCGTCTGGCACTTTGGAGAGGTGTTCTCTTCACGGATGAATCCTGGTTTTCACTGTATTGGGCAGATGGCAGACAGCATGTATGGCGTCGTGTGGGTGAGCGGTTTGCTGATGTCAACATTGTGGATCGAGTGGCCCATGGTGGCGGTGGGGTTATGGTATGGGCAGACATATGTTATAAACAACGAACAACGGTGCATTTTATTGATGGCATTTTGAATGCACAGAGATACCGTGATGAGATCCTGAGGCCCATTGTTGTGCCATTCATCCACGACCATCACCTCATGTTGCAGCATGATAATGGACGGCCCCATGTTGCAAGGATCTGTACACAATTCCTGGAAGGTGAAAACATCCCAGTTCTTGCATGGCCAGCATACTCACCAGACATGTCACCCATTGAGCATGTTTGGGATGCTCTGGATTGGCGTATACGACAGCGTGTTCCAGTTCCTGCCAATATCCAGCAACTTCGCACAGCCATTGAAGAGGAGTGGACCAACATTCCACAGGCCACAATCAACAACCTGATCAACTCTATGCGAAGGAGAATGTGTTGCACTGCGTGAGGCAAATGGTGGTCACACCCGATACTGACTGGTTTTCAGACCCCCCGGACCCCCCAATACAGTAAAACTCCACATTTTAAAGTGGCCTTTTATTGTGGCCAGCCTAAGGCACACCTGTGCAATAATCATGCTGTCTATCAGCATCTTGATATGCCATACCTGTGAGGTGGATGGATTATCTCGGCAAAGGAGAAGTGCTCACTAACACAGATTTAGACAGATTTGTGAACAATATTTGAGAGAAATAGGCCTTTTGTGTACATAGAAAAGTCTTAGATCTTTGAGTTCAGCTCATGAAAAATGGGGACAAAAACAAAAGTGTTGCGTTTATAATTTTGTTCAGTGTATTTAGTCTTGGATAGAAATAGATCTGCTACGCTGCTCCTGCTGCAGAGCAAGTACTGAGACTTGCTGCTGCCAATACATCCACAACATGCTGCAGTGAGCATGTAGGAAATACTGCTGCTGCACATATAACACATATGAATAACCCCCCACAAAGCACGAGACACAGAACACAATACAAGCCAATATATACATGCCTTTTAATAAAACCTGCTGCATCAGTGAACATGCATGTATCCACACACATAAAGATGAATAGACAAGGAAAGACAAGACACCCCCCACAAAGCAGATCTTTCGCCAAGACAGGGTTTCCGCGGAGTCTTAAATTTAGTTATCAAATTTAAGGCCTTAAAGTCTTAACTTGTACAAGATGGTCTTAATTATGATTTCAAAAGGTCTTAAATTTGGGGACGGAAAGACGAGAATTGCGATATGGCTGAATTTGACGATTAAACTTCACAAGGCTATGATTTCATTAAATAAACATGAGCGCTGAACGTTCAAAGTCCGATGCTGTGCTGTCTACTGCCTTTACTGGGAAACCATTATATTTCTGCCAAACGCAACACCTGCTGGCTGAGAATGAGTAAGTTAACATAGGTTATACTAGAGTGCTCATTTAGAGCGCCTTCTTTCACTACATGATTCAGTGTATTAAAATGCATTTAGAATTATCACATAATTTAAGATATGGGGACAGAAAATGTATATCTCATTTCATATAGTTAGTACCACGCGAAGAGTGCTGTTTTTTTTCTCCAAAAGTCAGCATGATTACAAATGTGAAATTGATTCTATACAACAGTTCAATAAACAAGAAGTTAATATTAAGAGACTTCCGTTTTAGACACCATATTTCCTGCTTTTGCTTTATTTCGCCAACAAAAATCATTCCAAACACAGCCACAGCACTCTTTTGCATCTCTGAGGAACATGACCTTGTTTCGTTCCTGAATGAATGATTCGGTTCAATCGCAATGAATCACTTATTAACAGTGACTTGCTGCCACCTACTGGTGGTTTTAATTTTACATTTATAGTATGAAATTTTAAATGATTTCAAACATCAGTTTTCAAAGTTTTAGGTTTCAAATATCAAAACATTATTTATGCATTTGTAACTGCAGGTTAGAGCATTCTATGTCCCTCTGAGCTGCATTAAACAGTGTGTAAATACGAGTCTAAATGCCAACAGTGTCTAAATGCCACTTCAGATGCATCTTCTGTGTTTCCTTTGGATTGCAAATGTAAATTTTGTTGATACTGATTTCATTTGCTTGGTAACAGCCCAAATGCTAGAATTTGACTCAAAAGATGATGCACACTTTTAGAAAAAAATGGCTTAAAGGTAAAAATGCCCATAAAACTGAACTGACCACACAGAATATGAAGAGTCAGCTGTCCACGGTAATCTTTAAGATACCGGCACAGTAACACACTCAACAAAATATTGTCTAGTTATCAATATCGCACACCCCTAATTCATGTTATTTAATTAACATAATAATTTGTTGATAAAAATTGTTTATATCAATATAATTAATACTTTTGACTTATCAATTTTATTAAAAATGGTTTAAAGGCTAAAATGTAAAGTTTATCATTTTATAAAACTTTGTTTTTGTGAAAATTTGTATCTGAACTGTAAATTATGCTTTTTACAGTAATTTTACAGTTTAAAATGGTACTACAGACATTGCCGTACCCCGCTCATATAGTATTAATTTTATTTGTGCAGGTCTTAAAAAGTCTTAAATTTGAGCTTAAAAATCCTGCAGAAACCCTGCAAGAGATATGTACTGCTGCTGCTCCGAAGAGCCATGTGAACCACATGTAATACTATCTATGTGTGCCTTGGCCACCACGCCGACCAGCTTAACGCTAGTGGCCTATGGCTATGTGAGCCTGGACTACCACGCCGACCGGCTTAACACTAGTGGCCTATGGCTATGTGAGCCTGGGCTACCACGCCGACCGGCTTAACACTAGTGGCCTATGACTATGTGAGCCTTGGCTACCACACCGACCAGCTTAACAATAGTGGCCTACGACTATGTGTGCCTGGGCTACCACTCCGATTGGCTTAACTCTAATTAAACGAGCACTATGTGTAATGATAATTTAAAAAAAATGGAGATATGTTGAAATCCGATAGATAAGACCCCAGCATCCACCTGAGCAAATATCATAATTTAGTCATTTGATATCTGCTGTTATTTTCTACACTTCATCAGTCCCAGCAGCAGCGTAACTCTCCGTCTTCATTGCACGAACATGAATTAACGAGCTAAGTTAGCCGATGCATGCCTTTTACTCTCTTGTGTAGATAAGTTATCAGGGTTACAGTGTACGTGGACTGAACTTGAATGAACTGAAATAAAAGCAGAATAAACATTCTTTCTCCTTTTTCTGAACTACACAGCTAGAGTACGTCACAACAAGCACATTTCTCTGAACTACACTACCCATAATGCATTTCATTCAGTTGACTACATCAACCATAGATAGTGATCTTAAGCCATATGTAGCATTTGGACCAATCAGACACACATTTGTTCATCAGATTTAACAAATCAAATTAGTTATTAGATTAACAACTAACCACAGACGCCTCACCCCACACACATTCTGAGTGCTGGTATGTCTGTGATGACTCCAGGCCCCCCCCCCGGTGCCATGGCAACCTATCTGATAACACTAGTTTTATTGGTCAAAGGAATGCGGGCAGACCTCATTTTCCCTTAGGAAAGAGACATGTAATGCACATAAAAATGGACTCTTCTCTAATTAATTCATTGAAAAACCTTTCTTTGAATGAACACACACATCCTCAGGTCATTGTGTATTTTGTTACTGTTCGTGTATATTGTCTTTTTGTACTGTATCCTGTTTTATGCATGTTTATGATAGATCACTAGTTAATATTACCTCACTTATATCATGTTTGATCTCTATCAATTCGTCTTCAGATGATCTAAATGACAGTGTATATTACATGTTGATACCTATGCAACATATTGGTGTTCTAAGAATCTTTAATAGTTCTTTAATAGCAACCCCATGCAAATTGCCATGCTCAGAGACAAAGAGTCGTAAAACCTTCCCTCCAAAGAGAAGAGAGCCCATTGGCTCTTTGACTCCCCAGAGGTGTGACCTCTATACCAGATAAAGGTCTCACTCACAGGTCTGGCCCTCTCTTCTAAAAAACCTCTCTTCTGCAAAAGCTTCTGCAAAAAGCTCTTCTGCTATCTTCTGATTGCTCTGTGAGGGACTCCTAAGAGGATGAGGAAGATGTGAACTAGAACTCCTTTGGACCATTAAGTTTTTGTGCCAGGCTTTACGGCCTTGTCTTTCCATTCAAACAAAGATTCTTGGATCTTAGCTGATGTTTCTTAACGCTTCTTCACTTTTCACCTGGGAAGAACTCCCAATCACCATTGAGTCAAAACATCTTTGGAATTCATCACTCTTCAACCCGGAAGAACGTGATCGTGAGTCCAAAAACCTTGAAACCATCAAGACTTTTCATCCGAGACCGCATTCCGTCACGACAAAGGAAGTGCAAGTATAGTACAGTTAACTAAACGAAACAGAGGTTTAGTATAAGTTATTGACCCCGTTATAAACGGCGCTGATGGTTTTACTCAGGTGGTTAACTGACTCTTTCCATAACTGCATTCTCTGGTTTTCCTGATGGTTTCATCCATCAACTCTCATTAGCCCTTTCCCCATGTATGAGCAATTGTTTGTTTGTTTGTTTGTTAGACTAGTTTGCGTTAGTGTTTAGTTAATAAAACTCTTGTGCACAAATTACATGAGTTTCTGATTCTGCCTTGCATATTAATGTCCCTTTACAATTTTGACCCTTGCTACATGCTCTAATGCATTAATAGGAAGATATTTTCTGTGGCCACGGAAATATCCTTTCTTAGAGTTGATATGAATTTACACTGAATGTTCGCTGGACGAACAGATCAGCTGAAGGCAACTTAACTCTGCGACAGTTATTACTGTCAGCCGATATAAATAATTGTAATTAATCATAATTAATTGTAATTATTTATATACAATTCCCTTTTTGAGCTAATTTGCTACACATAACTCTTAATTCCCTTCTTTCCGCAACACTGTCATTGATATGACTGCGATAAGTGCATGCTTCTGATGCTGCGTGCAGCTGAAATCAACCACACACTCATCACGATGAAAACATTGACCTTAGAAATAACGAACGTGAACACTGATTTTACGCCGATGTATATGGTAACCCCAATTGAAATGATGTCCGTTACTATCGGCATGTCCTCAGAGCATTTACATGCTCTAAACTGCCTTTGCTCCAGCTGTATATACACAGATGCTAAATGTGGCTGCTAATATGCTTAATATTTCGCTGATGCATACAATTCAAACTGCTAACATGACACTTAGTTTAAACTTGTTTATGGTTGCTCATTTTGTATTCAATTAGGCAGACCACGCAAATATACACAGAGATATGGATTAAAAGAGCATTCACTTATCTTAGATGTTGATTTCAGCTGTTCTGAAGTGCACTGCAAACTGCTACAGCAAACAAAAGCCAGGTATTTGAATATTGAGCAGTGACCTCATTGGCTACTGATACAGGAGAAAACCAATCAGCTGTGCCATGTGATAATGATGTCATTAGGTCAGATTGAGTTAGACCTGTCGGACTACGCCATCTACAGTTTAATGCCAGAACTCTGTATGTCTCTGACAGCCTTTATACAGTCAGGTCCGTAAATATTGGGACATCGACACAATTCTAACATTTTTGGCTCTATACACCACCACAATGGATTTCAAATGAAACGAACAAGATGTGCTTTAACTGCAGACTGTCAGCTTTAATTTGAGGGTATTTATATCCAAATCAGGTGAACGGTGTAGGAATTACAACAGTTTGCATATGTGCCTTCCACTTGTTAAGGGACCAAAAGTAATGGGACAATTTGCTTCTCAGCTGTTCCATGGCCAGGTGTGTGTTATTCCCTCACTATCCCAATTACAATGAGCAGATAAAAGGTCCAGAGTTCATTTCAAGTGTGCTATTTGGATTTGGAATCTGTTGCTGTCAACTGTCAAGATGAGATCCAAAGAGCTGTCACTATCAGTGAAGCAAGCCATCATTAGGCTGAAAAAACAAAACAAACCCATCAGAGAGATAGCAAAAACATTAGGCGTGGCCAAAACAACTGTTTGGAACATTCTTAAAAAGAAGGAACGCACCGGTGAGCTCAGCAACACCAAAAGACCCGGAAGACCACGGAAAACAACTGTGGTGGATGACCGAAGAATTCTTTCCCTGGTGAAGAAAACACCCTTCACAACAGTTGGCCAGATCAAGAACACTCTCCAGGAGGCAGGTGTATGTGTGTCAAAGTCAACAATCAAGAGAAGACTTCACCAGAGTGAATTCAGAGGGTTCACCACAAGATGTAAACCTTTGGTGAGCCTCAAAAACAGGAAGGCCAGATTAGTTTGCCAAACGACATCTAAAAAAGCCTTCACAGTTCTGGAACAACATCCTATGGACAGATGAGACCAAGATCAACTTGTACCAGAGTGATGGGAAGAGAAGAGTATGGAGAAGGAAAGGAACTGCTCATGATCCTAAGCATACCACCTCATCAGTGAAGCATGGTGGTGGTGGTGGGCATGTATGGCTGCCAGTGGAACTGGTTCTCTTGTATTTATTGATGATGTGACTGCTGACAAAAGCAGCAGGATGAATTCTGAAGTGTTTCGGGCAATATTATCTGCTCATATTCAGCCAAATGCTTCAGAACTCATTGGACGGCGCTTCACAGTGCAGATGGACAATGACCCAAAGCATACTGCAAAAGCAACCAAAGAGTTTTTGAAGGGAAAGAAGTGGACTGTTATGCAATGGCCAAGTCAATCACCTGACCTGAATCCGATTGAGCATGCATTTCACTTGCTGAAGACAAAACTGAAAGGAAAATGCCCCAAGAACAAGCAGGAACTGAAGACGGTTGCAGTAGAGGCCTGGCAGAGCATCACCAGGGATGAAACCCAGCGACTGGTGATGTCTATGCGTTCCAGACTTCAGGCTGTAATTGACTGCAAAGGATTTGCAACCAAGTATTAAAAAGTGAAAGTTTGATTTATGATTATTATTCTGTCCCATTACTTTTGGTCCCTTAACAAGTGGGAGGCACATGTGCAAACTGTTGTAATTCCTACACCGTTCACCTGATTTGGATGTAAATACCCTCAAATTAAAGCTGATAGTCTGCAGTTAAAGCACATCTAGTTCGTTTCATTTGAAATCCATTGTGGTGGTGTATAGAGCCAAAAATGTTAGAATTGTGTCGATGTCCCAATATTTATGGACCTGACTGTAGATACCTAAGATACACTGATTAAAACTGAGATGATCATCAAATGTAATGCCAAGGTATCTAAAATGCTCCACTCTTTCAACCATCTCTCCATTAATGTCAATACTGGGATGAATCTGTGTTTTGGTGGAGCTATAAACCAGTTCTTTAGTCTTTGAAATGTTAAGATGTAAAAAATTGTCATCACACCATGTGCTAAAATATGTTATAGAACGTTGATAGTCCAAAAAAGAATTATCACTGTTTTTGAGCAATGGAAGAATAGCTGTGTCATCTGCATATTTAAAATAATGGATAGTAGTAAGTGGACTCTGACAATCATTCTTTTAGAGAATGTAGAGGAATGACTTAATACACATCCCTGAGGGGCCCCATTATTAAGAACAATGGTGGGTGATAATGAATTGTTCACTTTTACCACTTTTGGCCTATTAAACAGAAAGTTATAAATCCAGTGAATTAATGGTGATGGAACTTGTAGAACCTGTAATTTCTTGATTACCTGATGATGCTGAAATGAATCAAAGTCAATAAAAAGTAGTCTAGCATAATTTCCAGGGGTGTCCAAATGTTGAAGCAAACAGTGCAGAAGACAAGCCACTGCATCATCTGTACCTCTTTTCTGCTTGTATGCAAATAGTCCAAAAATATCCAAATAAATAGTCCAAAAATGGTAAAACATATGGAAAAATGATATTTTGGACCAATTTCTCAAAACATTTCATTATGATTGAGGTTAACGACACCGGCCTGTTGTAGAGGGGCAAACGAGACGTGAGACGTGCGGATCCATGTGCAAAGCTTTTATTTATACAGTGACATGGTCAAAACACAGGCAGGCAAACATCAGTTAACAGATATGTTGAGGATAAGACACAAGAGTATTCCGAGGGCATGCGTGGGTCGTAGATCGGCGAACAATATCCAAAGGGTTTAGACGAGGGGTAATCCGAGAACACAAGCAATAGTCCAAGCAGGGGCAAACAGAGTCCAAACGGAAAGACGAAGGGTTAATCCAGGAACAAGGACAAGAATCAAAACACGAGAAAACAGACAAGGCAAGACTAAGACAACTAAGAGGGTTCCGTATCGCAGCTAAAACTAGGAGAATAATAAATGCAGAACAATACTGGAACTAAACAGAAACACAGAATGGCTCGGTAAGGCAGCTAACACTAGTGGAGTGCTAAACGCAGAACAATACTCGCGATCTGTGAAAGGAAGTCCACGGCTTATGTAGGGTGTGTGATTGTGTGATAGTTCTCAGGTGTGAGCGTGTGAAACAGTCTGTGCAGTGTGAGAGTCAATGTTATGGAGTGACCTCTGGCTGCGAGCGAATGGAAGTCCATGGACCTGATTCATGACAGAGCCACCCCCCCATGTGTAGCATTTGGACCAATCAGACACACATTTGTTCATCAGATTTAACAAATCAAATTAGTTATTAGATTAACAACTAACCACAGACGCCTCACCCCCCACACATTCTGAGTGCTGGTATGTCTGTGATGACTCCAGGCCCCCCCCCCGGTGCCATGGCAACCTATCTGATAACACTTAGTTTTATTGGTCAAAGGAATGCGGGCAGACCTCATTTTCCCTTAGGAAAGAGACATGTAATGCACATAAAAATGGACTCTTCTCTAATTAATTCATTGAAAAACCTTTCTTTGAATGAACACACATATCCTCAGGTCATTGTGTATTTTGTTACTGTTCGTGTATATTGTCTTTTTGTACGGTATCCTGTTTTATGCATGTTTATGATAGATCACTAGTTAATATTACCTCACTTATATCATGTTTGATCTCTATCAATTCGTCTTCAGATGATCTAAATGACAGTGTATATTACATGTTGATACCTATGCATCTTTAATAGTTCAGAATCTTTAATAGTTCTTTGAATGGAAGTCCATGGACCTGATTCATGACAGAGCCCCCCCCCCCCCCCCCCCCCCAAAGGAGTGGCTTCCAGATGCTCCAAACATTACACAATCCAGGATGGTGGTGGAGCGGAGGCGGAACGGGGAGGGACGGCGGGCCAGGTTCATTTAAAGGTGTAAGACCTTGGGACTGAGGCAGAACTGGCAAAACAGGGGACCATGATGGAGCCGGCAGAACGGGTGGAGTAGAGAACCACCATAGCAATGCAGACGGGCCCGAGGATCCCCACGGCGGAGCAGAAGACCACCAGAGCAGGACAGAAGTCCACCATGGCGGAGCAGACAGGGCAGAAGACCTCCACGGTGGAGCAGACAGAGCAGAAGACCTCCACGCCAGAGCAGACAGAGCAGGAGCCCACCAATGCGGAGTAGACGGAGCAGAAGACCTCCACGGCAGAACAGACAGAAAAGGAGCCCACCAGTGCGGAGCAGATGGAGCAGAAGTCCTCCACGGAGGAGCAGACAGAGCAGGAGCCCACCAGGGCGGAACAGACGGGACTGGAGCCCACCAGGGCGGAGCAGACGACCACCACGGTGGAGCAGATGGGGCAGGAGCCCACCAGGGCAGAGCAGACGGGATAGGACCCCACCAGGGCGGAGCAGAAGACCACCAGGCCGGAGCGGATGAAGCAGAAGGCCACCACGGCGGAGCAGAAGACCACTAGACTGGAGCAGACGGAGCGGAAGACCAACACGGGGGAGCAGACTGATCAGGGAACCCTGGCAGAGACCGAGATCTAGGGAGAGCAGAGACAGACAACACAGGCAGTGCATTCACAGTCTCAGGGACCGTGGCAGAGAACACAAAAAACTCATCAATATACTCACTGACTGAAACTGGACAGACTGACAGTTCATAATCGGGTTCATGGACTGAAACTGGACGTGATGACAGTTCATAAATAGTCTCTATGGCAGTGACAGAGTTAACATGAAAGACATGGGAAGTATTGATAGTCTCTGGGCTCATGACAGGCGGGTTTAAGGGTTCAAAGGCGGGTTTCTGGGTTGTGACAGACAGGGCAACAAACTCAGTATTGGCCTCCTTGAGAGTGGTTGGACAGACAGACAGTTCAATATTAGACTCATGGACTGGAACAGGATATACAGATAATTCAGAAAACACACTTGGGGGTAGTGGTCCGGCAGACAGATCAAAACCGGGTGCATTGACTGAAACTGGATTGGTAGACATTTCAGTAAGTGACATTAAACAGGTAGACAATTCACATCCAGACTCATAAGTTGAAACCAGACAGATAGATAGCTCAGAATCAAGCTTGTTAACGCAAACTGGATAGACAGACTGTTCACTAGGGGTATCTTTGGCAATGACAGAGTTAACCGGGCATACCGAAAGTTCATTTAAAGTTTCCATGGCAGTGACAGGCAAGATAGACAGTTCGAACTCAGACACACTAGTAGAGACGTGATGGACAGGCAGTTCACAATCAGTTACCTTGGCCAGTTCAGAACAGGGTGATAGTTCAGAGATAGCCTCTTCGGCCAGTCCGGAGCAGGGCAAAAGTTCAAGAGCGGCCAATGTGGCCCTGACAGAACAACCAGGGAGTTCATAGACGGCCTCCATAGCCATGACGGGACAGGAAGAGGATTCGCAGACGGCCTCCATAACCGTGACAGGACAGGACGAGCGTTCAGGGACAGCCCTCCTGGCTGCGACAGGACGAGGATTCGCAGACGGCCTCCATAGCCATGACAGGACAGGACGAGAGTTCAGGGACAGCCCTTCTGTCTGCTACAGGACAGGACGAGGATTCGTAGACGGTCTCCATAGCCTTGACAGGACAGGACGAGAGTTCAGGGACAGCCCTTCTGGCTGCGACAGGACAGGATGAGGATTCGTAGACTGCCTCCATAGCTGTGACGGGACAGGACGGGAGTTCAGGGACAGCCCTTCTGGCTGCGACAGGACAGGACGAGGATTCGTAGACAGCCTCCATAGCCGTGACAGGACAGGACGGGAGTTCAGGGACAGCCCTTCTGGCTGCGACAGGACAGACAAAGAGTTGGTGAGTGGATACCACTGCCACCTCCGAAGGTTCTGCAGCAGTTGCCGCCACCTCTGGAGGTTCTACAGTGGTAAGAGTCTCCTTGACCGTGACACGACAGGCTGAGAGTACATTGCTGGGCGCCACGACCATAATAGGAGCTGAAGCGAGCACTGCCGCTTCGGGAGGTTCTGCAGCATGTGCCGCCACCTCTGGAGAAGCTGCAACGGGTGCCATCGCCTGGGGCAGTTCTGAAGTGGTGTACGCAGCCCAAATGCAACAAAGCGATCCCCATCAGGGGAAGCGCTTCGGACAGGGGAATTAGAGCAGGAACAGGAGGGTTAGAGTAAGCTGGTTTGGGGATACCAGCTGCATGTGCAGACACCAGTGGTGCATCCCTCACACTGGATACCAGATTAGGATACTGAAGGACTGACCTGGAATATCTGGGCGTGGCAGAGAGGACGTGACAAGACTCTGGCTGATCAGCTGTAAAGTGATGTGGTTCAGGATGGTCAGTGGTGACGTGAAGAGACTCTGGAAGATCCGCTGAGACGTGATGAGACTCTGTATGGTCAGCAGAGACGTGAAGAGACTCTGGAAGCTCAGCGGAGACGTGAAGAGACTCTGAAAGGTCAGCGGAGACGTGACTTGCCTCGTGACGATCAGTTATGACTTGACTTGTGAAGATTAGCTGTGACTTGACTTGTCTCGTGACGATCAACTGTGACTTGGCTGGACTCACAATGATCAATTGTAATTTGACCTGATTCATGAAGATCAATTGTGACTTGATTGAACTCATGATGATCAACTGTGACTTGACTTAGTTCATGACGATCAACTGTGACTTGACTTGATTCATGACGATCAACTGTGACTTGATTTAGCTCATGAAGATCAACTGTGACTTGACTGGACTCATGAAGATCAGATGTGACTTGACTGGACTCACGAAGATCAGCTGTGACTTGATTGGGTGTTGTTGTGGCCGCCATTTCAGTCACGGACACGGTGTCACATTCTTCCTCCGTGACACCAACAGTAAACAAACAGCAAACAGTCATCAAGGCATAATCCATAAACTGAGCAAGTGACAAACACGGTCCATCACGTCTAAGCTCAGAACGTAAAGGTTGATTAACGCCATCGCAAAAAAACTCTATCAAAAGACAGTCCGGTAAATCAGAATAGTTCGCGATTGCTATAAATTCGCGAATATGGTTCTCTAGCGATCGCGGACCTTGTCTAAGTGCTAACAAGATTCTTGCTGTGTCTATACCTGGCCAATGTATAGAAAAGCCGCTGGATGCTTGTGTGGCCGAGTATTCTGTAACGGGGCAAACGAGACGTGAGCCGTGCGGATCCATGTGCAAAGCTTTATTTATACAGTGACGTGGTCAAAACACAGGCAGGGTCAAACATCAGTTAACAGATATGTTGAGGACAAGACACAAGAGTATTCCGAGGGCATGCGTGGGTCGTAGATCGGCGAACAATATCCAAAGGGTTTAGACAAGAGGGGTAATCCGAGAACACGAGCAATAGTCCAAGCAGGGGAAAACAGAGTCCAAACGGAAAGATTAAGGGTTAATCCAGGAACACGGACAAGAATCAAAACACGAGAACACAGACAAGGCGAGACAGATGGCGCTTTTCCACTGCATGGTACGGCACGGTACCATGCAGTGGTTGAGTGTTATAGGCTAGCTAGGCCAACACATATTTTGACACTCACATTAATGTCACAGTGAAAGTCTTGAAACTTACATTTAATAATTATCTGATGTATTTCAGCAGGTCACATATACTTATTCGTTATCTGGCCTTTTTTTAACACATTTATTCCAGTATACAGAGCCCATGACATGCCGAAAATTATGGACATGAAATTGATCACTTTCTATGATTCATTCCTTTGTATTTAAAACGTTTAAATAATAATTAAACCATATTTTAAATAATAATAATACGGTTTCCTATTTCCGCATGCGTGACATTGGGGGAATCCATGCAATGTGTAAAAAAATAAATAGATAAATTTAAATAGACAACACAGTACAACTTAAGAATTTTGTTCTATTAATAATTATATGTGAGGCTGAAAAATAAACGGTGCTTATCATCGGTGCTATAGTTTTGCTGTAGGCTATTCATCAAAAGCAGCATCAAAAAGCAGCGTGCTCACTGGCAGTTCAGTTCATTATGAAATATATATATATAAAGAGTTTAGTTCCAAAACGCTATCCGTTTTGATTAATTTGAGTAAAAATGTGTTTTCTTTACCAAGAAAGTGGCAAGACGAAAACCACTATTTTCTGTTTCAAACTTTCACACACCATCTTTAGGCTATAATATCATTAAAAATTCAAAAACAGATTTTGATTTTCAAAGATTTATTATAAAAACTGATTATTTTCCCCTCAAAATGCAATAAATCCATGACACGTTTTTTTTTTTTTTCTTCAAAATGCAATAAATCCATTGAATCAATATAAAAGTTATTTTTCATATTGAAACTATTGAAAATACACAACAAATTTGATCCACATATGACAGCCTCTGAACTTGGTCAATAGCCTACATACCGGCACTGGACTAAAAATAGGTAGGCTACATTCAATCAGTCATCGCTCGCAAAATGAATTCAAGGAGTCATCTTGTTAATGCTATAAATTAATTACAACAATAAAAGAAAATCATGAACAAGAACATGAACAACATCACACAGACCACCGAAATTCCAAAATGACATTTCCCTTACATTCAACTTCCAAAAGTGCATTCATCTTTGCCATGTTACATTCATTTAGTTGACTAGTGCTATACGCTGTATTAACAAAAACATTAATGCCATTAATAAAAACACTTACACTGACAAGCTACGCAATATCGCATTCGTAATCGAATGCGATTCATCTGCGATTATGAACATGATATTGCGTAGCTTCTCATTGATCTACGGCTCTGTGTATTAAATGCCGCTCCATCTGAAAGCACGTGAAGGAGATTTACTGCTGATTACAGAACCTGACACAATGCGCACAACAATCACATGCGATTTATCGTGCAGCCCTGTTTTGTTTGTTTGTTGATCACAAAGTAGCCTAGATGAGGAAAACTAGGATGCCAGGTGTATTCAAGTGCCGCCATTACTGTCTACAGTGCGTGGAATGGTGCGCTGTGATTGGCTGAGCGGATGTATCGAATTCTGCAGAGAAGGGAGATTGGCGTTTCAATCCTGACAGAATAACACGGCGGATATCTCATTTTGCGTAAAATTAAAAATGGACTTTTCAATACCGACCAGATACAATACTGATTTTGGCAGAAACTCAATTAAAAAAAAAAATGGCGTTTTGTTCGAAAAACAACTTTGTAATCACACGTTGGTGGGTGGAGTTAGTGTAAATAGCCGCAGCCAACATGGCGCATTATATGCACTTGTAAATAGACATTCTGTTTTTTATTTGTGAACTGATGCTCAGCTGTTTTTTTTTAATAGTCAACTTATTTTCGGGTCATTGTCCTAAAAGCCCTGTCACAAACATTGTCACAGCCACGAAGATACATCTTTCATTTCATCAAGCTGAATGCTCACTAAAAACTGACACAGTCATCATGTTTTCAAGCCATTTCATGTTTCATTTTGACATGTCACAAAGCAGTGATATCTAAGCGGGAGAGTTGTTTACTTACTTTATAATTAGTCAAGAACACCATTATTTTCCTCATTCAGGCCGAGAGCTCGCACGAAAACAAGAGGCGGGATTTATCGCACAAACCAATCACATCCAATCATAACCGATCATATCCAATTATAGTGCGATGGAAGCATTGCCTCCTCTCACTTGACTTTCCCCAATTCATCTAAATGAGCCTCCAGAAAAGTCACCGCATGCTTTGGGGTCTCTGTAGAAAGTCTATGGACTGAAGTGAGGCAAGCCTCCGCTGTAACTTTACCTGCGGGTGTCGCTGTTGAACATTGTGACTTTTAGACTTTTAATATCATATTTAGTCATATTTTATCATATTTGCGCTGTTTTATTTTTGTAAAATCAATTATTTTCTCATCCAATTTTGAGGAGAGGAGACACTGCCTCCCTTGCCTCCTCGGAGGAAACGCCCCTTCTGCTGAGCATAGCCTGTGTGTTATGCGCTAACTGCTCAGCCGCTGCCTTAACGATGGCGCTTGGTGGGACATACACACAACTAAGCACAACTGTCGAGAACTCCCTCGGAACATAAAAGGAATGGGCGGACAGGGTGAGCAGTCTAAGAACAATTAGCTCTTATTTTAGCTTTTAGGGAATCGAATCTTAAAGATTCGGGTTGATTTGATTAGACTGATTCAAAATTTATAGCATACACTTCGACTATTCGTCCAGCGTCTAGCCCTTAGTGTATTTTAGCAATTCTGTTTATTTCGTAGCCAACGATAATAAAACACAATTGGTTTGGATTAACTTTGAGCAATGGTAACGTGATCTGGGCAAAGTTTGACTTTAAAATACACGACACAAGACAAGGATTCTTTATAAATGACAGATGTTTATTTGCTATTAACATCTGCTATTCTACGGTACAGTAAACTAAACTAAAACACACACACATACACACACGTTCAGGAACGGAGTTATTGCGATTTGAAGGAAGTTCCCACAATTCTAATATCTGCGACTAGGTATTTAAATTCACCCTGAGAAAATCACCGGCAGAGAATTTGGCTATCTTTACTGCTTAAAGATTAATTCGACCAGTTCAGCAAGATATGGAGATTTTGCTTGTTACTTGCATTCAAGTTGACCAATGACAGCGGGCTTCCTGAATGGCTCCTTGAGGGAATCCCAGGTGCTGATTGGCTGCTGCGCGGTCGTTGGGCGATGTCACTCTGGGGATGCCCTCCGGTGGTTGGCTGTTGCCTGGTTATTTGAGAGTGACCAGCTTACTGGAAGTCCTTAGAGTTTCTTTGCGTGGCTTCAGGTTTCTAAAAGTTTCTTCAGTCAGAAGTTTGACGGAGTATTTGAGTTCTTGGATGACCCAATTCGCTTGATGTTATGGCTGTGAGCACAAGTGGGTACGCGATCAAACGAAAGCGAAAGAGCCAAAATTCGAGGAAGCAGCAAGCGCGGAGCTGTGGAGGGCTGTGTGTCACGTAGTTTTAAGTAGGCTGATTTTTGGTCCGTCCCGCTAGATTGATCCAATCAAATTGTCCCTGCAGGGCGGAGCCACGCCCTGTACTGCTCCTTTTCTGTGCGTACATTATATGCACGTGGGGAGTATTTCTGCAAGTTTTTTAATAACTTCTTACAAAAGTATTATCATCATTCGTATGATGCTGAAGATCAACATGCAATTATCAGGACCATTCATACGAAACTAAACACTGGCTATCTGCTAAAAGGAAAAGTTATTAAACAAAGATTAAAATTCACCGATTACAATAACATACCAAGCATATACAAGACATCAAACATATTATTTGTTGATACACTTGCTCTAATAGAAATGGAAATAAATGATTGTCTTTAGAGATCCTCTATGTAAGTTTGTATATCTTTTGTTGTAAGAGAAAAGTTGAAAACGCAGACGAGCAGGAAGCGAGTCATGAGACAGTCATGTTGCAGATCCCGTGTTAATTTAATCATTGTTTTCCTGTTGGATATAACATAGTCCATGCATTGCTTCACGAGACGTCACGAGGCTTCTCTTGAACATGCGTCGTGACACAGAGCTCTTTCCGTTCTTAATACAAAAGATCTTTGTCATCTTTTGATTGAGTTAGTATTTTATCACCATTCTGAGTAGAGAAAATAAGGCGCTGACAGGAAACCACTCAGCATATTGACATCGCATGATTCTGATGATGAGCTTAGACCTCGTGATGAGTTGATCGATGGCGTCTGTGTCCGTTTCGACCATAGACTGTATAAAAACATGGACGTAGTGTCCGTGACGTCACCCATAGGTTCCTGAAGAGTGTTTTTGAAGCTCAAAGTGGGCGGAGCCAGCCATCACCATCTTGGCAGCACGTCACCACACGTCACTCCCGGATAATCGAAAATGGGCAAAGAAGCGGGAGCTGGTTGCTGAAACCACGCCCATCTAGCTCGACGGTGGCGACAGAAGCAGCAATCCACCTGTCACTCAAGTGGCCACGCCCTTAATTATGCAGAACTTTAAGGCTTAATATAATTTAAATGGATGAGTTCTAAAAAAATTCACCCCCCTCACAGTTGTCATGAAGGGCAAAATTACCTATATCGACCAAAACCACTTTTTGTACCAGGCTGTAAACATATTATTTTTCTGCTGTAATGTTGGGCATTTTAACATGGAAGGTCTATGGGACTGACTCCCTTTTGGAGCCAGCCTCTAGCGGCCAGTCGATGAATTGCAGTTTTAGTCACTTCCGTGTTGGTTTCACGAGAGAGAGTGGGAGGTTGCCGCTTGGTTTCGACACAGGAATCTTACAGCAGCTCCAAATCAGGATTACAAATCCTCTCATGTCATTTGATGTTAGTACACCAATGCAATTTGATGCACATACACACCTCCACTTTCCCCGAGTTACTAGTTCTGTCTGCCCGAAGTATCTCAAAGCCATCCAGGGCAACAATCTGAAAAAGACTCATCCAGCCAGGACTCAGTCAAAGCCAAAACACATGCTTCCCTAAACGATGCATCCGTGAGACATTTAGCATGTAACAAGTCCAATTTTGTTTTTTCAATGAACAAACATTTGAGAGAATAATTGAAGGTAGCGGCGGTTTAAAAGGACGCCTTCTGAATCTACAGCGCACTCCTCCTCTTTAAGCCAGGTGTTAATGTTATGTCAGGCAGGATGAGGATAGATGGGTTCAGTTGACAGTAGACAGAACCACAAAGAAACAGAAGTCTATCCCGAGAGTAGGTGATTCCATGCCCCGCACCGACAACATTTGACTGGATACTCCAGACAGAGCAGTCACTAATAATCCGTGTGATTATAAGAATAGTCCAAATCCAATTTGTCAAATTCCCCATGGTGTTTCAGTCGTAGTACACTCTCTACATTAACATAAAAAGCAAAAGTTCAACAACACACAAACAAACAAATGCACCGACCATGCCGTCACAGCCAACGCATGTGCTGAAATTAATTAATACCATAATTTTCAGCCTATGGAAAATGTTAATTTAAAATCAATTGTAGGGTACAACAGGGCTAAAGGCCCACCTTAAGAAAAAATGTGCTATTCACTGCGCCTAAAATGTATAATTGTTGAAAAATATATATACGTTGTATTGAATATTAATGAAGCAACAGATTTTGTGTGAAAATAAATCATTCAAGTTGTTTATTTTGTTTAAAAATCTTATAAATGTATGATGTGGAAAGGGAGGCCTTTTATCCCACACATGGGGTAAAAGGCCCACCAGCATGGGGTAAAAGGCACACGGTATGGATACAAATACTTCAGCTAAAATAATGTTTTTTTGTTTTGTTTTGTTTTTTTAATAATGTCTAAGTTAATACTTGTTCAAAACAATCACTTTAGCAAAGTTTGTACAATTTTCTGCTTATTTTGAAAAATAAAAGAATTAATTTTTGTTCAATAAATATACTGTCATTAAAATGTGTTAATATAAAAATATATTTTAAAATACAGAAACAAATTAATTTTAATAAGTAAATATCCTGAAAGTATTAAAGGAGATCCAATAATAATTGAATATATATTTACAGTAGTAACAACAAATGATATTTTATTATAATGATATGATTAATATCATGTTTTTAATTATGATGGTTTCATTCTAAACATGATGATTATCTCTAATATGAACACCCAACATAATATATGATATTTACCATCTGAATCTAACCATGTCATGTCAACAAATAGAAAAGTCATCCATCTATTAATTATCATGTTAATTACTGTGCGCCTTTAGCCCCAACAGCAGGGGCACTTTTTACCCCAAATACCATACTTTTACATATTCTTTCGTTATTTAAAAACTGTTGCTTTAATTATCTTAAACAAAACTGAAAATCATAAAGAAGACCTTTGTCTCAAAATATATGCATTAATTTTAGTGATTCTCATTTGCTACTTAAATCTACATTTAAAAAAAACTAAATATTAGATGAAGCACAGAATCAACTTTGTGCTGCTGCGTGTGATCGTGTCAAAGATCAGGCAAATATCCACGTGTATCTTGAAAAGTGAATGTTTTGGAAAGTGCTACACCCCGTTTTTGTGCCATCTAGTGGTTTAGATGAAAATAATATCAAAGGCGCCTTTTATCAGGGCTCTACAGTGCGACCATTTCAGTCACATTTGCGACTGAAAACTACTGCGTGCGACTATGGAAAAATATTTAGGAGCACCTGTGCGACTGACCCGATCAGCATACTGGTGTTTGCGCTGAGGGAGCTTCAAAGGTTTCTAACGTACTTTCAACTTGTTTTTGCAGCGTTGAGTAATGTATCACAGACATATCCTCTCATTATAACAAACAAAGTGTAGACAGAGTGTAAATAAGAGATTCACTGTGCGGTGTAGAGACCTGCGTTGATTATAATGGAGTTTTGTGAGATTGCGATGAACTAAGAGGAGTGACAGCTTTTAATGATTATTAAGGGAGTTTGCAAATGTGATACTGATTTAATAAAACCGTACATTAAAAAGGAAGTTAATATTAAGTGACTTATATTGTCTGACTACTCACTATTGCCTTATTTTGCTCTATTTCGTCAACAAAAATAGTTTGAAACAAAGTAACAGCTGAGCCGCTGCGCGTCTCCATTCAAACACAGTGGTGTTTCGTTTATGAATGAACTGCGTTTTTAACCGAATCTAGTGAGTCAATGATTCAATTACCCATTCATAAAGACAGTCACATGCTTCATTCCTGAATGAATCAGCCGTTCGAACGAATGAATTGAATAAATGATTCAGTGATCAAATCAGTGATTTGCCGCCACCTGCTGGGAGTTTTAGTTAAATTTTTAAAGTATCTTTTCTGTTATTTAAATCATTTAATATTTCTATATTCAAAAGTTTATATTTAAAACATTAACCTCAACATGAATTTATAAATTTAATTGCACTCATGCGACCTCTGAGCCTCATTAAACGTCTGAAAATACACCTACAAGCCACTTGTGTACTCCTCTGTGCCACCTCTGTAGTACAAATTTATTTCTTAAATACTGTTTTCATTTGATTGCTAACTTATTCTTATTCTACTTATTCTGCTTTTTATTCTGCTGTTTTAATTAGAAATGTTAAAAAGCTTATAAATATATTTTTTGAATTTGATAAATAAAAGTTGATATACTTTTAATAAAGTTAGAAAAATGCCATTAGAAAGGTAAAAACTAAATTCCCTGTAAATCACTTTGAGTCAAATATCACCTCGTAATGGGTAGGTTCATTTTTTATCAGAATTTTTAATTATTGATTAAAAGGTGCTCCTAAATTTTTGACCGTGCTCCTAAATTTTTTAAATTAGGAGCACAAGCGCTCCTAAAAAGAAAAGTAACCGTAGAGCCCTGCTTTTATCCCGGGGCGCCTTTTGCCCCGTTGTACACTAAATCGTATGTGTTATTGCTACTGTATATATTAAAAGTACTTACTAATATTAGTTAGTCAGCTGAGTGTAAAGTGAACACATGAACCATTTATTAATGATATTAAATCAGGAGCACAAACTACATACACCAATCAGACATCAGATCTCTTTTTCTCAGTGCTAGTATATAGTGTCCTCAAGTGGGAGTTGTGAGTTTACAAAGACCTGAGAGAGGCAGTCACATGATCATAGTGACTGTTTCAACTAAAGGACTTTCACTATCACAACAAAAAGCTCTGCCAGTTACATTCTGTCTGAAAGACATTCAGAGAGAGAGAACACCTGAGTGAAACAACGCAGGAAATTCCACACAGTAATAATGACTTCAGGAAAAGGTCAGTGTATTTTAATATTTAAACAGATGAAAGACATTTTACTTCTAAAATGACGTACTTGTCAAACTGAACTATAGGAAATAAAAAATTTTCTTGAATATACTCACAATTCAGTGTTGGCAACATTTTAATAAAGCTTTAAATATATGCAGAATGAAAATAAACAATATATTGAGCAGTTATTATATTTTTGCAAGCACACAAATTGAGGGTGAGGTGGGGGTGGTAATTAGTATTTTTTTCCAACAGTTGTTAAGTAAACTAACACAATTCATATACATTGAAATAACTGCATATAGGCTTACTACAAACCAAAGTTGTAAGATCAAACCAAAAAAGTTTATCAAGCTTTGTTTGATATCACAATAGAAAGGTCAAAAATAAAAATAAAATTATGTAATAATTTTTTTTTTGTTTTGTCTTCTGTCATTCATTTATTTGAAAAATTAAATATATCCTCAAATTACTGAATATTTGTTTGTGTGTTTGTGTCTGATTTTAATGGTGTTTTTAGAAGGTGATCTAAGGATTATTCTCCTGGGTAAAACTGGAGCAGGAAAAAGTGCATCAGGAAACACCATCTTGGGCAGAAATGCATTTAAAGAGACCAGTGAAATATGTGAAAAACAAGAAGGAGATGTTGATGGGAAGAACATTGTTGTATTTGACACTCCAGGACTATTCAATACATCTATGACAAAAGAGCAAATAAAGGCTGAAATAGAGAGGTGTGTAGAGATGTCTGCTCCTGGTCCTCATGTGTTTCTGCTGGTGATCAAACTGGGAGTGAGATTCACAGAAGAGGAGAGGAACTCAGTGCAATGGATTCAGGAGAACTTTGGAAAAGAGGCTTTGCTTCGTACCATCATTCTATTTACTCACACTGATCTGCTGAAGGGTAAATCTTTGGAGGAGTACATCAGGGAAAGCCACCATTTGCCAAAAATAGTTAATAGTTGTGGCGGCAGATATCAATCATTCAACAATGAAGATAGAAACAATCAGCAACAAGTTACAGAACTGCTTCAAAAGATCAGTGGAATAATGAGGGAACATGGAATGAAGCATTACACACATGATACGTTTAAAACAACTAAAACAGAAATAACAGGGAAGAACAAAAGGAACCTGACAAAGTTCACATATATTTTGTGTGCTATTGTACTGATTGGAGGTATATTAATAGAAACATGGCATGTGAAACAGGAGCTACAAAAGCAAGAGGAGCAGAATCAGCAACAGGAAAAGAAGCTCAAACAGAAGGAGGAGCAGCTGCAAAAGGAGCTTAAACAGAAGGAGCAGTTTCAAAAGGAGCTCAAACAGGAGGAGGAACAGCTGCAAAAGGAGCTTAAACAGAAGGAGCAGCTTCAAAAGGAGATCAAACAGAAGGAGGAGCAGCTGCAAAAGGAGCTTAAACAGAAGGAGCAGCTGCAAAAGGAGATCAAACAGGAGGAGGAACAGCTGCAAAAGGAGCTTAAACAGAAGGAGCAGCTGCAAAAGGAGATCAAACAGAAGGAGGAGCAGCTGCAAAAGGAGCTTAAACAGAAGGAGCAGCTGCAAAAGGAGATCAAACAGAAGGAGGAGCAGCAGCTGCAAAAGGAGCTTAAACAGAAGGAGCAGCTGCAAAAGGAGATCAAACAGAAGGAGGAGCAGCTGCAAAAGGAGCTTAAACAGAAGGAGCAGCTGCAAAAGGAGCTCAAACAGAAGGAGGAGCAGCTGCAAAAGGAGCTTAAACAGAAGGAGGAGCAGCTGCAAAAGGAGCTCAAACAGGAGGAACAGCTGCAAAAGGAGCTCAAACAGAAGGAGCAGCTGCAAAAGGAGCTCAAACAGAAGGAGGAACAGCTGCAAAAGCAGCTTAAACAGAAGGAGGAGCAGCTGCAAAAGGAGCTCGAACAGAAGGAGGAGCAGCTGCAAAAGGAGCTCGAACAGAAGGAGGAACAGCTGCAAAAGGAGCTTAAACAGGAGGAGGAACAGCTGCAAAAGGAGCTGAAACAGAAGGAGCAGCTGCAAAAGGAGCTCAAACAGGAGGAGGAAAAGCTGCAAAAGGAGCTTAAACAGAAGGAGCAGCTGCAAAAGGAGCTCAAACAGAAGGAGGAGCAGCTGCAAAAGGAGCTTAAACAGAAGGAGGAGCAGCTGCAAAAGGAGCTCAAACAGGAGGAGCAGCTGCAAAAGGAGCTTAAACAGAAGGAGCAGCTGCAAAAGGAGCTCAAACAGAAGGAGGAGCAGCTACAAAAGGAGCTTAAACAGAAGGAGCAGCTGCAAAAGGAGCTCAAACAGGAGGAGGAACAGCTGCAAAAGGAGCTTAAACAGGAGCAGCTGCAAAAATGAACTCGGACAGAAGGAGAAGCAGATGCAAAAACAGGAAACACAGCAACTCACAAGTGAGCTCAAACGGAAGGAATAGCTGCAAAAGCAAGAGCAGGAAAATCAGCAACTGACAAAAGGAGCTCAAACACAAGAAAGGAGCAGCTGCAAAAGTGGCTCAAATAGAAGGAAGAGGAAAAGCTCTTTACAGATAGATGAAAAATTGCTTTTATAGAAGGAAGATAAGGAGCATCAACAGAAAATGGAGGTACCGTAGGAGGAGGAGCAGCTTCCAAATGATGTCCCACAGAAGAAACAATATCAACAACACTGCAAAAATGTTTTTATTTTTTTTTTTTTTTTTTCCCAGGCAAAATATCAAAAAATTCGTAAATCAAGGATTTTCTAGACAAGAAAAGAATCATTGTCTTGTTTTCAGAAAAAAGAAAACAAGTCAAAATTCAGTGAGTTTTTGCTTGAAACAAGCAAATTTTCACTGAATTTTGACTTTTTTTTTATTATTATTATTATTGCAGTGCAGTAATGGCAGCAGCTGCAACAGGAGGAGCAGCAGCAAGAAAAAAAAACAAAAAACAAATGGATAAAAACTCTGATTAACATGTTACAGCTTCACGTCATATCACTTGTGGTTAGGGCACAGAGTTAGAGTTGCTTCACAGCAGAAACTGAATTGTCTCCATAATTGAGTTTCAATAATTGTTTCTGTTAACTTACTGTAACGCACCCAAAATATTCAATTCATGCTTTAAAAATGTAGTATACACATTTGTTTGTATTTGTTTTATTTATATGGCAAGTAATTTTTCAATATATCAGACATCACAAATATTTTATGTCATAGGTACAGTCAGGTCCATAAATATTGGGACATCGACACAATTCTAACATTTTTGGCTCTATACACCACCACAATGGATTTCAAATGAAACGAACAAGATGTGCTTTAACTGCAGACTGCTTTAATTTGAGGGTATTTACATCCAAATCAGGTGAACGGTGTAGGAATTGCAACAGTTTGCATATGTGCCTCCCACTTGTTAAGGGACCAAAAGTAATGGGACAGAATAATAATCATAAATCAAACTTTCACTTTTTAATACTTGGTTGCAAATCCTTTGCAGTCAATTACAGCCTGAAGTCTGGAACACATAGACATGACCAGACGCTGGGTTTCATCCCTGGTGATGCTCTGCCAGGCCTCTACTCCAACTGTCTTCAGTTCCTGCTTGTTCTTGGGCCATTTTCCCTTCAGTTTTGTCTTCAGCAAGTGAAATGCATGCTCAATCGGATTCAGGTCAGGTGATTGACTTGGCCATTGCATAACAGTCCACTTCTTTCCCTTCAAAAACTCTTTGGTTGCTTTTGCAGTATGCTTTGGGTCATTGTCCATCTGCACTGTGAAGCGCCGTCCAATGAGTTCTGAATCATTTGGCTGAATATGAGCAGATAATATTGCCCGAAACACTTCAGAATTCATCCTTCTGCTTTTGTCAGCAGTCACATCATCAATAAATACAAGAGAACCAGTTCCACTGGCAGTCATACATGCCCACGCCATGACACTACCACCACCATGCTTCACTGATGAGGTGGTATGCTTAGGATCATGAGCAGTTCCTTTCCTTCTCCATACTCTTCTCTTCCCATCACTCTGGTACAAGTTGATCTTGGTCTCATCTGTCCATAGGATGTTGTTCCAGAACTGTGAAGGCTTTTTTAGATGTCGTTTGGCAAACTCTAATCTGGCCTTCCTGTTTTTGAGGCTCACCAATGGTTTACATCTTGTGGTGAACCCTCTGTATTCACTCTGGTGAAGTCTTCTCTTGATTGTTGACTTTGACACACATACACCTGCCTCCTGGAGAGTGTTCTTGATCTGGCCAACTGTTGTGAAGGGTGTTTTCTTCACCAGGGAAAGAATTCTTCGGTCATCCACCACAGTTGTTTTCCGTGGTCTTCCGGGTCTTTTGGTGTTGCTGAGCTCACCGGTGCGTTGTTTTGGCCACGCCTAATGTTTTTGCTATCTCTCTGATGGGTTTGTTTTGTTTTTTCAGCCTAATGATGACTTGCTTCACTGATAGTGACAGCTCTTTGGATCTCATCTTGACAGTTGACAGCAACAGATTCCAAATGCAAATAGCACACTTGAAATGAACTCTGGACCTTTTATCTGCTCATTGTAATTGGGATAATGAGGGAATAACACACACCTGGCCATGGAACAGCTGAGAAGCCAATTGTCCCATTACTTTTGGTCCCTTAACAAGTGGGAGGCACATATGCAAACTGTTGTAATTCCTACACCGTTCACCTGATTTGGATGTAAAATACCCTCAAATTAAAGCTGACAGTCTGCAGTTAAAGCACATCTTGTTCGTTTCATTTGAATTCCATTGTGGTGGTGTATAGAGCCAAAAATGTTAGAATTGTGTCAATGTCCCAATATTTATGGACCTGACTGTATTTAGAGTATATTCGTATGTCTGACAGATTTTGATTTTTGAACAGATCATTTTTCATTAATGGCTCACATGATGCAAGGATGCTAGAAGTTGTGAAAAGTATCAATTTCACAAAGAATCAACTCATTAGATCTAATCAGCAAGCCATGTTGCATTTATGGCAATTGTAGAAAACTTTTGCACACGTGAAAAAAGCATGCAATTTGCTTATATAAGAAATTCAAATCTGGTGTTAATAAGAAAATAATTGCAGGTTTACTGACAGTTTGTGCCTGAATACTGTCAGGATATGCTAAAGGCATGCAGTGAACAGTGATGGAAAGTTGGACACCATTAATTTTACAGCTGCGCTTTTTGCATATGCATTTGTAGAAATTTTCCTTTCACCTGAAAACTATGGTTTGAAGTAGTCAATTTACTGGTATTTACAGGTATGTTTTTTTCTTTTCTTTTTACAAACATGTCCTCATCCCCTTTGCTTTATTATAGTTTATTATAGGTTCCAGGTGTGTTTGTTTGTTATTCATGCATCAAGAGTAATCTTTAACAAGCCGAAAAGAGCGCGTCACACCTCTGTTCATCAGTTTGCACTGGCTACCAATAGCTTCTCGCATAAAATTCAAGGCATTGATGTTTGCCTACAAAACCACCATTGGCTCTGCACCCCTTTACCTCAGTTCACTACTTCAGACTTGTGTCAGACCATGTGCCATCCAGAGATGTGCATTCTGCAAGTGATTGGCGCATTATAGTGCCATCCCAAAAAGGTACAATATCACTCTCAGACTTTTACCTTCACTGTTTCCTGCTGGTGGAAGTCTTCCGCCGTCTTCAAGAAATGGTTAAAAACACATCTCTTCCATCTACACTTGACCCTCTAACACTAGCACTATCTATTTTATCTACTTGTTTTCTTTTTATTTATTATATAAGAACTTGACCCTGTAACAAGTAGCATTCGCTATTTTTTTTATATTCTATCTATTTGTTTTCTTTTTATGTATTATAAAATAATAATAATAATAATAACCTGACCCTCTAACACTCTCTATTTTATTTCTCTTCTGTGCACTTTTATTAATGTAAGACATTACTGATATTAGAGCTGATTCTCTTAATTCCACTTTGGTACAAAGCATATCATAACACAAATAAAAAAAATTATAAAACAAGTTTGGACTTTATTTCACTTTTATGTTCAATTTGTTTCTCTCTTTCTATTATGGCAACAAAATTTTGTGTTCTCTCTCTGAACTTCCTAACAAACTTGGCAGTAGGGCTGGGCGATATGGCCTAAAAAAAAAAAAATCCCCGATTTTTTTTCACAAAAAATCCGATTTACGATTTAAATCGATTTTTCCCCCCTACATAAAATCAATCTGCAGATGACAAAGAAATTGTTCAAAACAAGTTTTAACTTTATTTTGTTTTGATTTTCCCTTCTGGGATTTGATCTGGATTTCCCCCTTGAGGTTAAAGTGCAATCAGAAACAAGTCAAAGAGACAAGATGGCAGGCCCTGCCATTGTAAACAGTGAAAATGTAACATAACATAACATAAAATGTAACATAAAACAAAATTATGTGACCCTTTTTGATAAGTTTTCTTTTAACACAAGTTTAACATCTTGCTATTCACTAGATAGGAGGTAGTTCTGATAAAGGATGGACGATGACATCGTGGGGGTTAGGGGGTGTGCCCAAAGCCTGAATTCGTATTCAGAAAGGGATGGAAAACAAATAACGATTGTTAACGGTTGCTTGTTACAGTTACATTACAGCACATAAAATTTCACTTACCACATAAACAGAGTAAGGAGAGATGACTCAGGACAATGACAAATGATTTGCAGATCATGAGCAAAACTGACAAACATCTAATATGGTAAAATGTGTGGTAAGTACTGCCGCTCCATACTATAAACACGGTGCGATCGCCAATCTCAAAAGTGAAAGTGAAACTAAGAAGCGATCGTGCATTCAAAAGCAGTTGCAATGCATAATAGCGGCTCCCTGATTCCCTTAATTTTATATACAGTATGATGATCACCCAATGATAAAACTGAGAGGGAAAGAAATATACATTTTCCTCCCATCTCGTATTTATTCTCCGCAGTGAGTCAATGTCATGGACGTAAGGGCAGAGCAAGTTCTTTCTAGTATATATTTCCATTTTGTAATCCCAATTATTTGTAATAGAGCAGACACTGACTGTTGTTCATGTATTTATGGCCTCATTTGGCGAGACGGCAGACGCTGAAAACACTGCGCGCTTCAGTATGTGTGTAGTAAACGAAACTGCGCGTCTGTGCATTCATTCATAACGAGACAAGCAGGATTCATATTTAAATGGTATTTTTGCAGCTTAATATTTAGAGATACTAGTTCGTTTCGCGATTTGATTTAAGTGTAATGAACTACTTTTGATTTATTCATCCAAACTTTGACAAATTCAATGATATTCTGCGTTTTACAGTAAATTCTGTTTTTATAACTAGATTCCGCGATTCCGTCCGCGTTTTCCGCATCGCAGAAATCATAAAGCCCTGATCGCACCGCGACGCTCGCGTCCGGTGTAGACACGGCGTGAGTTTTTTAATGGGTTATGTTATAGCCCTGCTTGTTTTTTTAATGTTTTTATGAAATCTCTGTATGGCTCATATCATCGTATTATTTACTGCCATTCGAGCCACAAATTAAAGCTTGGCGAGCCTCACTCGTGAGCCGCGCAATGAGTAACACTGCTTTAAGGGATCCACAGTACACCTCATTTTCTTTCCGAATACGTTGGGATGCGGCGGATTGTGGGGGGATCACTAAACCCTACCTAAACTCTAATATGGCAAACACACGGGGGGAGGGCTGAGCCCATTCAGGACTACGGGAGCCCAGAGGGGAGCGTCGGCGGATGTTAAAGAGAAAACCGATTTTCATTCAAACAAATCGACGTAAAGTACACATTCGAGTTAATAGATAAAATCGATTTATCGCCCAGCCCTACTTGGCAGTTGTCTCCGGAACTACAGAAGTTTCAGTAGTTCTTAATATTGGTCAACAGCATATCCAATAGCTGTGTAACAATTAAAAGGCTGCATCCTTCAAAGGTCGCAAAGGTTGTACTTAGCATTGTTAGAGGACTGTTCTTGTCGCCTAGCAAGCTGCCATTGATGAGTGGCAGTAACGTTTGTATTGGAAGTTATATTCAATATTGCCTAAAACAAATCTTCAAAACCATGGTCATGCACATAATAAAGGCACAAAATAAAGAGTATAAATTATAAAATCTCAAAAAAGCCTATTGTCACCGGCACATTGAATTCTTGGGTAGGGTAAGATGTGAAAGGTTCATCTGTTGTAGCCTTCATTGCCTGAGAAAATAAGGGCACATTTTGAGGCTACATTTGAAGGATTCTTCAAATTGAGACAGCCTTTGTCATGCCACATTGACGCAATCACCCTTCGAATGAGACATTTGAAGGATACAACCTTTAAACTGGGATGCAGCAAATGACTGGCAATTCACTGAAATTGCCACCATCTTATTTTGTCATGTGACATCATGTCTTGTTTAACTTTTAGGGATTTAATAACACAAAAGTTTCTGTGTTAATATTAAATTATGTATCTATTATGCACCAAACTATAGAACATGCAACACAGTATTTAGGGATTAAAAAATAAATAAAAATTAAAACCAAGTTAATTAAAAGAAGTTTAAACTACATAACCTAGTGCATGTATAAATGTAGCAGTTGATTGTTTGGCAAAGCTCCATGAGAGGCAGTCACATGATCATAGTGACGGATTTTCACTATCACAACAAGAATCTCTGGCACATTCATTCTGTCTGAAAGACATTCAGAGAGAGAACACCTGAGAAAAACGACGCAGGAAATTCCACACAGTAATAATGACTTCAGGTCAAGGTCAGTATAAACTTATTTTAAATACTTTTGATATTTTACAGATAAGAGAAATTTCTCTTCTATAAAACTAGAAGACACCAGAAGAGAACAATAACAAGGACTTTTACTGAAATGATGGAGGTCTATTCAGTCTCAAAATGTGATAAAATATAAGAAATAAAATGAAAAAGTGCATACGTGTTTAAAATCAGGGAACCAGGTGCCCCGCAGCCAGCCATCTGAACACGCTTGCACCTGAGTTCGACCCCGAGTTTAGTCTAATTCGTATGGGAGGTAGGCTATGGCGATTGGATAGCTTCAGCGAAGCTGAGATATATCCAGAGGTTCTAGATCCCCACCATCAGGTGACTAGACTCATCATAAAGCACTTTGACGAGTGTCTACTCCATCCAGGACCTAGGGTCTTCGCAGAGCTACGTCGCCATTTCTGGGTTCTAAGGGGCAGGCAAGCCATCAAACGACACCAGAAAGAATGCGTAGAGTTCCAGAAGTAGAGAGCTAAGCTGACTCTACCTATTATGGCTGACTTACCCTCAGCTTGTCTGCGATAATATCGACCCCCCTTCTTCTCTACCGGAGTCGACTGCTTCGGGCCCTTCGTGGTCAAGATTGGCTGTCGCACGGAGAAGCGATGGGGTGTCATCTTCAAGTGCCTGACAACCAGATGCATTCACCTCGACCTGCTCAACAGCATCGACACCGATGCATTCTTACTGGCATTAAGGCGCTTCATAGCATGTAGAGGAACCCCGTCCGAGATCCTCTCAGATCAGGGGACTAACTTTCAGGGAGCCGAGACCGTGGAGCCCAGACTGCAGGAGCAGAGGGCTAGCTACCAGATCACCTTCAAGATGAATCCTCCCGCCACACCCCACTTCGGAGGAGCATGGGAAAGGGAGATCCGATCAGTAAAGTCTGCACTGCGAGTAGTCATCAGGAGCCAGTCTGTGCCTGAGGACGTCCTGCAGACTGTACTGATCGAAGTAGAGGGTATCCTGAACAGCAAGCCCTTAGGATACGTTTCAACCGACGTGGCAGACTTAGATTCGGTTACCCCCAATACGCTTCTCATGGGGCTGTGAGACGCCTCACTTCCCCAGGTGATCTACTCCCCTGAGCCCTTGTCCAAGCGTCGTTGGTGTCATTCCACTGGTGTCAACTATCGTCGATCACTTCTGGTCTTACTTCACACGACATTACCTCCCGGATCTCCAGACTTGCCAGAAGTGGCAGTAGGTAACTCAAGATCTAGCTGAAAACACGGCGGTAATGATAATCGACCCGCAGCTTCCCAGAGCCCAATGGCCAGTTGGTTGGGTTGTCAAACTGATCCCCAGCGCTGATGGACACATCAGGTCATCACAAGTACAGGTCAACGATCGCCTATACCTACGACTTGTGGCCAAACTTGTCAGACTTCTGGCAGTTCTGGATGGAGGTGAAACTGACCTCAACGACTAGGGAATTTATCTTTAGACATATTATCTATGCTAATCTGGGGGAGGCTGTTCTAAATTCCCTATGTATCTTTATAGTGGAAGGAATTTATTATGAATGTGTGCTGCTAGTTGATTGAATGTAAGTTTATTTTAAAATTCCTGATTATAAACCACCGATGTTTATTTCATTGTTGTGTTTAAATATTCATCTTGTGTAATTTAACCTTACATTGTTTCTAATGTTGTTATATTTAAGATATACGGTGATTCAAATGCGTATGCTCGCTACTGTTAATCCTCTCGTCATGTTGATTCATGTATTACATGTCAGTAGCAGGTTGTTATTTATATTTCTGTAATTTACATTTAGCAGATGCAAACTGATGCTTACTTTTATTCTGTTTATTCCAAAAAGACGACATTTAACACTTTGTGACCATAAGTTGTACAATATCCAATCCAACTGCAGCAATGTTGTGCAATCTGCTGTGAACAGATAAATACTTCAGATAAAGAGCTGAACAGTGCCCTGTCTCCTGTCGCACTTCTTACACGAGTCCTGCGTTGGATTAGCATCAATACCCCTATCGATCTATATAGCTATTGATGCTAGTGATGCGGGAGCAGGTGCTGTTTTGTTGCAGGATGGGTCTGATGGCGTTGAGCACCCTGTGTGCTATTTTTCTAAAAAGATTCAAAAACATCAAAAGTCGTACTCAACGATTGAAAAAGAGGCTCTCGCTCTAATTTTGGCCCTTAATAATTTGGAGATTTAAATTGGCTCCTCCTCGCATCCGGTTACTGTTTATACAGACCACAATTCTCTAATTTTTATTAATCAAATGCGCAATTCCAATCAGTGCCTAATGAGATTGGCTTTGTTTGTCCAAGCTTTTAATCCAGAAATAAAACCTGTAGCCGGCAAAAATAATGTTTTGGCAGATTGCGCATTGTTACATAGTGATTGGTGGCTTTCTCACCATTCACCATCTTGGGGTGGGGGTGTTACGTGCGCCTTGCGTACGCCCCAGCCCAGAGTCCTCAAATAAACATTAGTGTTCATATTGTATTATTTTTTTTGTCTTCTTTAGTTTCCTTATTGGTTGAGCTGGGTAGACGAGGCTATAAAGTGGAAGGAGGCGGACCCTCTGTCTCTTTCTCTGCCAGCAACAGTTTTCTCCGCAGCCACATTGCCACGTGTACTTTTTCCTTAGTTTGTAATTTTAGTTTGGGAGCGGGGAGTCCCAGCTTGTTTCTGTAAGTTTAGTTATTACTTTCTTTGTTGCTGGGCTCCCCGTCTCTTATTTTTGGTTACATTTGTGAGTAATTTGTCTTTAAATAAATAATCCATTTAGAAAACTAACGGCCGTTGTCCGTCTATTATGTTACGTGTCCCTTCTGACTTCTAGACATTTATACCAGGGACCGTAACAGTTATGTTCAAAATGTTTGTATATTGTCAGTAATATTGCTGATAATATGCCTATTCAAGGACAACTAAACATTTAATAGGTAAAAACATGACTCATGTCTTCTCAGTATGCATTCATACAATGAGGCAAATAAAGCAGGTATGAGAAGTACATCAGAAGATAGTAAACAACATATTTTATTCAAAATTTGGTCAATTAAACAAAAAAGATCTTTTATTTAGAGAGATGATTGATCTCTTTTTTTTAAGACAAACTGTAATTGCTCTTTGGTCAAACAATTCATGAGGATCCCATCACCTTAATGATCTTCATTCACCCAATATGTTCACATGGTTATTTAATATTCTATAAAAAAGAGTATATGAAAGTAAAACTCTTTACTCAGGGTTGAGTTCATTGTTTTTTTGTTATTTTTAGAAAAATCTTCTACCTAGAAGCCAGCTCAGCACAATCCCAATACCCACTGTTGTGAGTTTTAGCAACATGTCCTGAAACACATGTTGTTTTGCCTGTTCTCTGATTTCTTCATTAGACAGTCTTATATTTGATTCTTGTCTTAGTTGCTGCTCTTCCTCCTGTATCTTTGCCTCAACATCCCTCAGCTTATCATTGGTGTAAAAGCCATCTCTAATATTAGTCACCATTTTCTGTATAGTGTTGATTATTTTCTCCACTTGGACTCTGTTGTTTCTGTACTCATCTTGTGTGTTTCTCCAGTATTTATTATCAATAACATGACAGCCACCTCCACACTTATCAACAAAACTCTTGAGTTTAACACTCTGTTCCACAAAGTCCTCAATGTGTTGATTCTGATCAAGTTCATCACCACGAGTAAAGACGACCAGTGCATGATTCAGAACTTCTTCACTAAACAGATCCAGCAGTTTCTCTATCATCTTCTCCTCTTGTTCTGTGTAACGACCAACTTTGAGAACAATCATGAAAGCGTGGGGTCCTGGAGCACATTCAGTGATGCACCTCAGCATTTCCTTTTTCACATCTTCTTCACTATGTTTGGTGTCAAAAAGTCCAGGAGTGTCAGTGACAGTGAACCTGTTGTTTCTGTCACGTCTTGACTGACATTTGAAAGTTTCTGATTCAGGTGAAGTGCAGGTGGTAAAAACATCTTCACCCAGTATTGTGTTTCCTGCACTGCTTTTTCCATCTCCACTTTTCCCCAAAAGCACAATCCTTAATTGTGTTTCTTGGAGTTCTACAAAGAGAGTGACAATTAGAGCTTCAGAACATATTGCAAATTATTATTACGGAGTGTCAATTTACACTAAGTTCAAATAGCCCACCTTGTTGGCAAAGGCTATTTACACTAACTCCACCCACCAATGTCTGGTTGGGATAGACAACAGTGAGATGACAATGAGATGACTGTCATTCAACAGCAACAGTGGCATAGGATGTACAGAGCATAGTGGTAACTTTTGACGCGATCAACCTGAGCTCGAATCAGCCTTTTGCTGAACTCGTTCTTCTCCCTTGTGAAAATAAAGTGCCTCATGGGTATTTAATAACAAAGTGTTTATCGTGTAGGGTTAGGGGTAGGTTTAGGGAGGGCTTTATTATCCCAATAAGGCAGCATCCATATTATAATTTTAATAAATATGATAATTTACACTCAATATGTTATTATTGCATACTGTTTTATCTGCCATTTTTTGCACTAAGTATAAATAGCATCTAACTACTATTTAACCTACACTTATTGCAAAGAAAATACTGATACTTTTACACAGTGTAAGTAGAATCTTTCATTATTTGCACTTAGTGTAAATAGCCTATCTCTAAGAAAATACTGTTTTCATTTGGTGTAAATAGAATCCATTTCTATTTGCTTTTAACGCAAATAGCCACTGCATTATTATTATTACTATTATTATTATTATTATTATTAATGCTTTTCATTGCAGAACCTTATGTGGAGATCCAAAATAATACCACATGCTTATCTTCACATTTTTCCCCATTACAGTACATTTGGTTACTGTATTTGATAACATGCTTTGTTAAAAGTGTTGAACTTCATTTGCATTTTCAAAAGGAAGACAAATAATAGTGTTTTGACACTTCACATTTACTGGCTATAAAGATGCATCTTCGATAAACATACAACCAATCCTATTTCATTATGCAAACAGATGGAAGATAGAAGTGACCTCATTATCTGCTTGCCAGGGCAGCAAATGATTATGTTCCCTAGTTCCCTTTATCCCTTTTCCAGTATATCATTAATATAAATTTTCATAATACTACATTCAGAACTGATATCCTTTCTGTATAATTTGTTTTATCAGGCATTTCACTGTAAATGTACAGTACAATACAGTGCTATCATAAAATAGACGTTAAACTTGCATTTCTATTGGCTCAAGTCTGAAGCTTGTTTTTTGTTTTTTTAGGGAAAATGTTTCAGTGCACCGGAATTTATTTTACATTCTACATTCTACAAATGGCAAACTCCTTTTGTAGTCTCAACTACTAGACATATTCTAGGCCTTTGCAGCCACTTTGCCACTGACATGACAGTCAGTTTAAAATGAATGCAAAACACATTTACAAAACAAAGTTGGCAAACATGAACTAGCTGAATGAGTTGCAAATAGTTCTGAGTATAATAAAATGGTTTTATAGTTTGAGAAACAACATTGGAGTGCTGCTGTGCAAAGACTGTAATTAAAAAGAAGAAAATAAGGGATTTGTTCATTTTAAAATGTCTTTATTTCATTTCCACATTTCCTAACACTGTCAAAAACTGTGTGCCAGCTGACTTCAACACTCTTATCTCTGACAAAACAATACAAGATCCATGCCTCCAAAAACAAACAACAATAAATCATAATTCAGCGCCTTAACCTTTAAAAGTTCCCTCAGCTTCAACAGTCCTCAAAGCTTCAAACGTTTTCTCATCACACCACAACATCCAGTTATACCTTTTTTCTAACCAGTTTCTCTGTAAGTACTCAGTAGTACTCTTGTGCTGTGCTTTAAGTCAACATGAATTTTCAACAAGTTTCATTGTTGAACAGTATTTTAAAAAATGTTTGTCATCAAGCTCTCCTTTTTCCCCCAAAGTAAATCTAACAAATTAAATCATGTGACCTCAACTCTAATCCTATGATTTTTTTTTTATGGGACTGAATAGTTATAGTGCTGAATATCACCCTGTTGAAAAAACCAGCATATGCTGGTTAGGTATGTTTTGAAGCATGGCTGCTGGTTTGAGCTGGTCCTTAGCTGGTTTAAGCTGGTCAAGTGCTGGTCATATGCTGGTCCTGAGCAGGAGCTAGTTGCTTAGGACCAGCTTAGCACACGACCAGCTAAGGACCAGCTTAAACCAACTCAAACCAGCAGCCATTCTTCAAAACATACCTAACCAGTATATGCTGTTTTTTTTTCAACAGGGCATTCATCATATTTACATTAAAACACATATAAACACACATATTATGTGGCTTAATATTTCTGATGAACATTAACAGAGACAGTTTCCACAAATAGCATCCAAATGGCCGGTGGAAATAGGTGTACCTCAGGAGGTCAAACTAAATAATATTCAAGCTGATTTATATGCTATTTATAAATATTTGATGTGTTCAAAGCTAGCTACTTTTTATTATACATCAATTTATGTTAGATAATTATTTACCAGATATCTCACAAAAAAAAAAATGGTATATGTTCCTCTAAATAAAGTTTTTAATGCAAGTTGGAGAGGAGCTTAAGCACTAAGTCCTGTCAATCATCATCAACATTGAAACAGTAAACATCTGAACAGGTTTTGTGAAATTATGAGCAAAATATGAGGAGAAACATGGAACAGGTTTTCACAAGGCAAACTGACTTTATTTCAGTGCAAGGCTTACTTGAGCAAACTATCAGTTCTAATGGTTGAGGAATAAGCTTCTAATCCGATAAAAAAGATGTAAAATGTGCCCATAGAAATAAAATATCACATTCCCTGCAAACTTTCTTAACCATGCTACTCTTATTGTCCTCCTCGGCATTAATTGCAGCATCTCACTGGTGTAATAACTTCCTCCATTCTCTCTTTGCATCAGTTTTACTGTATTCAGTAATTTCTGTACCTGGACTCTGTTGTTTCTGTACTTGTCTCTGTGCTCATTCCAGTATTTATTATCAATGACGTGACAGCGTCCTCCACAATCTTCGACCAGTGTTTTTAGTTCTGCATTTTTCTCCACAAAGTCTTCAATGGTCTGTCCATCATTCAGCTCATCGCCATGAGTAAAGCAAATGATTGTGTATTTTAGTGCATCCTTACCAAAGAATTTCTTAAGTTCTGCTACTGAATCAGCATTCTGTCCTGCATAAACTCCCACTCTCATAATAAGAAGAAGAACATGGGGTCCTGGTTTACACTTCATGACATTTTCTTTTATCTCATTGTGCAGTTTCTCTTCAGTAAATTCTGGATTAAAAAACCCTGGTGTCTCCACAATTGTCCAATAAGTCTTATTTACTAATTTTGTTTTACATGTGCTCAAATTGGCTCCAGATCTGGGAGATGTTATCTCAAAGAATATTTTTTCCTCCAAGATGGTGTTTGCTGTGCTGCTTTTTCCTCCTCCTATTTGCCCAAGAATAGCAATCCTCACTTCATTTGTCCCTAAAGAGAGAGTGGATTGGTGAGTCAAATGTACCACAGTATGCACATGTAATTGTTTATGCACATGTAGCAGTGCTTATGGAACAGTATTTGGTATACATTTTATATACATAAAACATTACAAAAAATGTATTTATATTATAATAATATACAAATACATAATTTTAGTTCATAAAATTATGGTGTAATTCATAAAGGTGCTGTAATTTATAATTATCTATACAGTGGTGGGCAAAATTATTAGAACACTAGTATTTTCACCAGCTAAAATGGTTTTAAGTCAGTTATTTCTATATTTTGCTGTGGTGTGTCAGTAGGAAATAGTTTACATTTCCAAACATTCATGCCATTAATTGTAATTGTAATCCAGTGAGATTTTTGTTTGAACAAGGAGTCTGACAACAGCCAGTGCTTCACACAGAGATCTGATCTCATCATCATCCAGTCTTCTTGATTTAGTCTGTCTCAGTTTGTTCTGTTTCTTCATGTCATTCCAGACAGACTGGATGATGATGCAAACTGCAGCAAAAGATAGAAATAACTGACTTTTTTAGCTGGTGAAAATGCTAGTGTTCTAATCATTTTGGCCACCACTTATGTACAACTATAACAAATTTAGTTTTTCATGACCATTTTCCACCCTCTCTTTGATTCTCAGAATTAAATAGATCATTTGTGCTACTGTGACTTTACAAACTCTAAGGAAATAGCCTTTTTGCATATGAAATGCAGTGTTTTGCTAAATTTATTTGCAAGCTGGGGCTTGGCTGTCCATCCTTCAACTGCAGTCTGTAAAGCCTTCTTCACTTTGTGAAAAATTCACAAAACCATCAGCACTGAAATATATAGAAGCGTGTTTCTATCACAAAGTTTGAAAAAAAAAACAACCTATTATTTATTCATTTTTATTATTTTTTTTCAACTATTTCTTGCTATTTATAACTATTTCTTCCATGTTTGCGTCTCACAATTTTGAGTTTACAACTCACAATTTGGACTTTTTTTCAGAGCTTAAAGGAACACTCCACTTTTTTTGAAAATAGGCTCATTTTACAACTCCCCAAGAGATAAACAGTTGAGTTTTACCGTTTTTGAATCCATTCAGCCGATCTCCGGGTCTGGCGGTAGCACTTTTAGCTTAGCTTAGCATAGCATAGTTCATTGAATCGGATTAGACCATTAGCATCTCACTCAAAAATGACCAAAGAGTTTCAATAATTTTCCTATTTAAAGCTTGACTCTTCTGTAGTTACATCGTGTACTAAGACCAACGGAAAATGAAAAGTAGCGATTTTCTACGCCGATATGTCTAGGAACTATACTCTCATTCCGGCGTAATTATCAAGGAACTTTGCTGCTGTACCATGGGTGCAGCAGGCGCAATGATATTACGCAGCACATGAAAGTACTTTGGTACAGCAGCAACGTTCCTTAATGGTCTAATCCGATTCAATGAATTATGCTAAACTAAGCTAAAAGTGCTACCGCCAGACCCGGAGATCGGCTGAATGGATTCAAAAACGGTAAAACTCAACTGTTTATCTCTTGGGGAGTTGTAAAATGAGCCTATTTTCAAAAAAAGTGGAGTGTTCCTTTAATACAGAGCAAGTTAACATCTCTCAGTTCTATTTTTTTTTTCTCTCTTTGTGCTCCCTATGGCCAATCCAGGTCTAGACCTGCCTAATTTTGTAAACGAATGGGTCTGCCTGGATCACAAAATGCATTTTGTTAACAAGATATTCATTTTGTGAATGTGGTATGTTATTTTTTTATATGAATACAAAGACAGAATATGAATCCATGAAATTAGGCACTCCTTTAAAGAAATAAAAACTCAGAATTAAAAAAAAAAGAGTCCAAATTACAAGATGATAACTAACTGAAAGATATAAATTCAGAATTCCAAGGAATAAAGTCAGTAATTTAAGATGAAGAGTCGCAATTACTTTTTTATTTTTTTATTTCATAGACTAAAATTCCATAGAGCTTCCATAGAAAATGTGACACACAAACTGTTCAGATTGAAGACTGAAATTTGCTTGTAGCCTTTCATGAGATTCTTCGGAAGGACAGCACAAAGACTGGTAAACCTTTCACACATTTTGCACCCATCATAGATTTATCTGCATTTCTCGAAAGCATTGTAAGGTAAGTTTATCATAGAAACCATTGGTGGCAATGGGTTTACAATCTACTTAGTCTTAAAATGCTTTTGGGAAACGTAGCACCTGTGTTTAGGAATAATAGCATCTATCCTACTATATCTCATCATGACTGGATGGAACAAGTTTCTGAACACTATGGAATCATTAACCAATTTTTACAAATGTATTAATGATAACACCACTTAATAGTCCTGCCTTCTCAATTAAAGAGCCAATTGCTAATTGGTAAATGCTAACTGGTGAACAGTTTTTGAGAATTTGATGTTTCCCCATTCGAAGAGATAGAAGCTGTACTTGCATGACTGAAATGGTTGTTTAGTGAAATTACCTGCCTTAAAGGGGTCATGAACTGCCTGTTTTTATTTGTGCATAAAATAAAAACCCCCCCGCATAAATAACTCAATACATATCAAACGATCTGTAATAACAGACGGAGCAATAGTGATCACGTAATGAAAACAGTTACTCACGCTTGTGTGCTGCAACATTACTGTCGAATCCAATATAGCCGGCACAGTGTTGTCTTTTAGTTTCAGTCTTTCTGAAAATTCTGCCTTGTTTGTAAATGAATCCGCGGTAAGTTCTTATTGACGCGGACTGGATCTTCATTCAAAATATAGTTCATCCACTCTTTCCTAACGTTGGGATCAGAAGGAAGGAAACACAAATACTGTTTTTTCCACAACTTGGCACTGGACAGCATCTTGTTGTCTTCAGAGCCATCTTTATCATTTGGTTTCTGCGTAGACCAGCATATTCGCCTCTCTCGTAAACACTACACGCATGGATCGGTGGGCAGGGCTAAACAGGCAGTGATGTCGAAGCAGGCTTTAATCTTCTTCTGCAGAGGCGTTGCTTATCCACACTATTACATCATAGAGTAGAACATTCCACAAGCTGTCGTTTTAGCAGACTGCCTTCAGTATAAGCTGTTTTTTATGGAAGCCCGTTTCCGCCACTGAATTAAAAAAAAAAAAGGTTATTGCGACTTTTTATCTCACAATTCCGACTTTTTTTTCCTCAGAATTGTGTGATATAAACTCACAGTTGTGAGTTATAAAGTCAGAATTACGATTTATAAAGTCACAATTGCGAGATAAAAACTCGCAATTCTGACTTTTTTTCTTGCAATTGCAAGTTTATATCTCACTATTCTGACTTTATAACTTGCAATTGCGAGTTTATATCTCACAATTGTGAGAAAAAAAGTCAGAATTGCGAGAAAAAGTCAGAATTGTGAGTTTATATCTTGCAGTTCTGACTTTATTTCTAAGAATTGCGACTTTATATCTCAGAAAAAAGTCAGAATTGCGAGTTTGTATCACGCAATTATGAGAAAAAAAGTCGCAATTACCTTTTAAATTTTTTATTCAGTGGCGGAAACAGGCTTCCATAGTTTTTAGACTAACGACAAAGTTTTGAGCTCTGAAACTTAGAATGTTTTATAGTACAATGACCTTTTATGTCAAAAAATCAAGGGAATTTTGGTTTCTCAGTTCATGACCCCTTTAAATCTCTACTAACAAAACAGAGACTGTGGAGCAGTTGTTAAAAAAGATGTAGATGCAATAAATGCTGGGGCTTCTGCATGTCATAAAATAGTCCAATAACATACCATAAACTTTGCACAACAGCATTGGCCTGAGGCTACAGGGTTAAAATAACAGAAACTAAACAAATGGTATGCTGCATTTCAAATCAATCACAGTTAATGTTCTTTAGACCAGTAAGGATGAGTTGAGAAATGAGAAGCATGTGACGTGGCTTAAATAACATCAGTTCTGTCATGACAACTCTTGGAGAGTTTTTGAGAGAATTTGAAAGTTGAATTTGAAAATTGTAAAACAAACATCAATCAGTCTTTAAATAAATAAATATATATATATATATATATATATATATATATATATATATATATATATATATATATATATATATAAAAAAAAAAAAAAATATATATATATATATATATATTGGATATCCCAAATATCCCAAATAAAACTGTCTTAGCACTGAATCCGGACTGTCTACAAATGAAGTCAGACCACCTGCGAGTGATGATGGATTTATAGATTGGAAACTTCTGAGCCAAGCGTGTCTGAAGCATCATATTAGCATAAATACAGTGTTTGATCCGCTAAATAGATGCGTCTTTTGTGGAAAGAAACATAAACGTTGTGAGAGATACTGTTCTCCACAACAAACTGCATATTTGCAGCTGCACACATTTCTACGCTCCTCGATGATTCCTCTCCTTTGAACGCGAACTGACAAAAGACACTTCATTTGCAAAGCCTTGTTGTCTCAGATTGAGGTAATGCTGTACAATAAACTTCCTTTAGTTAATGTTAGTTAATGCATTAACTAACTTTTGTTACAGTATTAATTAATCTTTGTTAGTTAAATGTTCAGTTATTTTTGTTAGCTCAGGTACAAATGTTAACAGATAGCCTACTATTTTTAATGTTAATAAATGTATTAGTAAATTTTGAAATTGAAATTAATGTTAATCAATGCTTTAAAAGTATTGTGTATTGAACCGTTGTGCTGTATTTTCTGTTGGCAATTTTATATGTAGTTTTCATACGCTACACTTTGCCCACCTGGTTTTATGTAGGCCCACCCACTTAAACATTCGCGGCCTTGCCCCTGATTATACTATGCTATGATTATGCCCCAAAGTGTACTCAAATGTGGATGAGCGCAGATGGACGAGTTCGACACATGCGCAGTACCACCTGCTAGACTCGTTAGTAGTGTTGACTAGCCATATCACACGTTAGTGGGCACACAAGGTGGGATTTTTACACTTAGTGTAAATAGACACTCCGATGAAACTTTAAGTGAGCTTTTATTTCTCTTACAACATTGTTTTTTTTTTTTCATTACAAGACATACTGTATTGAATAACTGACTCACCTGCCATTCTTTATTGTCTTCTGAGGTCACTGGAAGATGTTGTAGATGTTTGTAGAAGCTGGAAATGATTATGTTAGATTTTATGGAGCTTTTATAAAAATGCTGAGCAAACACATGCTAGCAAGACTGCATTACTTAGTCTTGTAATAGTCTTGAAACAACATTTTTTTTTTTTTACTGTATTAAAAAAATACTGTTTATATTAGACATAATTCATGCTTCAAAAAGAAGCAGAAGTGATGTGTTTCTGTTTTATAAAGCAAGCTTCTAGATTACAAGAAGAAATTGACTGCAAACAAGAAAAACGTACGAGTCAGCTGCAGTAAGAGCTTCAAAAACCACAAATTTTCATAGGTGACTGTCTGAGGAATGACAAAAAAATATATATTTCTTGAATTACTCCATTCTTTTATTTTATTTTTTAATTCTATGATCTTTTAAAAGGACAAAAAACAGACAGGTGTTAAAATAAAAGATTGTTACTGATAATTCCTACCGAAGAACATAAGTTACTATCGATCTACTGTCTACACAGCCACAGTCTAAGAACAATTTGGTAATATGTATTTTTTTTAATTACATATTATTAGGATTATTAGAAAAATGACAGAAAATTTCCCTCACCCTTCTGAGAGTTTCCTCACTCTCAGCTGTTACAGAAGTATGATGATTTTCAGGTTAAATGACTTCCTTTATACTGGTACGATTAAGGAGGGAATGAGGAAGCTGTCCATTAAATAAGAGCATTGCCTTTTCTGGAAAAGCAAAATGCAGATCATTTATAGGAAATGTGTTTGATATCAGTCAAGTGCTGTTCTCTGTCTGAACATGTTTTTATCATGAATTTCCTCATTTTATCTTTTAAGAAGTCAGATGAGTAGACATTCTGCATAGAAAGCTGTATAGAAAAAAAACATTAGAAACTGGTTCACTTATAATATTTCTGCTTCCACTAAATCTTCTCTTTACTCATGCATTACACCACATTCAATGAACATTTGTGTTGTCTTACATTTTCTTCAGTTTGTTTGGAAAGTTAACGTATTATGCATTAGACCAAAAGTGCTTGTGAGGAAAGTACTTATTAAATGTTTGTGTAGTGCTGTGTTGGAATAACAAGCCCTTACAACAAGTGTCAGTCCTTCCTTTGTTTAGCCGGCCTTGAAAGAAACATCAGTGGTCTAACCAAAAATTACCACTACACTAGCACGTTTGGTGCTCACCCGGGTGATGTCAGAGTTCGTCAGGGTACCGAACCCGAGACTACCTTAAGGAGGTGGTCTGAGTTCGGTTGCACTCGAACTGTGGCGCGGTTCGCATGAACATGAAAGCAACACGGACTCGGGTGCACACTTGTTCAGGAAGTAAAGTAACCTGCGCATGCGTTTTAGATGATTACAATGTATTTACTTCAATAAAACACATGTAAGAGATAATAGTTTTGATGATTTTCCTTGGATTCGAGCAGGAGTGAGCCTGCAGTGTATTCGTGCGTTGCGAGTGCAATCAGAGCGACGAATGAATGGCAGTCGTCTCCTCAAAATAGTCTGTTTGCAGGCGGAAGAAAGCAGTCTAAATGTGACGCACATACACTAAACCCAAGTGTTGTTTGCTCTGCTGAACATAATAGCACTAAATTAATTAAAAAAAAAAAAAAAAAAAAAAAAAAAAACAATTTATTGAGCCGCGTTCTGTTCCCTTTCAAGGGAACTTCGAACTGCGTCCTCTAGGGGTCGCTATGGGGAACGCCGTCAGCGTGACCCGTGTCTGAAGTATACATACAAAAACACCACATGCTGGCCGGCGACAGCCTATGACGTCACTACCGGCGTGACCACAGTATAAAGGGGCGCCGGGAAAATACATCATCTTCTTCTTCGTCTTCAAGTGACTGTTTTGTTTGAAGCGTGCATTCTACACGGTAAGAACGATTTCTTCTATTATCATGGCGAGCACTAGCAAGGCGTTTAAGAGATGTGTGGATCTGTGTCCTCGTTATTTGACACCTGATGACACACACAAACTTTGTGTCTTTTGTTTGGGTGAGGAGCACGCACGCGATGTCCTCGAGAGGGCAATCTGCGTGCACTGTGAGCGTTTTTCGATGAAAAAGCTCCGCTCTCGTCTGTCTCTCTTTTCGGGAAAGGAGGGACAGCCGTCTGCCCCCCGCGGTTCAGGACCAGCCGTTGCCGAGGCACGAAGGAGAATGAGCTCGTGGGGCTCGCAGGCGGATCTCGCCGATGAGTTAGAGAGGGGACACGATCTCGCTAACATCATCTGATCCAGCAGCTAGTGCTCTGCTGGGCTCTGCCCAGGAAGAGCAGGAGATGTCTGAGGGCGAAGAAGTTGAGACTGAGCCCTCTCAATCCTCCTGACCTGCGTATGATGAGCTGTTGGAGGTTATGGAACACGCCACGGCGAGGGTTGACTTGCCGTGGAAGCGGGCCAAAATGGTGGCGCCACGGAGCGTTATCTCTCTGGCCATAGCCCCCCAGCTCGAGTGAGCCTTCCATTCCTTCCTGATCTCCATACGGAGGTTGAGAGGGAGTGGAAAAAGCCGTTTTCCTCTCGTATTCATAGATTCCAACATACTAGTTATGCTAATATTGAGGGGTTGCGTGAAAATAGCTATGAACGGATGCCCCCTATAGAAGAGACGCTAGCTAGCTATCTCTCTAAGGGCGAGACATCCTCTCTTAAGGCTCCTTCCTTGCCATCTAAGCCCCTTCAGGATACATCTCGCTTAAATGGCAAGGCATACGCAGCAGCAGGTCAGGCTGTCGCTTCGTTGCACACTATGGCGGTGCTTCAGGTGTACCAGGCTGATCTGCTGAAAGACCTGGATAAGGGTCAGGGCTTGTCACCCGACGAGGTGGCTGAACTACGCCGCACCACAGATTTGGCTCTCCGTGCCACTAAGCAGGCCGCCTCTGCTATGGGCAGGTCTATGGCGGCCATGGTGGTAACGGAGAGACATCTGTGGGTGAACCTGGCAGATATTGGGAAGAAAGAGAAGGGCTTTCTTCTCGATGCTCCAGTTTCGCCTTCCAAGCTTTTCGGTACCTCCGTCGAGACGGTGGTCGAGAAGTTTAGGGAGGCGAAGGCGCGTTCAGCAGCCTTCAAAACCTTCATTTCAAGAAGGTCCAGGTCTGAGCCCGAACAACACAGGGGTCCTAGCCCATCTCGGTCTGAGGGTCAGAGATGGGTGCAGAAGGCTAGTGTCGCGACTCGTGCCCCTCCCCCGCCTGCGGGTAGGGCTAGAGGGAGGCGCGGGTCAGAGAGAGGTAGGCAAGACCTGAGGGAGGTGATCCAGACGAGGCGTTCGCAACACTCTCGTCCAGACCAGAGTAAAAATTAAACATCTACTCCCTTCCCTCAGGGGGCCTGTACATCTGCCCTCATCTTCCCCTCTCTAAATCCCCTGCAACCACCGTTTACTCCACCTGATCGAGGTTAGATGAGAACCTCTTGCGCTCACATTGCAGTCTCTATGCTGGACCTATGATGTTTTGGCCAAGTTCTATGTTTCATAGAAACTACCTTACTGATGGTCCAGACCCGAGGCCTCTTCGGACTTCGCCTCCGGGACTGTTTTTATGCGCAGGAACCATGGATGGGTGAGTACGATCCATTTTCCTTCGGTTCGATGGTTTTAAAGCCTACTACTAGCCATTCTTTGCAGTATATCTGGGGCCTGTCGTTGTGTTTTTCACCTTTAGGACTAGGACACTCGGACGGCCACCTCTTGCTATCGACTCAGTGCAGTTAGGACTGCACTCATAGATACTAGACCCAGGCTAGGATGATAGCCCTGTTCTCGGCTTCATACCTCTGGATCATGTGGCCAAGTCGTAGGTTTCGGTGGTCCCTGGTCATCAGGTCCCCAAGTCAGCACTGCAACTTTGGGCCCCACTGTCTCTAGAAACGAGGCCCGGGGATGCCGCTGCTCGCTACGCAGCTACATTGAGTTGTTTGACTCGTCTCTACCGAAATGTCTGATCCCCCTTCGAGCTGGATCCCATTTCTCCTGAGATGCATAGCTGTCTGAGGATATCTATGTGCTAGCTCAGGGACTGCTCCCCTTCCGCTCTCCAGAGCTATGTTTGTTGGTCGAGCTAGCATTGCTCCCCTCACCATAGAGGATCATCTATGAGCATGCCACTCCCTTCTGAGCGTCTGAATTCCCTCTCATGCTGAGAGTTGGGTTCTCCGCTCTCCAGTGCTCTGTGACCATATGCTCTCCTTGTTGGTCGAGCTGGCGTTGCTCCCCTCACTATTGAGGGTCACCTATGAGCATGCCGCTCCCTTCTGAGCGTCTTGAGTTCCCTCTCTTGCTGAGAGTTAGGTTCTCCGCTCTCCAGAGCTATGTTAATGGTCGAGCTAGCATTGCTCCCCTCACCATAGAGGGTCACCTATGAGCATGCCGCTCCCTTCTGAGCGCTCTCATGCTGAGAGTTGGGTTCTCCGCTCCCCCAGAGCTCTGTCATCAGCAGCCTCAGGTTGTTAGGCCTCTCTTGCCTCCCTGTGGGGTTGCTCTCCTTGTTGGTAGAGCTAGCATTGCTCCCCTCACTATTGAGGGTCACCTATGAGCATGCCGCTCCCTTCTGAGCGTCTGAGTTCCCTCTCATGCTGAGAGTTAGGTTCTTTGCTCTCCAGAGCTATGTTTAATGGTCGAGCTAGCATTGCTCCCCTCACCATAGAGGGTCACCTATGAGCATGCCGCTCCCTTCTGAGCGTCTGAGTTCCCTCTCATGCTGAGGGTTAAGTTCTCCGCTCCCCTAGAGCTCTGTGACCCTATATTCTCCAGAGCCCTAGAACGGTATTTTCAATCCATGTTATGGTAAGTATGCATGCTAGTCTCTGTGTACTTTCTGAAAGCCATGTTGTGGTAAGATCGCACATCTAGTGTTTTCCGGTCTTTCTCAAATCCTGTACGGTATGGGTTACGCGCTGTGGCTTCGTGCCCTTTCTTTGAGTCGGTCAGGCCCCGGTTTCACCTTGGGCCCCACTCTATCTATCTGTGTATCCTTAGTAATACTGACTTGAACAGGGTGTTGCTACCAAGGATCTGTTGAGACAGTTCCTTCAACGAGCTCATGCAGAGCAAGCAGTAGCCCCTGGGTGACAGGCCAAGACCTAGTTACTATCCTAGGCGCTTGGTCATATCCCCTTAAAGGAATCTCTGCTTTTGATTCCAAGCCTTCGAGCTCTACCCTGGGTCCAGGAGGCCCGGCCCCTAACAGGTAAGTTCTGGGGTATGCAGCTCAGGTTTTTGGCCAAAGAGGATAATGTCACTGATAGCCGTCCACCCGTCTCAGGGGCAACTCCCTTAGCCGGGTAGAGTTGGTACTTAGTACTCGCCTTTTGTGCCTGGCTTTGCACTCCCCTCAGCATGGCGGCATGGGTATTCCGTTCCCCATAGCGACCCCTAGAGGACGCAGTTCGAAGTTCCCTTGAAAGGGAACGTCTCAGGTTACATATGTAACCATGGTTCCCTGAGTAGGGAACGAGACACTGCGTCCTCTAGGTTTTGTGCCATGCTTCGGACGCAAGCTTCAGACGAAGAAGTGGATGATGTATTTTCCCAGCGCCCCTTTATACTGTGGTCGCGCCGGTAGTGACGTCATAGGCTGTCGCCGGCCAACATGTGGCGTTTTTGTATGTATGCTTCAGACACGGGTCACGTTGACGGCGTTCCCCATAGCGACCCCTAGAGGACACAGTGTCTCGTTCCCTACTCAGAGAACCATGGTTACATATGTAACCTGAGACGTTATTCAGACTCTCCTCTCGTTAGAGTGAGGCAAATTAATCAACAGCTTTACTGCAATTAATAATAATAATGTTACTGTGATAGCGGCGAATCTCAGCCTTCGTGTTAGTCTATTTGACAGACACAACACACGTGGATAATCATCACACAATCTTTTCTTTGATCAAAATTCTCCCACAACATAACGTTTGAACACTCCTTTCTGAGTCAACGTCACTTTCACTAGTTTAGTGAATTTGGATGGCACCGAAGCTTAGGGAGCTACCGTGAGTTTGTGTGCCAGGGAGATAAATAGTTCGATCACATCAATGGGACACGCATTAATGAATCAAAACTAAACCAGCCTTATTAAGAGGAACACACAAGGAACACGCTTGGGTTTCTCTTTTACTTCATCTTTGGCAGACAAAAGTTTTAATTTTACTGCAGTTACAAACACCAACAACTCTGAGCTCATTCACACTGGCATGCCATAATAAAAGTCCCCAGTATCGCAAAAACTGTTTTCTCTGTCTTTGATCTATTCTTCCGGATAAAATAGAACAAATACAACAGCATGTGTTGATTTTATACTTGAACAGTTAGTTTGTGCTGCCCAAAATTATCTCCACCAAAATGTAATAACTTTAGGAACTTAGCTGTGATTTAATCTTTATTTTGAATTTTTGGCTTTATGAAATTGCATCGTAAAGATAGATATTGATTTGATTAATTTCTATTAATCAAAACGTATAATTTATACGTTTTAACGGCTCGTCCAGCGAGACATTAAAGTCAGTTTATGTTAACAATTTTGTTTATCTTGCTTTGTGGCCAACAATAAAACAAACAAAATAGTAATTTATCAAATTTGAGCAAGGTAGCAAAGGGGTCGACAGAGCAAGGCAGTAACTGAATCAAATCTAAAACACAGACAATGCTCTATACAATGAGATAAGTTTATTGAACTACTTCTAAGATTACATGAGACTAAATCATCTAAACACACACATATGACCACACACACACACACACACACACACACACAAATGACGGAGTTATGCATAATTATGAGTTATGAAGGAAGTCTCAACTTCGGTGGTTATCAGAAAGTCAACAAAGCAGAGCTTAGTTCTATCTTTCCCATTAACAACAACTTTGCGCCGTTTTCAGCCAATAGATAAGAGATTGTGTTTTACTTGTTAGAAGGTTTGCTGCCGAGTCTCGTCTCGTCTCTTTGAGGGAATCCCCGGGTTCAGCTGATTGGCTGGCGAACCGTTGTTTGTCTGACGTCTCTTTAGGGAATTCCGGCTGTGATTGGCGGGTTGCCTGGCTGGATGAGACGCGCTCGAAGTTCTTCTTTTCCTTTCTCGGTTGCAGAAGTTTTCTTGAAGAGCTTGAAGTTTGGAATGAGGTGATGGTTTGATGCGGCGTATGAGCGCACAAGTTGAAGCAGTTTTCAAACCATGGCAAAGAGCGTTGAGTTTAGTTGAACATTAGAATTTAAGCAGGCCACTTTAGGCCCGCCCCGGAGCTGGGGTACCAATCCGCTTGTTGCAAGGTGGAGCTCAGCTTCCTAGGCTCCATTTCTCTGCATAAATTAACGAGCTGCCCGTGTAATCGCGTGACAGAAAATCCTTGCAGGGTTTTGTTAATAATCTTGATAAACGTTATAACGTTACGGAATTTACCTAATTTCTACATTTCATCCACACAGAGTTGTTGCAAATAAAATATACTTTCGTTTAACACCAAACATGACACACACACACATATTGATACCCTCATAATACATAGGTTAAAATGGTACTGACCTTATAATGGATAGAATAACATAGCATATGTTTTACTAACATATCAAGCATATCTAAGGCATAACACACATAATTTGGGAATACATTTTCATTACTTAAAAGTCCTGAATATTGTCTTTTGGAGTTTTGGCGCACTTTTGCGTGTTTCCTTTGTCTGTCTGAAAAAGGCACATTTTCAGGAATGCATCCGAGGAGGGGCCGCAAGTACTCCTGAGGTCAGAAGGTGTCCGGGAGAGAAGTTCTGGCATATGTTTAAGTCAGGCCTACGACTGTAAATCCATCGCGCGTTTGTTGATAAGTTTGTCAATTTATACATTGGCTGATCAAGGTTCAGATACCATCTGGATCTGGTATCTTTCCCACCAGAAGTTTCCTTTGTTCTGCGTTGGTGAGGTTGATTCTCTAGCTTGTTCTGATCTCTGGAGGGATAAGGATTAGCAAGACAGGATCGTGGTCTAGACACTCAGGCATGTCTTGGGTACTTGGTTATTTTTATGACTCTCCGAGGTGAAACCAGAGATTGACTCATTCCTCTGGAATGAGTCTGCTCGCGGTATGTGTGTGTCCGTTCAAGGATCTCCTACACCTGATTGTGCAGACAGCTGGTCAACTGATCAAAAAATAGGCACATGCATTTTACTATGGCACAGTAATATAGTAATAATTTACTACTTTCTCCTGTTTTACTGTTGATTTCCTCTTTTCCTGATCATTTGGAATAAGGATAAAAGATAAAAAAAAAACATGAAAATAAGTTCAATCATCCATTCAATATCTATTATTTCCTAAATATTACTGATGAACTGATCAAAAAGTAGGCTACTGGTCGCATGCGTTTTACTACAATATAGTATAGTAATATAGTAATAATTTAGTACTTTCTGCTGTTTTATTGTTGGTTTCCTCTTTTCTGATCATTTGGAATGAGGATAAAAAGACAAAAAAAAAAAACATGCAAATAAGTTTAAACATCCATTCAATATCTATTATTTCCTGAATATTATGAAAATCAAGATGGCCGCCCCTGATGACGTCATAATATTCAAATTAGATGAGTATATTTACACCCCACATAAACTTTCGGTCATGCCCAACATTTTTATAATTTACAGTAGATCTCTATATTTAAGCCCTTTCAAGCCACATGCTTTTGAAATCTTGATGTCAAAATCCAGCATTTTTCCAAAAATCCCTGGCGCCTAAAGGGTTAAAAGCTCTGAAAAGGGAGTCAAACTTGTCTCGTGTTTTGTCACAATAGATGTCTAGCAGATGAGCAAACAACCTAAAAATTTTTTTTAAGGTGTTCCAGATGTGAGCACACAAATAAAATATACGACAGAGTGATGTACATGTGCTATCAAGGCAAATCTGCTAAATTCTCATTTTCATGCACAATATTCATTGATGTCATTTTGCAGTCATTTTTGTATTGTTTCATTAAGCTTCTATACTTCTTTGTCGTCTTTTACACCTTTCCCTCCTCACGATGGTGATAATTAAATAGTTTTCTTGCTTTTCAGAAGCAGATGTTGCAGTTGTTATTAGTCTATCATGACTGCTGACCACATTGAGCTCCCAGTTGTAAATTGAACAAAGAGTCTCATTGAAGGGAGGATTTGTTTATCGCACATTCCCTCACACTCCCTGTTACTGTAAAAATTTTAGGGTGCGCAGAGGGTGGAGTGTTAACATTACTGAGATTTCCTTATTGTTCTCTGAACTGAAAGTATTTTCTACATAGAACTAGACTTGAGTATTTTTGTTCAAAGTCAAAATGGTGGAAGAGGCAACATGATTGATGGAGGAAAATTCAGAGTGAAAAATGGTGTCAGGGTTATATTCTGTTTTGGTTAAGTTTTTCTTGTGTTGCCTGTCTATTTCCTTTGTTGCCATTTTCCCTCCTCTAGTTAGTTTCCCTGGTTACTTCCGTGGTGTTAATTAATTAGTACTTGTTCTGTTTCTCATTTATTATGTTTCTCAGAGTTATTTAAGCCCTGTGTCTCATTTGGTTCGTTTGTTTGGTATTGATTGTGTTCAGGGTTTGTGCTACATGTTCTCCTGTGGATTCCCTTTGGATTTATTATTAAAGGATACCTATTATGCCCCCTTTTACAAAATGTAATATAAGTCTCAAGTGTCCCCAGAATGTATCTGTGAAGGTTAAGTTCAAAATACCCCACAGATCATTTATTATATAATTTTGAAAATGCCTATTTTGAGTTGAAGCAGAAACATGCTGTTTCTTTAAATGCAAATGAGCTGCTGCTCCCCGCCCCCTTTTAAGCCCTAAAAACACTTCACGATTTTCGGCTGTCCCAGATGAAAGATTGACATCATGAAACAATCGTGACAATTTCTGTGATCGTGGCTCCTAATCGGTGCTCTTATGTCGTATAGTGAGAGAGGTTCAAAGACGGCCGTTTTCTCGGTCTTGTGACCAAAGAAAGCCTACAATACAGAGTGATCATCGCACAGTGTGTTTGCTGCTACGATCCACGTTTACTGACCAATACAAATGTGACAGTCAACACAACATGGGGCTAAAACATAAAACTGCTTACCTCAAGCTGTTATCCCTTCCTCTTTCGCCGCTTCCACTTTTTTCAGCATACATAAAAAAAAATACAACTGCTAAAGTTTATCACGCTCTTGTTTACCACTAACGCATGCTGATGACATTTTATTCTTCTGTAGTAACGTGCGTCACATCGTACGAGTCAATAAGTGTCATCATCGTACAGTCTACAGTTGTTGTAGCCAAGTTTATAAGATCCATGTCGCACAGTGTGACATGCAATGATCTTATAGGATTGCTAAAAATCATACTGTTTTACAGTATAAATTTTATACGGCTTTACTCTATTCTGTAAAGCCGTATAAAATCATACGCCTTTACAGAATAGAGTTGTGCCTTTACAGCTCGTGTCTCAGATACTCTGCTAAAAAATGTCCGTTTGGTTTTGATTATTATGTCTATCGTGCTGAAATTGTGTTTTAAACCATATGATCCAAAGCATGCGCACAGAATGCGGTTATTACACGGCATGTGAGTACTTAACTCTTTCATGTCTTATTGCGCTTAAACTGTCAAATACACACATTTATGTTAAAAACACACAAGAGTTACAAAAACAGTCAGTTATGTCTGTTAAGGTAAACAGCTGGGAAAGAAATTGCATGTTTATATTAGATCTGTGTGGCAGCAGCATAATATACAGTAAATCAATAAATCCACTGCTCTTTTGTCTCTGAGGCTGGGACTCTAAATAGTGTTCTGTGCTCATCAGTGCAGCTAAAGACAGAACAGTTAGCATGCTTTGCTTGTCATGACGTTAGAACTGGTACACTGCTGTCGCTTGCAAAAACACAGTGGCGGCGACGTTGATGGAAACATGCAGATTAAGGGGCGGTAATATATATTAAAAATATAATCCCCTTTCTACGTCACAGGGGGAGCGAAATCTGAGCAGCTAGCTTTTTTTGTTGTTTTTTTTTTCATAAGCTTGCAGAGAAAGGCCATTAGTGAGTGTTACATAGTTAGGAGCATCAAGTCTTATAAAAAACAATTACTATGAGAAAATTATTAAACGAATCAACAAATATTTTTTGGGTTATTAGGTTAGGATTACCTTGGCCAGTTTTTTTTTCTCCCTCTGATGAGACAATTTTTTTTACACCAAACTGTAGGAATGACCATGCCAACCACCTTCTGTGATGCAAACAAGATTTTAACAATATAATTTAATTTGACCCAGTTATGAGAATTTGTATGAACTTCATATTCTGAACACAGGATATTGCTGTCACATCACAGCCACATTTGGCAGAGCACATCATGAGTAGAGCTTTTGTTGAGTTGCTGGAGTGGCTGCAAGGAGTTTGAGCATGCATGAGATAAGCAAGCAGAGCACAATCCTAGAACATCATGTGTTGCACTGGGAACTTTAACTGTAGAGAAGTGATTTGTTTTGATGTTTTTTTGATTATTTACTAGTCTGAGGAAAAAGTAGAAAGTGCAGTAATACACTCATGTCACATGTTGTCACTGGTGTATCCAGTGGATTATGGATCTATATACTATTGATGGATTCAGCAGAAAGGGCTGTAGAGGGCAGCAGCTTATTTGCATTTTAAGCTACAGACACTAAAAGAGCATGTTTGAATTAGGCCAGCAATTAGGCCAACTGCTGTATGTTGCTTATTCATTAGAAAATTAACTATGGTTTATGGTTAACTAGATAATTTATTCGTCCTCAGAGAGGAAATTCATTTTCACAGGTGGTGCGTATAAAACACAAGGACAGCTACACATTATGTACAAACTTGTCAAAATACATTCACGAACAGTTACGTCCCCCACAAAAAAAAAAAAAAAAAAAAAAATGCTAGAGTGTAAGATGATGGCTGATTTCCTATGTGCCGTAGGAACAACTCCTTCTCCTACACATAGGTAGTCTACACTTACGGCCAGATGGGAGAGGGATGAAATACCAATGGAGTGGGTGATCTGGGTCATATAGGATTATATGTGCTTTCCGAATCGTAGCTGAAGTAACAATCTGATAATTTAGGAGTAGGAATACCAATAATCCTACTAGCCAAATGAGGTATCTTTAAAAGTTTGTTCCTATGAATGGCTGTAAGCATATGAAAAAACAAAGGCACTATACATAAGAATTGGGTCAATAATACTCCGATACAGGAGAGGGAGACGAGGCTGAACAGACAACGGCTTTAAAGTTTACGAAGAACTGTAATTCTGTCATGACAACTCTCAGAGGGATTGCTATGGTAATGTACATGACAATGTTAATATATTTGGTCTTGGCGGAATAGATCTGCTACGCTGCTGCTGCGACAGAGCAAGTACCAAGACTTGCTACTGCCAATACATCCACAACATGCTGCTGTGACCATGTAGGAAATACTGCTGCTGCACATATAACACATATGAATAACCCCCATATAGCATACATGAATCACCTCGTAGCAGATCTATACAGGTGGAACTGGGGAAGGTGGAAGGTTTCTGAAGTGCGCTGCGAACTGCTACAAAAAACAAAAGCCAGGTATTTGAATATTGAGCAGTGAGCTCATTGGCTACTGATACAGGAGAAACCCAATCAGCTGTGCCATGTGATAATGATGTCATTAGGTCAGATTGAGTTAGACCTATCGGACTGCGCCATCTAGAATTTTATGCCAGAACTCTGTATTTCTGTCATGACAACTCTCAGAGGGATTGGCATGGTAATGTACATGACAATGTTAATGTACACTGAACAAAATTATAAACAACACTTTTGTTTTTGCCCCCATTTTTCATGAGCTGAACTCAAAGATCTAAGACTTCTTCTATGTACACAACAGGCCTATTTCTCTCAAATATTGTTCACAAATCTGTCTAAATCTGTGTTAGTGAGCACTTCTCCTTTGCCGAGATAATCCATCCACCTCACAGGTGTGGCTTATCAAGACGCTGATTAGACAGCATGATTATTGCACAAGTGTGCCTTAGGCTGGCCACAATAAAAGGCCACTCTAAAATGTGCAGTTTTATCACCCAAGTTTTGAGGGAGCGTGCAGTTGGCATGTTGACTGCAGGAATGTCCACCAGAGCTGTTGCCCGTGAACTGAATGTTCATTTCTCTACCATAAACCCTCTCCAAAGGCGTTTCAGAGAATTTGGCAGTACATCCAACCGGCCTCACAAACGCAGACCACGTGTAACCACACCAGGACCTCCACATCCAGCTTCTTCTTCCGTCCTCTTTGGGGTCTCGACCTGACTGCAGTTCGACGTCGTAACCGACTTGAGTGGGCAAATGCTCACATTCGATGGCATCTGGCACTTTGGAGAGGTGTTCTCTTCACGGATGAATCCCGGTTTTCACTGTATTGGGCATATGGCAGACAGCATGTATGGCGTCGTGTGGGTGAGCGGTTTGCTGATGTCAACGTTGTGGATCGAGTGGCCCATGGTGGCGGTGGGGTTATGGTATGGGCAGGCGTATGCTATAAACAACGAACACCGGTGCATTTTATTGATGGCATTTTGAATGCACAGAGATACCGTGATGAGATCCTGAGGCCCATTGTTGTGCCATTCATCCACGACCATCACCTCATGTTGCAGCATGATAATGCACGGCCCCATGTTGCAAGGATCTGTACACAATTCCTGGAAGCTGAAAACATCCCAGTTCTTGCATGGCCAGCATACTCACCAGACATGTCACCCATTGAGCATGTTTGGGATGCTCTGGATCGGCGTATACGACAGCGTGTTCCAGTTCCTGCCAATATCCAGCAACTTCGCACAGCCATTGAAGAGGAGTGGACCAACATTCCACAGGCCACAATCAACAACCTGATCAACTCTATGCGAAGGAGATGTGTTGCACTGCGTGAGGCAAATGGTGGTCACACCTGATACTGACTGGTTTTCAGACCCCCCCGGACCCCCCAATACATTAAAACTGCACATTTTAAAGTGGCCTTTTATTGTGGCCAGCCTAAGGCACACCTGTGCAATAATCATGCTGTCTAATCAGCATCTTGATATGCCATACCTGTGAGGTGGATGGATTATCTCGGCAAAGGAGAAGTGCTCACTAACACAGATTTAGACAGATTTGTGAACAATATTTGAGAGAAATAGGCCTTTTGTGTACATAGAAAAGTCTTAGATCTTTGAGTTCAGCTTATGAAAAATGGGGACAAAAACAAAAGTGTTGCGTTTATAATTTTGTTCAGTGTATTTAGTCTTGGATAGAAATAGATCTGCTACGCTGCTCCTGCTGCAGAGCAAGTACTGAGACTTGCTGCTGCCAATACATCCACAACATGCTGCAGTGAGCATGTAGGAAATACTGCTGCTGCACATATAACACATATGAATAACCCCCCACAAAGCACGAGACACAGAACACAATACAAGCCAATATATACATGCTGTTTAATAAAAACTGCTGCATCAGTGAACATGCATGTATCCACACACATAAAGATGAATAGACAAGGAAAGACAAGACACCCCCCACAAAGCAGATCTTTCGCCAAGACAGGGTTTCCGCGGAGTCTTAAATTTAGTTATCAACTTTAAGGCCTTAAAGTCTTAACTTGTACAAGAAAGTCTTAATTATGATTTCAAGAGGTCTTAAATTTGGGGACGGAAAGACGAGAATTGCGATATGGCTGAATGTGACGATTAAACTTCATAAGGCTATGATTTCATTAAATAAACATGAGCGCTGAACGTTCAAAGTCCGATGCTGTACTGTCTACTGCCTTTACTGGGAAACCATTATATTTCTGCCAAACGCGACACCTGCTGGCAGAGAATGAGTAAGTTAACATAGGTTATACTAGTGCGCGTACGCATTTAGAGCGCCTTCTTTCACTGCATGATTCAGTGTATTAAAATGCATTTAGAATTATCACATAATTTAAGATATGGGGACAGAAAATGTATATATATCTCATTTCATATAGTTAGTACCACGCGAAGAGTGCTGTTTTTTTTCTCCAAAAGTCAGCATGATTACAAATGTGAAATTGATTCTATACAACAGTTCAATAAAAGTTAATATTAAGAGACTTCCGTTTTAGACACCATATTTCCTACTTTTGCTTTATTTCGCCAACAAAAATCATTCCAAACACAGCCACAGCACTCTTTTGCATCTCTGAGCAACATGACCTTGTTTCGTTCCTGAATGAATGATTCGGTTCAATTGCAATGAATCACTTATTAACAGTGACTTGCTGCCACCTACTGGTGGTTTTAATTTTACATTTATAGTATGAAATTTTAAATGATTTCAAACATCAGTTTTCAAAGTTTTAGGTTTCAAATATCAAAACATTATTTATGCATTTGTAACTGCAGGTTAGAGCATTCTATGTCCTTCTGAGCTGCATTAAACAATGTGTAAATACGAGTCTAAATGCCAACAGTGTCTAAATGCCACTTCAGATGCATCTTCTGTGTTTCCTTTGCATTGCAAATGTAAATTTTGTTGATACTGATTTCATTTGCTTGGTAACAGCCCAAATGCTAGTATTTGACTCAAAAGATGATGCACACTTTTAGAAAAAAATGGCTTAAAGGTAAAAATGCCCATAAAACTGAACTGACCACACAGAATATGAAGAGTCAGCTGTCCACGGTAATCTTTAAGATACCGGCACAGTAACACACTCAACAAAATATTGTCTAGTTATCAATATCGCACACCCCTAATTCATGTTATTTAATTAATATAATAATTTGTTGATAAAAATTGTTTAAATCAATATAATTAATACTTTTGACTTATCAATTTTCTTAAAAATGGTTTAAAGGCTAAAATGTAAAGTTTATCATTTTATAAAACTTTGTTTTTGTGAAAATTTGTATCTGAACTGTAAATTATGCTTTTTACAGTAATTTTACAGTTTAAAATGGTACTACAGACATTGCCGTACCCCGCTCATATGGTATTAATTTTATTTGTGCAGGTCTTAAAAAGTCTTAAATTTGAGCTTAAAAATCCTGCAGAAACCCTGCAAGAGATATGTACTGCTGCTGCTCCGAAGAGCCATGTGAACCACATGTAATACTATCTATGTGTGCCTTGGCCACCACGCCGACCAGCTTAATGCTAGTGGCCTATGGCTATGTGAGCCTGGGCTACCACGCCAACCGGCTTAACACTAGTGGCCTATGACTATGTGAGCCTTGGCTACCACACCGACCAGCTTAACAATAGTGGCCTACGACTATGTGTGCCTGGGCTACCACTCCGATTGGCTTAACTATAATTAGACGAGCACTATGTGTAATGATAATTAAAAAAAATGGAGATATGTTGAAATCCGATAGATAAGACCCCAGCATCCACCTGAGCAAATATCATAATTTAGTCATTTGATATCTGCTGTTATTTTCTACACTTCATCAGTCCCAGCAGCAGCGTAACTGTCCGTCTTCATTGCACGAACATGAATTAACGAGCTAAGGTAGCCGATGCATGCCTTTTACTCTCTTGTGTAGATAAAAGTTATCAGGGTTACAGTGTACGTGGACTGAACTTGAATGAACTGAAATAAAAGCAGAATAAACATTCTTTCTCCTTTTTCTGAACTACACAGCTAGAGTACGTCACAACAAGCACATTTCTCTGAACTACACTACCCATAATGCATTTCATTCAGTTGACTACATCAACCATAGATAGTGATCTTAAGCCATATGTGTCATTTGGACCAATCAGACACACATTTGTTCATCAGATTTAACAAATCAAATTAGTTATTAGATTAACAACTAACCACAGACCCCTCACCCCACACACATTCTGAGTGCTGGTATGTCTGTGATGACTCCAGGCCCCCTCCCCCGGTGCCATGGCAACCTATCTGATAACACTAGTTTTATTGGTCAAAGGAATGCGGGCAGACCTCATTTTCCCTTAGGAAAGAGACATGTAATGCACATAAAAATGGACTCTTCTCTAATTAATTCATTGAAAAACCTTTCTTTGAATGAACACACATATCCTCAGGTCATTGTGTATTTTGTTACTGTTTGTGTATATTGTCTTTTTGTACTGTATCCTGTTTTATGCATGTTTATGATAGATCACTAGTTAATATTACCTCACTTATATCATGTTTGATCTCTATCAATTCGTCTTCGGATGATCTAAATGACAGTATATATTACATGTTGATACCTATGCAACATATTAGTGTTCTAAGAATCTTTAATAGCAACCCCATGCAAATTGCCATGCTCAGAGACAAAGAGTCGTAAAACCTTCCCTCCAAAGAGAAGAGAGCCTATTGGCTCTTTGACTCCCCAGAGGTGTGACCTCTATACCAGATAAAGGTCTCACTCACAGGTCCGGCCCTCTCTTCTAAAAAACCTCTCTTCTGCAAAAAGCTCTTCTGCTATCTTCTGATTGCTCCGTGAGGGACTCCTAAGAGGATGAGGAAGATGTGAACTAGAACTCCTTTGGACCATTAAGTTTTTGTGCCAGGCTTTCCGGCCTTGTCTTTCCATTCAAACAAAGATTCTTGGATCTTAGCTGATGTCTCTTAGCGCTTCTTCACTTTTCACCTGGGAAGAACTCCCAATCACCATTGAGTCAAAACATCTTTGGAATTCATCACTCTTCAACCCGGAAGAACATGATCGCAAGTCCAAAAACCTTGAAACCATCAAGACTTTTCATCCGAGACCGCATTCCGTCACGACAAAGGAAGTGCAAGTATAGTACAGTTAACTAAACGAAACAGAGGTTTAGTATAAGTTATAGACCCCGTTATAAACGGCGCTGATGGTTTTACTCAGGTGGTTAACTGACTCTTTCCATAACTGCATTCTCTGGTTTTCCTGATGGTTTCATCCATCAACTCTCATTAGCCCTTTCCCCATGTATGAGCAATTGTTTGTTTGTTTGTTAGACTAGTTTGCGTTAGTGTTTAGTTAATAAAACTCTTGTGCACAAATTACATGAGTTTCTGATTCTGCCTTGCATATTAATGTCCCTTTACAATTTTGACCCTTGCTACATGCTCTAATGCATTAATAGGAAGATATTTTCTGTGGCCACGGAAATATCCTTTCTTAGAGTTGATATGAATTTACACTGAATGTTCGCTGGACGAACAGATCAGCTGATGGCAATTTAACTCTGCGACAGTTATTACTGTCAGCCGATATAAATAATTGTAATTAATCATAATTAATTGTAATTATTTATATACAATTCCCTTTTTGAGCTAATTTGCTACACATAACTCTTAATTCCCTTCTTTCCGCAACACTGTCATTGATATGACTGCGATAAGTGCATGCTTCTGATGCTCCGTGCAGCTCAAATCAACCACACACTCATCACGATGAAAACACTGACCTTAGAAATAACGAACGTGAACATTGATTTTACGCCGATGTACAGTGGGTACGGAAAGTATTCAGACCCCCTTAAATTTTTCACTCTTTGTTATATTGCAGCCATTTTCTAAAATCATTTGTTCATTTTTTTTTCCTCATTAATGTACACAAAGTACCCCATATTGACAGAAAAACACAGAATTGTTGACATTTTTGCAGATTTATTAAAAAAGAAAAAATGAAATATCACATGGTCCTAAGTATTCAGACCCTTTGCTGTGACACTCATGTATTTAACTCAGGTGCTGTCCATTTCTTCTGATCATCCTTGAGATGGTTCTACACCTTTATTTGAGTCCAGCTGTGTTTGATTATACTGATTGGTCTTGATTAGGAAAGCCACACACCTGTCTATATAAGACCTTACAGCTCACAGTGCATGTCAGAGCAAATGAGAATCATGAGGTCAAAGGAACTGCCTGAAGAGCTCAGAGACAGAATTGTGGCAAGGCACAGATCTGGCCAAGGTTGCAAAAAAATTTCTGTTGCACTTAAGGTTCCTAAGAGCACAGTGGCCTCTATAATCCTTAAATGGAAGACGTTTGGGACTACCAGAACCCTTCCTAGAGCTGGCCGTCTGGCCAAACTGAGCTATCGGGGAGAAGAGCCTTGGTGAGAGAGATAAAGAAGAACCCAAAGATCACTGTGGCTGAGCTCCAGAGATGCAGTCGGGAGATGGGAGAAAGTTGTAGAAAGTCAACCATCACTGCAGCCCTCCACCAGTCGGGGCTTTATGGCAGAGTGGCCTGACGGAAGCCTCTCCTCAGTGCAAGACACATGAAAGCCCGCATGGAAACACCTGAAGGACTCCAAGATGGTGAGAAATAAGATTCTCTGGTCTGATGAGACCAAGATAGAACTTTTTGGCCTTAATTCTAAGCGGTATGTGTGGAGAAAACCAGGCACTGCTCATCACCTGTTCAATACAGTCCCAACAGTAAAGCATGGTGGTGGCAGCATCTTGCTGTGGGGGTGTTATTCAGCTGCAGGGACAGGACGACTGGTTGCAATCGAGGGAAAGATGAATGCGGCCAAGTACAGGGATATCCTGGACGAAAACCTTCTTCAGAGTGCTCAGGACCTCAGACTGGGCCGAAGGTTTACCTTCCAACAAGACAATGACCCTAAGCACACAGCTAAAATAACGAAGGAGTGGCTTCACAACAACTCCGTGACTGTTCTTGAATGGCCCAGCCAGAGCCCTGACTTAAACCCAATTGAGCATCTCTGGAGAGACCTAAAAATGGCTGTCCACCAACGTTTACCATCCAACCTGACAGAACTGGAGAGGATCTGCAAGGAGGAATGGCAGAGGATCCCCAAATGCAGGTGTGAAAAACTTGTTGCATCTTTCCCAAAAAGACTCATGGCTGTATTAGATCAAAAGGGTGCTTCTACTAAATACTGAGCAAAGGGTCTGAATACTTAGGACTATGTGATATTTCAGTTTTTATTTTTTAATAAATCTGCAAAAATGTCAACAATTCTGTGTTTTTCTGTCAATATGGGGTGCTGTGTGTACATTAATAAGGAAAAAAAATTAACTTAAATGATTTTAGCAAATGGCTGCAATATAACAAAGAGTGAAAAATTTAAGGGGGTCTGAATACTTTCCGTACCCACTGTATATGGTAACCCTAGTTGAAATGATGTCCGTTACTATCGGCATGTCCTCAGAGCATTTACATGCTCTAAACTGCCTTTGCTCCAGCTGTATATACACAGATGCTAAATGTGGCTGCTAATATGCTTAATATTTCGCTGATGCATACAATTCAAACTGCTAACATAACACTTAGTTTAAACTTGTTTATGGTTGCTCATTTTGTATTCAATTAGGCAGACCACGCAAATATACACAGAGATATGGATTAAAAGAGCATTCACTTATCTTAGATGTTGATTTCAGCTGTTCTGGTGAAACCAAGATGGCGGCGCGATCAGATGCAGCGGCCACTCCAGGTCCCAAAGACGGTGCTTTTATGTCTTTTAATGTCGTCTGTTCGTCTCCAAATAGTGTCGATTTATCGCTAATTCATCGGGAGATCACTCCGGAATACATCTACGATCGCCAAAGCCTTTTGGATATCGACAAGACATACAAACACAAACTGTCGCCGGCGGCTACTGAGAAGCTACGAGGCCTTTGTTTACTGCTGGAGCCGGACCTCGAGACCGCGGCCTCGCCGGCTGACGCTACCCGCACAAGGCGGCGTCGCAAGCGGTGTGAGAGAGGACAGAAGCGTGGTAAGCGCGGAGGTATACGAGCTAGGCTGAGGGCTAACCCCACAAGACCGGCTCTTCCAACACTCATGCTCTCAAACGTTCGCTCTCTGGAAAACAAACTGGACTTAATTCAACTCAGTCGATCTACACAGCATGAGGCAAGGGATTGTTGTGTGTTTGTTTTCACTGAAACATGGCTAAACGACAACATCCTGGACTCCGCCATTCAGCTGCACGGACTAACTTGCTACCGCGCGGACAGAGATTCATCACTGTCTGGTAAGACTCGCGGGGGTGGCTTGTGTGTGTATATCAACAAAGACTGGTGTAACAATGCTGCGGTAGTGACAAAACACTGTTCATCACTGGTGGAGTTTATGTTTGTGAAGTGTCGACCGTTCTATCTGCCGCGGGAGTTCACGGCCATTGTTATTGTCGCGGTTTACATTCCTCCGTGTGCAAACGCAAAGGACGCGCTTCGCGAGCTGTACAGCGCCATCAGCGAACAACAAACAAATAACCCCGACGGCTTTTTCATCATAGCCGGTGACTTCAACCACACAAACCTAAAGACAGTTTTGCCAAAGTTCTACCAACATGTGAACTTTGCAACAAGGGGAAACAACACACTGGACTTTGTTTACACAACAGTAAAGGACGCATACAAAGCATCATCAAAAAGTGCACAGATGATGTGACAGTCACCAAAACCATCACCACACGTGCCAACCAGATGCCATGGATGACAGCAGAGGTTCGTGGGCTGCTAAAGACCAGAGATGAAGCATTCAGATCAGGAGATAAAGCAGCCCTCAAAACAGCAAGAACCAATCTGTCTCATGGCATCAAGAAGGCAAAACATCAGTATGCTAAAAAAATCAACAATCACTTCACAGACAGCAGAGACACTCGGACCCTGTGGCAAGCCATTCAGACCATCACTGACTACAAGCCCCTGCCACAGGCCAGTGACCATGACACATCCCTTCCAGAGGCACTCAACCACTTCTACTCACGATTTGAGATACAGAACAACACACCTGCACAGAAACTACTCACATCTCCAAACGACCAGGTACTCTGTCTCTCTCCAGTCGACGTAAGGAAGACCCTATCCAGGATTAACCCACGAAAGGCTGCGGGCCCTGACAACATACCTGGACGTGTACTGAAAGACTGTGCTGCACAGCTGACGGATGTCCTAACAGACATCTTCAACACCTCGCTGAGCCAGGCAGTCGTCCCCACGTGTCTCAAATCCACCTCCATAATTCCAGTACCAAAGAAGTCACCTGTGTCCTGTCTGAATGACTACCGTCCCATAGCACTGACCCCAATCATGATGAAGTGCTTTGAGAGGTTAGTCATGCGGAACATTAAGTCCAGTCTCCCAAACACGCTGGACCCACTCCAGTTTGCATACCGTCCAAACCGATCCACGGACGATGCAATATCCACCACTCTCCACCTAGCTCTTACTCACCTGGAACAGAAAGACTCTTATGTTAGAATGCTGTTCATTGACTTCAGCTCAGCATTCAACACAATAATCCCACAACAGCTCATCCACAAACTAAACCTGCTGAGCCTTAACACCTCCCTCTGTAATTGGATCCTGGACTTTTTAACTGCAAGACCTCAGTCAGTCCGTGTCGGCCGCAACACCTCCAGCACTACCACACTGAGCACAGGTGCCCCACAAGGCTGTGTGCTCAGCCCGCTGCTCTTCACGCTGCTGACCCATGACTGCACTGCCAAGTCCAGCTCCAACCACATCATCAAGTTTGCTGATGACACAACTGTGGTAGGCCTCATCAGCAACAACGATGAAACGCACTACAGAGAGGAAGTGGCACAGCTGGCTGAATGGTGTGGTGCTAACAACCTGTCCCTCAATGTAGGTAAGATGAAAGAGGTTGTGATGGACTTCAGGAGAAACTCTGTTGACCACCCCCCGCTGACCATCGACGGCTCAACCATGGAGAGAGTCGGCAGCACTAAATTCCTGGGAGTGCACATCACAGAGGATCTCACCTGGACCACCAACGTCACGTCACTCAACAAGAAGGGACAACAGCGCCTCCACTTTCTCTGCCGGCTGAAAAGGGCAAGTCTCCCTCCACCCATCCTCACCACTTTTTACAGGGGCACCATTGAGAGTGTGCTGACCACCTGCATCACTGTCTGGTATGGGAACTGCAGTGCTGCTGACCGCAAGACCCTACAACGGACAGTGAACACTGCCGCAAAGATCATCGGTGCTCCTCTCCCCTCCATCCTGGACATTTTCCTTTCACGATGCTCCAACAAGGCCACCAGCATCGTGAAGGACCCCACCCACCCCTCTCACAACCTCTTCCAGCTCCTGCCATCAGGTAGAAAGTACCGGATCATCAGAGCTCGCTCTGTCAGATTGCTCAACAGCTTTTTTCCCCAGGCTGAGAGCTCTTAACTCCAATCCCCCTGTCCCCCTCTGAAACCATGAACACCTCAGCCCTCCCACCCCCCAGCTCATTAAAAACTGTTGACAATTTTACTAAGTGCAATTCTGAATGTGCTACACACAGGTGAGTGGGCTTTACAAACCACCTGTAGTAACGCACTCATCCCACTATATACACACTAGACACTTTCTACAAACACTCCCTGCCATAAAGACTCTTAAGAAAATATATGTCTACTTGAACATTGCACTACAAAATAATACGTTTACTTGAGCATTGCACTACAAAATCTTTTTGCACTATGCACTGTCTCCCACAAAATCTCTCTTCTGCACAATAATTTAATGTACAAAATATATATTTTTCTGCACAATTTCATGTACATATATCTCTTTCGCACAATTTCATGTACAGTATTTATGTAAAGTTTTTGTACAGTCTCAGTTTGTGTATGTGTGGTCAACTAGGTATAGCAGTTATAGTATTTTTAGTATATGTATAGTCAGATAGTTAACTGTTGTATAGCTCTATTGTTTTTCCTATACTTGCATTGTTGTATGTTTATCTTATATTTAACTAGTATGTAGCACCGTGGTCCTGCGAGACACGACATTTCGTTCCACTATATGTCCACACATGTAGTAGAATGACAATAAAGCTCGACTTGACTTGACTTGACTTGACTTCTGAAGTGCACTGCAAACTGCTACAGCAAACAAAAGCCAGGTATTTGAATATTGAGCAGTGACCTCATTGGCTACTGATACAGGAGAAAACCAATCAGCTGTGCCATGTGATAATGATGTCATTAGGTCAGATTGAGTTAGACCTGTCGGACTACGCCATCTAGAGTTTCATGCCAGAACTCTGTATGTCTCTGTTGACAGCCTTTATAGATACCTAAGATACACTGATTAAAACTGAGATGATCATCAAATGTAATGCCAAGGTATCTAAAATGCTCCACTCTTTCAACCATCTCTCCATTAATGTCAATACTGGGATGAATCTGTGTTTTGGAGGAGCTATAAACCAGTTCTTTAGTCTTTGAAATGTTAAGATGTAAAAAATTGTCATCACACCATGTGCTAAAATATGTTATAGAACGTTGATAGTCCAAAAAAGAATTGCTATCACTGTTTTTGAGCAATGGAAGAATAGCTGTGTCATCTGCATATTTAAAATAATGGATAGTAGTAAGTGGACTCTGATAATCATTCTTTTAGAGAATGTAGAGGAATGACTTAATACACATCCCTGAGGGGCCCCAGTATTAAGAACAATGGTGGGTGATAATGAATTGTTCACTTTTACCACTTTTGGCCTATTAAACAAAGTTATAAATCCAGTGAATTAATGGTGATGGAACTTGCAGAACCTGTAATTTCTTGATTACCTGATGACGCTGAAATGAATCAAAGTCAATAAAAAGTAGTCTAGCATAATTTCCAGGGGTGTCCAAATGTTGAAGCAAACAGTGCAGAAGACAAGCCACTGCATCATCTGTACCTCTTTTCTGCTTGTATGCAAATAGTCCAAAAATGTCCAAATAAATAGTCCAAAAATGGTAAAACATATGGAAAAATTATATTTTTGACCAATTTCTCAAAACATTTCATTATGATTGAGGTTAACGACACCGGCCTGTTGTAAAGGGGCAAACGAGACGTGAGACGTGCGGATCCATGTGCAAAGCTTTTATTTATACAGTGACATGGTCAAAACACAGGCAGGCAAACATCAGTTAACAGATATGTTGAGGACAAGACACAAGAGTATTCCGAGGGCATGCGTGGGTCGTAGATCGGCGAACAATATCCAAAGGGTTTAGACGAGGGGTAATCCGAGAACACAAGCAATAGTCCAAGCAGGGGCAAACAGAGTCCAAACGGAAAGACGAAGGGTTAATCCAGGAACAAGGACAAGAATCAAAACACGAGAAAACAGACAAGGTGAGACTAAGACAACTAAGAGGGTTTCGTATCGCAGCTAAAACTAGGAGAATAATAAATGCAGAACAATACTGGAACTAAACAGAAACACAGAATGGCTCGGTAAGGCAGCTAACACTAGTGGAGTGCTAAACGCAGAAGAAGACCACCAGAGCAGGACAGAAGTCCACCATGGCGGAGCAGACAGGGCAGAAGACCTCCACGGTGGAGCAGACAGAGCAGAAGACCTCCACGGCAGAGCAGACAGAGCAGGAGCCCACCAATGCGGAGTAGACGGAGCAGAAGACCTCCACAGCAGAACAGACAGAGCAGGAGCCCACCAGTGCGGAGCAGATGGAGCAGAAGTCCTCCACGGAGGAGCAGACAGAGCAGGAGCCCACCAGGGTGGAACAGACGGGACTGGAGCCCACCAGGGCGGAGCAGACGACCACCATGGCGGAGCAGACGGGGCAGGAGCCCACCAGGGCGGAGCAGACGGGATAGGACCCCACCAGGGCAGAGCAGAAGACCACCAGGCCGGAGCGGATGAAGCAGAAGGCCACCACGGCGGAGCAGAAGACCGCTAGACTGGAGCAGACGGAGCGGAAGACCAACACGGGGGAGCAGACTGTGGCAGTGACAGAGTTAACATGAAAGACATGGGAAGTATTGATAGTCTCTGGGCTCATGACAGGCGGGTTTAAGGGTTCAAAGGCGGGTTTCTGGGTTGTGACAGACAGGGCAACAAACTCAGTATTGGCCTCCTTGAGATTGGTTGGACAGACAGACAGTTCAATATTAGACTCATGGACTGGAACAGGATATACAGATAATTCAGAAAACACACTTGGGGGTAGTGGTCCGGCAGACAGATCAAAACCGGGTGCATTGACTGAAACTGGATTGGTAGACATTTCAGTAAGTGACATTAAACAGGTAGACAATTCACATCCAGACTCATAAGTTGAAACCAGACAGATAGATAGCTCAGAATCAAGCTCGTTAACGCAAACTGGATAGACAGACTGTTCACTAGGGGTATCTTTGGCAATGACAGAGTTAACAGGGCATACCGAAAGTTCATTTAAAGTTTCCATGGCAGTGACAGGACAGGAAGAGGATTCGCAGACAGCCTCCATAGCCGTGACAGGACAGGACGAGCGTTCAGGGACAGCCCTCCTGGCTGCGACAGGACGAGGATTCGCAGACGGCCTCCATAGCCATGACAGGACAGGACGAGAGTTCAGGGACAGCCCTTCTGTCTGCTACAGGACAGGACAAGGATTCGTAGACGGCCTCCATAGCCGTGACAGGACAGGACGAGAGTTCAGGGACAGCCCTTCTGGCTGCGACAGGACAGGATGAGGATTCGTAGACTGCCTCCATAGCTGTGACGGGACAGGACGGGAGTTCAGGGACAGCCCTTCTGGCTGCGACAGGACAGACAAAGAGTTGGTGAGTGGATACCACTGCCACCTCCGAAGGTTCTGCAGCAGTTGCCGCCACCTCTGGAGGTTCTACAGTGGTAACAGTCTCCTTGACCGTGACACGACAGACTGAGAGTACATTGCTGGGCGCCACGACCATAATAGGAGCTGAAGCGAGCACTGCCGCTTCGGGAGGTTCTGCAGCATGTGCCGCCACCTCTGGAGAAGCTGCAGCGGGTGCCATCGCCTGGGGCAGTTCTGAAGTGGTGTACGCAGCCCAAATGCAACATAAAGCGATCCCCATCAGGGGAAGCACTTCGGACAGGGGAATTAGAGCAGGAACAGGAGGGTTAGAGTGAGCTGGTTTGGGGATACCAGCTGCATGTGCAGACACCAGTGGTGCATCCCTCACACTGGATACCAGACTAGGATACTGAAGGACTGATCTGGAATATCTGGGCATGGCAGACAGGACGTGACAAGACTCTGGCTGATCAGCTGTAAAGTGATGTGGTTCTGGATGGTCAGTGGTGACGTGAAGAGACTCTGGAAGATCCGCTGAGACGTGATGAGACTCTGTATGGTCAGCAGAGACGTGAAGAGACTCTGGAAGCTCAGCGGAGACGTGAAGAGACTCTGGAAAGTTAGCGGAGACGTGAAGAGACTCTGGAAGGTCAGCGGAGACGTGACTTGCCTCGTGACGATCAGTTGAGACATGACTTGACTTGTGAAGATTAGCTGTGACTTGACTTGTCTGGTGACGATCAACTGTGACTTGGCTGGACTCACAATGATCAATTGTAATTTGACCTGATTCATGAAGATCAATTGTGACTTGATTGAACTCATGATGATCAACTGTGACTTGACTTGACTTGATTCATGACGATCAACTGTGACTTGATTTAGCTCATGAAGATCAACTGTGACTTGACTGGACTCATGAAGATTAGTTGTGACTTGACTGGACTCATGAAGATCAGATGTGACTTGACTGGACTCACGAAGATCAGCTGTGACTTGATTGGGTGTTGTTGTGGCCGCCATTTCAGTCACGGACACGGTGTCACATTCTTCCTCCGTGACACCAACAGTAAACAAACAGCAAACAGTCATCAAGGCATAATCCATAAACTGAGCAAGTGACAAACACGGTCCATCACGTCTAAGCTCAGAACGTAAAGGTTGATTAACGCCATCGCAAAAAAACTCTATCAAAAGACAGTCCGGTAAATCAGAATAGTTCGCGATTGCTATAAATTCGCGAATATGGTTCTCTAGCGATCGCGGACCTTGTCTAAGTGCTAACAAGATTCTTGCTGTGTCTATACCTGGCCAATGTATAGAAAAGCCGCTGGATGCTTGTGTGGCCGAGTATTCTGTAACGGGGCAAACGAGACGTGAGCCGTGCGGATCCATGTGCAAAGCTTTATTTATACAGTGACGTGGTCAAAACACAGGCAGGGTCAAACATCAGTTAACAGATATGTTGAGGACAAGACACAAGAGTATTCCGAGGGCATGCGTGGGTCGTAGATCGGCGAACAATATCCAAAGGGTTTAGACAAGAGGGGTAATCCGAGAACACGAGCAATAGTCCAAGCAGGGGAAAACAGAGTCCAAACGGAAAGATTAAGGGTTAATCCAGGAACACGGACAAGAATCAAAACACGAGAAAACAGACAAGGCGAGAAAGATGGCGCTTTTCCACTGCATGGTACGGCACTGTACCATGCAGTGGTTGAGTGTTATAGGCTAGCTAGGCCAACACATATTTTGACACTCACATTAATGTCACAGTGAAAGTCTTGAAACTTACATTTAATAATTATCTGATGTATTTCAGCAGGTCACATATACTTATTCGTTATCTGGCCTTTTTTTAACACATTTATTCCAGTATACAGAGCCCATGACATGCCGAAAATTATGGACATGAAATTGATCACTTTCTATGATTCATTCCTTTGTATTTAAAACGTTTAAATAATAATTAAACCATATTTTAAATAATAATAATACGGTTTCCTATTTCCGCATGCGTGAGATTGGGGGAATCCATGCAATGTGTAAAAATAAATAAATAAATTTAATTAGACAACACAGTACAACTTAAGAATTTTGTTCTATTAATAATTATATGTGAGGCTGAAAAATAAACGGTGCTTATCATCGGTGCTATAGTTTTGCTGTATTCATCAAAAGCAGCATCAAAAAGCAGCGTGCTCACTGGCAGTTCAGTTCATTATAAAATATATATATAAAGAGTTTAGTTCCAAAACGCTATCCGTTTTGATTAATTTGAGTAAAAACGTGTTTTCTTTACCAAGAAAGTGGCAAGACGAAAACCACTATTTTCTGTTTCAAACTTTCACACACCATCTTTAGGCTATAATATCATTAAAAATTCAAAAACAGATTTTGATTTTCAAAGATTTATTATAAAAACTGATTATTTTCCCCCCAAAATGCAATAAATCCATGACACGTTTTTTTTTTTCTTCAAAATGCAATAAATCCATTGAATCAATATAAAAGTTATTTTTCATAATGAAACTATTGAAAATACACAACAAATTTGATCCACATATGACAGCCTCTGAACTTGGTCAATAGCCTACATACCGGCACTGGACTGAAAATAGGTAGGTTACATTCAATCAGTCATCGCTCGCAAAATGAATTCAAGGAGTCATCTTGTTAATGCTATAAATTAATTACAACAATAAAAGAAAATCATGAACAAGAACATGAACAACATCACACAGACCACCGAAATTCCAAAATGACATTTCCCTTACATTCAACTTCCAAAAGTGCATTCATCTTTGCCATGTTACATTCATTTAGTTGACTAGTGCTATACGCTGTATTAACAAAAATATTAATGCCATTAATAAAAACACTTACACTGACAAGCTACGCAATATCGCATTCATAATCGAATGCGATTCATCTGCGATTATGAACGTGATATTGCGTAGCTTCTCAGTGATCTACGGCTCTGTGTATTAAATGCCACTCCATCTGAAAGCACGTGAAGGAGATTTACTGCTGATTACAGAACCTGACACAATACGCACAACAATCACATGCGATTTATCGTGCAGCCCTGTTTTGTTTGTTTGTTGATCACAAAGTAGCCTAGATGAGGAAAACTAGGATGCCAGGTGTATTCAAGTGCCGCCGTTACTGTCTACAGTGCGTGGAATGGTGGCTGAGCGGATGTATCGAATTCTGCAGAGAAGGGAGACTGGCGTTTCAATCCTGCCAGAATAACACGGCGGATATCTCATTTTGCGTAAAATTAAAAATGGACTTTTCAATACCGACCAGATACAATACTGATTTTGGCAGAAACTCAATTAAAAAAAAAAAAAATGGCGTTTTGTTCGAAAAACAACTTTGTAATCACACGTTGGTGGGCGGAGTTAGTGTAAATAGCTGCGGCCAACATGGCGCGTTATATGCAATTGTAAATAGACACTCTGTTTTTTATTTGTGAACTGATGCTCAGCTGTTTTTTTTTAATAGTCAACTTATTTTCGGGTCATTGTCCTAAAAGCCCTGTCACAAACATTGTCAGCCACGAAGATACATCTTTCATTTCATCAAGCTGAATGCTCACTAAAAACTGACACAGTCATCATGTTTTCAAGCCATTTCATGTTTCATTTTGACATCACAAAGCAATGATATCTAAGCGGGAGAGTTGTTTACTTACTTTATAATTAGTCAAGAACACCATTATTTTCCTCATTCAGGCCGAGAGCTCGCACGAAAAGAAGAGGCGGGATTTATCGCACAAACCAATCACATCCAATCATAACCGATCATATCCAATTATAGCGCGATGGAAGCATTGCCTCCTCTCACTTGACTTTCCCCAATTCATCTAAATGAGCCTCCAGAAAAGTCACCGCATGCTTTGGGGTCTCTGTAGAAAGTCTATGGGCTGAAGTGAGGCAAGCCTCTGCTGTAACTTTACCTGCGGGTGTCGCTGTTGAACATTGTTACTTTATAAAATCGAGTGACTTTTAGACTTTTAATATCATATTTAGTCATATTTTATCATATTTGCGCTGTTTTATTTTTGTAAAATCGATTATTTTCTCATCCAGTTTTGAGGAGAGGAGACACTGCCTCCCTTGCCTCCTCGGAGGAAACGCCCCTTCTGCTGAGCATAGCCTGTGTGTTATGCGCTAACTGCTCAGCCGCTGCCTTAACGATGGCGCTTGGTGGGAAATACACACAACTAAGCACAACTGTCGAGAACTCCCTCGGAACATAAAAGGAATGGGCGGACAGGGTGAGCAGTCTAAGAACAATTAGCTCTTATTTTAGCTTTTAGGGAATCGAATCTTAAAGATTCGGGTTGATTTGATTAGACTGATTCAAAATTTATAACATACACTTCGACTATTCGTCCAGCGTCTAGCCCTTAGTGTATTTTAGCAATTCTGTTTATTTCGTGGCCAACGATAATAAAACACAATTGGTTTGGATTAACTTTGAGCAATGGTAACATGATCTGGGCAAAGTTTGACTTTAAAATACACAACACAAGACAAGGATTCTTTATAAATGACAGATGTTTATTTGCTATTCTACGGTAGAGTAAACTAAACTAAAACACACACACATACACACACGTTCAGGAACGGAGTTATTGCGATTTGAAGGAAGTTCCCACAATTCTAATATCTGCGACTAGGTATTTAAATTCACCCTGAGAAAATCACTGGCAGAGAATTTGGCTATCTTTACTGCTTAAAGATTAATTCGACCAGTTCAGCAAGATATGGAGATTTTGCTTGTTACTTGCATTCAAGTTGACCGATGACAGCGGGCTTCCTGGATGGCTCCTTGAGGGAATCCCAGGTGCTGATTGGCTGCTGCGCGGTTGTTGGGCGATGTCACTCTGGGGATGCCCTCCGGTGGTTGGCTGTTGCCTGGTTGTTTGAGAGTGACGAGCTCACTGGAAGTCCTTAGAGTTTCTTTGCGTGGCTTCAGGTTTCTAAAAGTTTCTTCAGTCAGAAGTTTGACGGAGTATTTGAGTTCTTGGATGACCCAATTCGCTTGATGTTATGGCTGTGAGCACAAGTGTGTGCGCGATGAAACGAAAGCGAAAGAGCCAAAATTCGAGGAAGCAGCAAGCGCGGAGCTGTGGAGGGCTGTGTGTCACGTAGTTTTAAGTAGGCTGATTTTTGGTCCGTCCCGCTAGATTGATCCAATCAAATTGTCCCTGCAGGGCGGAGCCACGCCTTGTACTGCTCCTTTTCTTTGCGTACATTATATGCACGTGGGGAGTATTTCTGCAAGTTTTTTAATAACTTCTTACAAAAGTATTATCATCATTCGTATGATGCTGAAGATCAACATGCAATTATCAGGACCATTCATACGAAACTAAACACTGGCTATCTGCTAAAAGGAAAAGTTATTAAACAAAGATTAAAATTCACCGATTACAATAACATACCAAGCATATACAAGACATCAAACATATTATTTGTTGATACACTTGCTCTAATAGAAATGGAAATAAATGATTGTCTTTAGAGATCCTCTATGTAAGTTTGTATATCTTTTGTTGTAAGAGAAAAGTTGAAAATGCAGACGAGCAGGAAGCGAGTCATGAGACAGTCATGTTGCAGATCCCGTGTTTGCAGGCCGGAGGGCTGTCAGTTAATTTAATCATTGTTTTCCTGTTGGATATAACATAGTCCATGCATTGCTTCACGAGACGTCACGAGGCTTCTCTTGAACATGCGTCGTGACACAGAGCTCTTTCCGTTCTTAATACAAAAGATCTTTGTCGTCTTTTGATTGAGTTAGTATTTTATCACCATTCTGAGTAGAGGAAATAAGGCGCTGACAGGAAACCACTCAGCATATTGACATCACATGATTCTGATGATGAGCTTAGACCTCGTGATGAGTTGATCGATGGCGTCTGTGTCCGTTTCGACCATAGACTGTATAAAAACATGGACGTAGTGTCCGTGACGTCACCCGTAGGTTCCTGAAGAGTGTTTCTGAAGCTCAAAGTGGGCGGAGCCGGCCATCACCATCTTGGCAGCACGTCACCTCACGTCACTCCCGGATAATCGAAAATGGGCAAAGAAGCGGGAGCTGGTTGCTGAAACCACGCCCATCTAGCTCGACGGTGGCGACAGAAGCAGCAATCCACCTGTCACTCAAGTGGCCACGCCCTTAATTATGCAGAACTTTAAGGCTTAATATAATTTAAATGGATGAGTTCTAAAAAAAATTCACCCCCCTCACAGTTGTCATGAAGGGCAAAATTACCTATATAGACCAAAACCACTTTTTGTACCAGGCTGTAAACATATTATTTTTCTGCTGTAATGTTGGGCATTTTAACATGGAAGGTCTATGGGACTGACTCCCTTTTGGAGCCAGCCTCTAGCGGCCAGTCGATGAATTGCAGTTTTAGTCACTTCCGTGTTGGTTTCACGAGAGAGAGTGGGAGGTTGCCGCTTGGTTTCGACACAGGAATCTTACAGCAGCTCCAAATCAGGATTACAAATCCTCTCATGTCATTTGATGTTAGTACACCAACGCAATTTGATGCACATACACACCTCCACTTTCCCCGAGTTACTAGTTCTGTCTGCCCGAAGTATCTCAAAGCCATCCAGGGCAACAATCTGAAAAAGACTCATCCAGCCAGGACTCAGTCAAAGCCAAAACACATGCTTCCCTAAACGATGCATCCGTGAGACATTTAGCATGTAACAAATCCAATTTTGTTTTTTCAATGAACAAACATTTGAGAGAATAATTGAAGGTAGCGGCGGTTTAAAAGGACGCCTTCTGAATCTACAGCGCACTCCTCCTCTTTAAGCCAGGTGTTAATGTTATGTCAGGCAGGATGAGGATAGATGGGTTCAGTTGACAGTAGATAGAACCACAAAGAAACAGAAGTCTATCCCGAGAGTAGGTGATTCCATGCCCCGCACCGACAACATTTGACTGGATACTCCAGACAGAGCAGTCACTAATAATCCGTGTGATTATAAGAATAGTCCAAATCCAATTTGTCAAATTCCCCATGGTGTTTCAGCCGTAGTACACTCTCTACATTAACATAAAAAGCAAAAGTTCAACAACACGCAAACAAACAAATGCACCGACCATGCCGTCACAGCCAACGCATGTGCCTAAATTAATTAATACCATAATTTTCAGCATATGGAAAATGTTAATTTAAAATCAATTGTAGGGTACAACAGGGCTAAAGGCCCACCTTAAGAAAAAATGTGCTATTCACTGCACCTAAAATGTATAATTGCTGAAAAATATATATATATACGTTGTATTGAACATTAATGAAGCAACAGATTTTGTGTGAAAATAAATCATTCAAGTTGTTTATTTTGTTTAAAAATCTTATAAATGTATGATGTGGAAAGGGAGGCCTTTTATCCCACACATGGGGTAAAAGGCCCACCAGCATGGGGTAAAAAGGCACACGGTATGGATACAAATACTTCAGCTAAAATAATGTTTTTTTTTTGTTTGTTTTGTTTTGTTTTTTTAATAATGTCTAAGTTAATACTTGTTCAAAACAATCACTTTAGCAAAGTTTGTACAATTTTCTGCTTATTTTGAAAAATAAAAGAATTAATTTTTGTTCAATAAATATACTGTCATTAAAATGTGTTAGTATAAAAATATATTTTAAAATACAGAAACAAATTAATTTTAATAAGTAAATATCCTGAAAGTATTAAAGGAGATCCAATAATAATTGAATATATATTTACAGTAGTAACAACAAATGATATTTTATTATAATGATATGATTAATATCATGTTTTTAATTATGATGGTTTCATTCTAAACATGATGATTATCTCTAATATGGACACCCAACATAATATATGATATTTACCATCTGAATCTAACCATGTCATGTCAACAAATAGAAAAGTCAGCCATCTATTAATTATCATGTTAATTACTGTGCGCCTTTAGCCCCAACAGCAGGGGCGCTTTTTACCCCAAATACCATACTTTTACATATTCATTAAAAACTGTTGCTTTAATTATCTTAAACAAAACTGAAAATCGTAAAGAAGACCTTTGTCTCAAAATATATGCATTAATTTTAGTGATTCTCATTTGCTACTTAAATCTACATTTAAAAAAAACTAAATATTAGATGAAGCACAGAATCAACTTTGCGCTGCTGCGTGTGATCGTGTCAAAGATCAGACAAATATACACGTGTATCTTGAAAAGTGAATGTTTTGGAAAGTGCTACACCCCGTTTTTGTGCCATCTAGTGGTTTAGATGAAAATAATATCAAAGGCGCCTTTTATCAGGGCTCTACAGTGCGACCATTTCAGTCGCATTTGCGACTGAAAACTACTGCGTGCGACTATGGAAAAATATTTAGGAGCACCTGTGCGACTGACCCGATCAGCATACTGGTGTTTGCGCTGAGGGAGCTTCAAAGGTTTCTAACGTACTTTCAACTTGTTTTTGCAGCGTTGAGTAATGTATCACAGACATATCCTCTCATTATAACAAACAAAGTGTAGACAGAGTGTAAATAAGAGATTCACTGTGCGGTGTAGAGAGCTGCGTTGATTATAATGGAGTTTTGTGAGATTGCGATGAACTAAGAGGAGTGACAGCTTTTAATGATTATTAAGGGAGTTTGCAAATGTGATACTGATTTAATAAAACAGTACATTAAAAAGGAAGTTAATATTAAGTGACTTATATTGTCTGACTACTACACTATTGCCTTATTTTGCTCTATTTCGTCAACAAAAATAGTTTGAAACAAAGTAACAGCTGAGCCGCTGCGCGTCTCCATTCAAACACAGCGGTGTTTCATTTATGAATGAACTGCGTTTTTAACCGAATCTAGTGAGTCAATGATTCAATTACCCATTCATAAAGACAGTCACATGCTTCATTCCTGAATGAATCAGCCGTTCGAACGAATCAATTGAATAAATGGTTCAGTGATCAAATCAGTGATTTGCCACCACCTGCTGGGAGTTTTAGTTAAATTTTTAAAGTATCTTTTCTGTTATTTAAATCATTTAATATTTCTATATTCAAAAGTTTATATTTAAAACATTAACCTCAACATGAATTTATAAATTTAATTGCACTCATGCGACCTCTGAGCCTCATTAAACGTCTGAAAATACACCTACAAGCCACTTGTGTACTCCTCTGTGCCACCTCTGTAGTACAAATTTATTTCTTAAATACTGTTTTCATTTGATTGCTAACTTATTCTTATTCTACTTATTCTGCTTTTTATTCTGCTGTTTTAATTAGAAATGTTAAAAAGCTTATAAATATATTTTTTGAATTTGATAAATAAAAGTTGATATACTTTTAATAAAGTTAGAAAAATGCCATTAGAAAGGTAAAAACTAAATTCCCTGTAAATCACTTTAAGGTGGTAATAATTAGTATTTTTTTCCAACAGTTGTTAAGTAAACTAACACAATTCATATACATTGAAATAACTGCATATAGGCTTACTACAAACCAAAATTGTAAGATCAAACCAAAAAAGTTTATCAAGCTTTGTTTGATATCACAATAGAAAGGTCAAAAATAAAAATAAAATTATGTAATAATTTTTTTTTTGTTTTGTCTTCTGTCATTCATTTATTTGAAAAATTAAATATATCCTCAAATTACTGAATATTTGTTTGTGTGTTTGTGTCTGATTTTAATGGTGTTTTTAGAAGGTGATCTAAGGATTATTCTCCTGGGTAAAACTGGAGCAGGAAAAAGTGCATCAGGAAACACCATCTTGGGCAGAAATGCATTTAAAGAGACCAGTGAAATATGTGAAAAACAAGAAGGAGATGTTGATGGGAAGAACATTGTTGTATTTGACACTCCAGGACTATTCAATACATCTATGACAAAAGAGCAAATAAAGGCTGAAATAGAGAGGTGTGTAGAGATGTCTGCTCCTGGTCCTCATGTGTTTCTGCTGGTGATCAAACTGGGAGTGAGATTCACAGAAGAGGAGAGGAACTCAGTGCAATGGATTCAGGAGAACTTTGGAAAAGAGGCTTTGCTTCGTACCATCATTCTATTTACTCACACTGATCTGCTGAAGGGTAAATCTTTGGAGGAGTACATCAGGGAAAGCCACCATTTGCCAAAAATAGTTAATAGTTGTGGCGGCAGATATCAATCATTCAACAATGAAGATAGAAACAATCAGCAACAAGTTACAGAACTGCTTCAAAAGATCAGTGGAATAATGAGGGAACATGGAATGAAGCATTACACACGATACGTTAAAAACAACTAAAACCATGGGCGTAACCACCATATACTTTGGGGGGGACGTGTCCCCCCCAATATTGGAAAAATACCAATCTGTCCCCCCCAATAATAGGCCTATTATATTGTAATATGTGACATATGATATGCCCTCCTTTTATGAACCCTGGTTGTAGCCTAGTGGATCTGTTGTTATTTCCGATTTACTTTCAATTTAGGAAAAACAAGGGAAACAAAACTGTGTGACCACCCCCCCTCGATTGTACACTTGGTTGAGCCCGTAAACGCCGGCTTGCGGCATCGTTTGAAAAAACCGCTCAGTCCGACTGTCACTGGTGCTTAAATGAAATGAAGGTACGAGCTAAAAGAAAGAAGCAGGACGAACAGGCGGACATTCGCCTTTTTTTCAGACGGTAAGCAAGTAGACACCTAAAAAGTAGTGCCATGGTCAAAAATACCGCGGCAATTTTTGAATAAATGTGAAAAAATATCAGGTTTAAATGGCTCAGTATTATAGCTAGGTAGCTAGCATGATACCCTGAAAATAGGCTGAATAATGAACTGCTGGAGTCACAGACCAAGGAGCTCCCGCACTTCCCACTCCATTGATAAGCCTCTATTCATTCGTTGATGGCCTGGCCTGTTTGTTTTTATTGTAAGTCTATATTGTTATGTTAACTATTACCTGACAAAGTGGCTTAAGTGGTTAAGTTCAAATTAAATAAGTGAAACTTTTTTGCTTGTTTTTCATAAATACTAAAAAAGTGCATGTCATTATAAGAGGTCAACCATTTTCAATATCAACCATTTTCGATATGAAGTTTAACTATTGATACAAGGATATTTATTTGTCACATACATAGAGCTACTTGTGTAAACGTAGGTTGGATGCTCCGCTTTATTGTGCATGGGTGTGTGTGTGTGTGTGTGTGTGATTGTCTGGAGATGTGTGTGCATATTACGAGGGGAGGGGTATATACTGCAGTCCAAAGGCAAAACGCAGTAACTACACATCTGGTCAAAATTGAGTTAAGTCCTAAAATGGGCTTTGTGACATCTGATCTGTCTTGTGGCAAAGTTTCCTGGTTCTATTTTGTCCCGTTTCAGAGAAACAAGAGTGTCAAAATTGCAGTAACTACAAAATCCAAGCTGATGTGAAAACTTTAAAGGCATTTTTCTCAGTTTCAGTGTTTGCGTAGTTACTGCACTTTGCCTTTGTAGGGCAGTATACATGGGATAGAGGAAGGTATGGAAAAAGTAGGCAAAACTAAGTATAAGTGAGAAGTATCAAATGTATATGTACTATATAAAAATGTATATGCACATATGTGGTGTGTGTGTGTGTGTGTTTATAGGAGAGAGGGATGATAGTGTGTATGTGTTTGAAGGGGATGCAGAGAATTTGTGATGTGTATGTGTCAGTGTGTGTGTGTGTGGGTGGGGCCATGGTATGGTGTAAGTATGTGTGTGGAATTAAGGCATTTTAAGTATAAGTGAAGAAGTAAGGGTGTGTGTTTGTAGGACAGAAAGATGGTGGTGTGAGTGAAGGGGATACAGAGTAATTGTGATACATGTGCTACATCATTCTATTTGCTGCTATGTCAGAGAAATTGCAGACTGTTCTTTCAATGTTAATTCAAATGGTCAATGTATTCCTCAAAACTATGTTCTAGATGAGCAAATCTTTATCAATATGTGAAAATTGTGAATTGTGGGAAATGCACTTAAAAAAATATATATATGGAGAAGGGCTCACATTTGGACCCCCCCAATATCTATACCATGGTTACGCCCTTGACTAAAACAGAAATAACAGGGAAGAACAAAAGGAACCTGACAAAGTTCACATATATTTTGTGTGCTATTGTACTGATTGGAGGTATATTAATAGAAACATGGCATGTGAAACAGGAGCTACAAAAGCAAGAGGAGCAGAATCAGCAACTGGAAAAAAAAGCTCAAACAGAAGGAGGAGCAGCTGCAAAAGGAGCTTAAACAGAAGGAGCAGTTTCAAAAGGAGCTCAAACAGAAGGAGGAGCAGCTGCAAAAGGAGCTTAAACAGAAGGAGCAGTTTCAAAAGGAGCTCAAACAGAAGGAGGAGCAGCTGCAAAAGGAGCTTAAACAGAAGGAGCAGCTGCAAAAGGAGATCGAACAGAAGGAGGAGCAGCTGCAAAAGGAGCTTAAACAGAAGGAGCAGCTGCAAAAGGAGCTCGAACAGAAGGAGGAGCAGCTGCAAAAGGAGCTCGAACAGAAGGAGGAGCAGCTGCAAAAGGAGCTTAAACAGAAGGAGCAGCTACGAAAGTGGCTCAAACAGAAGGAAGAGGAAAAGCTCTTTACAGATAGATGAAAAATTGCTTTTATAGAAGGAAGATAAGGAGCATCAACAGAAAATGGAGGTACCATAGGAGGAGGAGCAGCTTCCAAATGATGTACAGAAGAAACAATATCAACAACACTGCAAAAAATGTTTTTCTTCATTTTTTTTTTTCCCCCATGCAAAATATCAAAAAATTCGTAAATCAAGGATTTTCTAGACAAGAAAAGAATCATTGTCTTGTTTTCAGAAAAAAAAAACCAAGTCAAAATTCAGTGAGTTTTTGCTTGAAACAAGCAAATTTTCACTGAATTTTGACCTTTTTTTTAAATTATTATTGCAGTGCAGTAATGGCAGCAGCTGCAACAGGAGGAGCAGCAGCAAAAAAAACAAAAAACGAAAAAAAAAAATGGATAAAAACTCTGATTAACATGTTGCAGCTTCACGTCATATCACTTGTGGTTAGGGCACAGAGTTAGAGCTGCTTCACAGCAGAAACTGAATTGTCTCCTTAATTGAGTTTCAATAATTGTTTCTGTTAACTTACTGTAACGCACCCAAAATATTCAATTCATGCTTTAAAAATGTAGCATACACATTTGTTTGTATTTGTTTTATTTATATGGCAAGTAATTTTTCAATATATCAGACATCACAAATATTTTATGTCATAGATATTTAGAGTATATTCGTATGTCTGACAGATTTTGATATTTGAACAGATCATTTTGCATTAATGGCTCACATGATGCAAGGATGCTAGAAGTTGTGAAAAGTATCAATTTCACAAAGAATCAACTCATTAGATCTAATCAGCAAGCCATGTTGCATTTATGGCAATTGTAGAAAACTTTTGCACACGTGAAAAAAAGCATGCAATTTGCTTATATAAGAAATTCAAATCTGGTGTTAATAAGAAAATAATTGCAGGTTTACTGACAGTTTGTGCCTGAATACTGTCAGGATATGCTAAAGGCATGCAGTGAACAGTGATGGAAAGTTGGACACCATTAATTTTACAGCTGCGCTTTTTGCATATGCATTTGTAGAAATTTTCCTTTCACCTGAAAACTATGGTTTGAAGTAGTCAATTTACTGGTATTTACAGGTATGTTTTTTTCTTTTCTTTTTACAAACATGTCCTCATCCCGTTTGCTTTATTATAGTTTATTATAGGTTCCAGGTGTGTTTGTTTGTTATTCATGCATCAAGAGTAATCTTTAACAAGCCGAAAAGAGCTCGTCACACCTCTGTTCATCAGTTTGCACTGGCTACCAATAGCTTCTCGCATAAAATTCAAGGCATTGATGTTTGCCTACAAAACCACTATTGGCTCTGCACCCCTTTACCTCAGTTCACTACTTCAGACTTGTGTCAGACCATGTGCCATCCAGAGATGTGCATTCTGCAAGTGATCGGCGCATTATAGTGCCATCCCAAAAAGGTACAAAATCACTCTCAGACTTTTACCTTCACTGTTCCCTGCTGGTGGAAGTCTTCCGCCGTCTTCAAGAAATGGCTAAAAACATCTCTTCCATCTACACTTGACCCTCTAACACTAGCACTATCTATTTTATCTACTTGTTTTCTTTTTATTTATTATATAAGAACTTGACCCTGTAACAAGTAGCATTCGCTATTTTTTTTATATTCTATCTATTTGTTTTCTTTTTATGTATTATAAAATAATAATAATAATAATGATAACCTGACCCTCTAACACTCTCTATTTTATTTCTCTTCTGTGCACTTTTATTAATGTAAGACATTACTGATATTAGAGCTGATTCTCTTAATTCCACTTTGGTACAAAAGCATATCATAACACACAAATAAAAAAGTTATAAAACAAGTTTGGACTTTTTCACTTTTATGTTCAATTTGTTTCTCTCTTTCTATTATGGCAACAAAATTTTGTGTTCTCTCTCTGAACTTCCTAACAAACTTGGCAGTAGGGCTGGGCGATATGGCCTAAAAATAAAAAAAAATCCCCGATTTTTTTCACAAAAAATCCGATTTACGATTTAAATCGATTTTTTCCCCCCTACATAAAATCAATCTGCAGATGACAAAGAAATTGTTCAAAACAAGTTTTAACTTTATTTTGTTTTGATTTTCCCTTCTGGGATTTGATCTGGATTTCCCCCTTGAGGTTAAAGTGCAATCAGAAACAACAAGCCAAAGAGACAAGATGGCAGGCCCTGCCATTGTAAACAGTGAAAATGTAACATAACATAACATAAAATGTAACATAAAACAAAATTATGTGACCCTTTTTGATAAGTTTTCTTTTAACACAAGTTTAACATCTTGCTATTCACTAGATAGGAGGTAGTTCTGATAAAGGATGGACGATGACATCGTGGGGGTTAGGGGGTGTGCCCAAAGCCTGAATTCGTATTCAGAAAGGCATGGAAAACAAATAACCATTGTTAACGGTTGCTTGTTACAGTTACATTACAGCACATAAAATTTCACTTACCACATAAACAGAGTAAGGAGAGATGACTCAGGACAATGACAAATGATTTGCAGATCATGAGCAAAACTGACAAACATCTAATATGGTAAAATGTGTGGTAAGTACTGCCGCTCCATACTATAAACACGGTGCGATCGCCAATCTCAAAAGTGAAAGTGAAACTAAGAAGCGATCGTGCATTCAAAAGCAGTTGCAATGCATAATAGCGGCTCCCTGATTCCCTTAATTTTATATACAGTATGATGATCACCCAATGATAAAACTGAGAGGGAAAGAAATATACATTTTCCTCCCATCTCGTATTTATTCTCCGCAGTGAGTCAATGTCATGGACGTAAGGGCAGAGCAAGTTCTTTCTAGTATATATTTCCATTTTGTAATCCCAATTATTTGTAATAGAGCAGACACTGACTGTTGTTCATGTATTTATGGCCTCATTTGGCGAGACGGCAGACGCTGAAAACACTGCGCGCTTCAGTATGTGTGTAGTAAACGAAACTGCGCGTCTGTGCATTCATTCATAACGAGACAAGCAGGATTCATATTTAAATGGTATTTTTGCAGCTTAATATTTACAGATACTAGTTCATTTCGCGATTTGATTTAAGTGTAATGACCTACTTTTGATTTATTCATCCAAACTTTGACAAATTCAATGATATTCCGCGTTATGCAGTAAATTCTGTTTTTATAACTAGATTCCGCGATTCCGTCCGCGTTTTCCGCATCGCAGAAATCATAAAGCCCTGATCGCACTGCGACGCTCGCGTCCGGTGTAGACACGGCGTGAGTTTTTTAATGGGTTATGTTATAGCCCTGCTTGTTTTTTTAATGTTTTTATGAAATCTCTGTATGGCTCATATCATCGTATTATTTACTGCCATTCGAGCCACAAATTAAAGCTTGGCGAGCCTCACTCGTGAGCCGCGCAATGAGTAACACTGCTTTAAGGGATCCACAGTACACCTCATTTTCTTTCCGAATACGTTGGGATGCGGCGGATTGCGGGGGGATCACGAAACCCTACCTAAACTCTAATATGGCAAACGCGCGGGGGGAGGGCTGAGCCCATTCAGGACTACGGGAGCCCAGAGGGGAGCGTCGGCGGATGTTAAAGAGAAAACCGATTTTCATTCAAACAAATCGACGTAAACTACACATTCGAGTTAATAGATAAAATCGATTTATCGCCCAGCCCTACTTGGCAGTTGTCTCCGGAGCTGCAGAAATTAGTTTCAGTAGTTCTTAATATTGGTCAACAGCATATCCAATAGCTGTGTAACAATTAAAAGGCTGCATCCTTCAAAGGTCGCAAAGGTTGTACTTAGCATTGTTAGAGGACTGTTCTTGTCGCCTAGCAAGCTGCCATTGATGAGTGGCAGTAACGTTTGTATTTTAAGTTATATTCAATATTGCCTAAAACAAATCTTCAAAACCATGGTCATGCACATAATAAAGGCACAAAATAAAGAGTATAAATTCTAAAATCTCAAAAAAGCCTATTGTCACCGGCACATTGAATTCTTGGGTAGGGTAAGATGTGAAAGGTTCATCTGTTGTAGCCTTCATTGCCTGAGAAAATAAGGGCACATTTTGAGGCTACATTTGAAGGATTCTTCAAATTGAGACAGCCTTTGTCATGCCACATTGACGCAATCACCCTTCGAATGAGACATTTGAAGGATACAACCTTTAAACTGGGATGCAGCAAATGACTGTCAATTCACTGAAATTGCCACCATCTTATTTTGTCATGTGACATCATGTCTTGTTTAACTTTTAGGGATTTAATAACACAAAAGTTTCTGTGTTAATATTAAATTATGTATCTATTATGCACCAAACTATAGAACATGCAACACAGTATTTAGGGATTAAAAAATAAATAAAAATTAAAACCAAGTTAATTAAAAGAAGTTTAAACTACATAACCTAGTGCATGTATAAATGTAGCAGTTAATTGTTTGGCAAAGCTCCATGAGAGGCAGTCACATGATCATAGTGACGGATTTTCACTATCACAACAAGAATCTCTGGCACATTCATTCTGTCTGAAAGACATTCAGAGAGAGAACACCTGAGAAAAACGACGCAGGAAATTCCACACAGTAATAATGACTTCAGGTCAAGGTCAGTATAAACTTATTTTAAATACTTTTGATATTTTACAGATAAGAGAAATTTCTCTTCTATAAAACTAGAAGACACCAGAAGAGAACAATAACAAGGACTTTTACTGAAATGATGGAGGTCTATTCAGTCTCAAAATGTGATAAAATATAAGAAATAAAATGAAAAAGTGCATACGTGTTTAAAATCAGGGAACCAGGTGCCCCGCAGCCAGCCATCTGAACACGCTTGCACCTGAGTTTGACCCCGAGTTTAGTCTAATTCGTATGGGAGGTAGGCTACGGCGATTGGATAGCTTCAGCGAAGCTGAGATACATCCAGAGGTTCTAGATCCCCACCATCAGGTGACTAGACTCATCATAAAGCACTTTGATGAGTGTCTACTCCATCCAGGACCTAGGGTCTTCGCAGAGCTACGTCGCCATTTCTGGGTTCTAAGGGGCAGGCAAGCCATCAAACGACACCAGAAAGAATGCGTAGAGTTCCAGAAGTAGAGAGCTAAGCCGACTCTACCTATTATGGCTGACTTACCCTCAGCTTGTCTGCGATAATATCTACCCCCCTTCTTCTCTACCGGAGTCGACTGCTTCGGGCCCTTCGTGGTCAAGATTGGCTGTCGCACGGAGAAGCGATGGGGTGTCATCTTCAAGTGCCTGACAACCAGATGCATTCACCTCGACCTGCTCAACAGCATCGACACCGATGCATTCTTACTGGCATTAAGGCGCTTCATAGCATGTAGAGGAACCCCGTCCGAGATCCTCTCAGATCAGGGGACTAACTTTCAGGGAGCCGAGACCGTGGAGCCCAGACTGCAGGAGCAGAGGGCTAGCTACCAGATCACCTTCAAGATGAATCCTCCCGCCACACCCCACTTCGGAGGAGCATGGGAAAGGGAGATCCGATCAGTAAAGTCTGCACTGCGAGTAGTCATCAGGAGCCAGTCTGTGCCTGAGGACGTCCTGCAGACTGTACTGATCGAAGTAGAGGGTATCCTGAACAGCAAGCCCTTAGGATAACGTTTCAACCGACGTGGCAGACTTAGATTCGGTTACCCCCAATACGCTTCTCATGGGGCTGTGAGACGCCTCACTTCCCCAGGTGATCTACTCCCCTGAGCCCTTGTCCAAGCGTCGTTGGTGTCATTCCACTGGTGTCAACTATCGTCAATCACTTCTGGTCTTACTTCACACGACATTACCTCCCGGATCTCCAGACTTGCCAGAAGTGGCAGTAGGTAATTCAAGATCTAGCTGAAAACACGGCGGTAATGATAATCGACCCGCAGCTTCCCAGAGCCCAATGGCCAGTTGGTTGGGTTGTCAAACTGATCCCCAGCGCTGATGGACACATCAGGTCAGCACAAGTACAGGTCAACGATCGCCTATACCTACGACTTGTGGCCAAACTTGTCAGACTTCTGGCACTTCTGGATGGAGGTGAAACTGACCTCAACGACTAGGGAATTTATCTTTAGACATATTATCTATGCTAATCTGGGGGAGGCTGTTCTAAATTCCCTATGTATCTTTATAGTGGAAGGAATTTATTATGAATGTGTGCTGCTAGTTGATTGAATGTAAGTTTATTTTAAAATTCCTGATTATAAACCACCGATGTTTATTTCATTGTTGTGTTTAAATATTCATCTTGTGTAATTTAACCTTACATTGTTTCTAATGTTGTTATATTTAAGATATACGGTGATTCAAATGCGTATGCTCGCTACTGTTAATCCTCTCGTCATGTTGATTCATGTATTACATGTCAGTAGCAGGTTGTTATTTATATTTCTGTAATTTACATTTAGCAGATGCAAACTGATGCTTACTTTTATTCTGTTTATTCCAAAAAGACGACATTTAACACTTTGTGACCATAAGTTGTACAATATCCAATCCAACTGCAGCAATGTTGTGCAATCTGCTGTGAACAGATAAATACTTCAGATAAAGAGCTGAACAGTGCCCTGTCTCCTGTCGCACTTCTTACACGAGTCCTGCGTTGGATTAGCATCAATACCCCTATCGATCTATATAGCTATTGATGCTAGTGATGCGGGAGCAGGTGCTGTTTTGTTGCAGGATGGGCCTGATGGCGTTGAGCACCCTGTGTGCTATTTTTCTAAAAAGTTTCAAAAACATCAAAAGTCGTACTCAACGATTGAAAAAGAGGCTCTCGCTCTAATTTTGGCCCTTAATAATTTGGAGATTTAAATTGGCTCCTCCTCGCATCCGGTTACTGTTTATACAGACCACAATTCTCTAATTTTTATTAATCAAATGCGCAATTCCACTCAGTGCCTAATGAGATTGGCTTTGTTTGTCCAAGCTTTTAATCCAGAGATAAAACCTGTAGCCGGCAAAAATAATGTTTTGGCAGATTGCGCATTGTTACATAGTGATTGGTGGCTTTCTCACCATTCACCATCTTGGGGTGGGGGTGTTACGTGCGCCTTGCGTACGCCCCAGCCCAGAGTCCTCAAATAAACATTACTGTTCATATTGTATTATTTTTTTTTGTCTTCTTTAGTTTCCTTATTGGTTGAGCTGGGTAGACGAGGCTATAAAGTGGAAGGAGGCGGACCCTCTGTCTCTTTCTCTGCCAGCAACAGTTTTCTCCGCAGCCACATTGCCACGTGTACTTTTTCCTTAGTTTGTAATTTTAGTTTGGGAGCGGGGAGTCCCAGCTTGTTTCTGTAAGTTTAGTTATTACTTTCTTTGTTGCTGGGCTCCCCATCTCTTATTTTTGGTTACATTTGTGAGTAATTTGTCTTTAAATAAATAATCAATTTAGAAAACTAACGGCCGTTGTCCGTCTATTATGTTACGTGTCCCTTCTGACTTCTAGACATTTATACCAGGGACCGTAACAGTTATGTTCAAAATGTTTGTATATTGTCAGTAATATTGCTGATAATATGCCTATTCAAGGACAACTAAACATTTAATAGGTAAAAACATGACTCATGTCTTCTCAGTATGCATTCATACAATGAGGCAAATAAAGCAGGTATGAGAAGTACATCAGAAGATAGTAAACAACATATTTTATTCAAAATTTGGTCAATTAAACAAAAAAGATCTTTTATTTAGAGAGATGATTGATCTCTTTTTTTTAAGACAACCTGTAATTGCTCTTTGGTCAAACAATTCATGAGGATCCCATCACCTTAATGATCTTCATTCACCCAATATGTTCACATGGTTATTTAATATTCTATAAAAAAGAGTATATGAAAGTAAAACTCTTTACTCAGGGTTGAGTTCATTGTTTTTTTGTTATTTTTAGAAAAATCTTCTACCTAGAAGCCAGCTCAGCACAATCCCAATACCCACTGTTGTGAGTTTTAGCAACATGTCCTGAAACACATGTTGTTTTGCCTGTTCTCTGATTTCTTCATTAGACAGTCTTATATTTGATTCTTGTCTTAGTTGCTGCTCTTCCTCCTGTATCTTTGCCTCAACATCCCTCAGCTTATCATTGGTGTAAAAGCCATCTCTAATATTAGTCACCATTTTCTGTATAGTGTTGATTATTTTCTCCACTTGGACTCTGTTGTTTCTGTACTCATCTTGTGTGTTTCTCCAGTATTTATTATCAATAACATGACAGCCACCTCCACACTTATCAACAAAACTCTTGAGTTTAACACTCTGTTCCACAAAGTCCTCAATGTGTTGATTCTGATCAAGTTCATCACCACGAGTAAAGACGACCAGTGCATGATTCAGAACTTCTTCACTAAACAGATCCAGCAGTTTCTCTATCATCTTCTCCTCTTGTTCTGTGTAACGACCAACTTTGAGAACAATCATGAAAGCGTGGGGTCCTGGAGCACATTCAGTGATGCACCTCAGCATTTCCTTTTTCACATCTTCTTCACTATGTTTGGTGTCAAAAAGTCCAGGAGTGTCAGTGACAGTGAACCTGTTGTTTCTGTCACGTCTTGACTGACATTTGAAAGTTTCTGATTCAGGTGAAGTGCAGGTGGTAAAAACATCTTCACCCAGTATTGTGTTTCCTGCACTGCTTTTTCCATCTCCACTTTTCCCCAAAAGCACAATCCTTAATTGTGTTTCTTGGAGTTCTACAAAGAGAGTGACAATTAGAGCTTCAGAACATATTGCAAATTATTATTACGGAGTGTCAATTTACACTAAGTTCAAATAGCCCACCTTGTTGGCAAAGGCTATTTACACTAACTCCACCCACCAATGTCTGGTTGGGATAGACAACAGTGAGATGACAATGAGATGACTGTCATTCAACAGCAACAGTGGCATAGGATGTACAGAGCATAGTGGTAACTTTTGACGCGATCAACCTGAGCTCGAATCAGCCTTTTGCTGAACTCGTTCTTCTCCCTTGTGAAAATAAAGTGCCTCATGGGTATTTAATAACAAAGTGTTTATCGTGTAGGGTTAGGGGTAGGTTTAGGGAGGGCTTTATTATCCCAATAAGGCAGCATCCATATTATAATTTTAATAAATATGATAATTTACACTCAATATGTTATTATTGCATACTGTTTTATCTGCCATTTTTTGCACTAAGTATAAATAGCATCTAACTACTATTTAACCTACACTTATTGCAAAGAAAATACTGATACTTTTACACAGTGTAAGTAGAATCTTTCATTATTTGCACTTAGTGTAAATAGCCTATCTCTAAGAAAATACTGTTTTCATTTGGTGTAAATAGAATCCATTTCTATTTGCTTTTAACGCAAATAGCCACTGCATTATTATTATTACTATTATTATTATTATTATTATTATTATTAATGCTTTTCATTGCAGAACCTTATGTGGAGATCCAAAATAATACCACATGCTTATCTTCACATTTTTCCCCATTACAGTACATTTGGTTACTGTATTTGATAACATGCTTTGTTAAAAGTGTTGAACTTCATTTGCATTTTCAAAAGGAAGACAAATAATAGTGTTTTGACACTTCACATTTACTGGCTATAAAGATGCATCTTCGATAAACATACAACCAATCCTATTTCATTATGCAAACAGATGGAAGATAGAAGTGACCTCATTATCTGCTTGCCAGGGCAGCAAATGATTATGTTCCCTAGTTCCCTTTATCCCTTTTCCAGTATATCATTAATATAAATTTTCATAATACTACATTCAGAACTGATATCCTTTCTGTATCATTTGTTTTATCAGGCATTTCACTGTAAATGTACAGTACAATACAGTGCTATCATAAAATAGACGTTAAACTTGCATTTCTATTGGCTCAAGTCTGAAGCTTGTTTTTTGTTTTTTTAGGGAAAATGTTTCAGTGCACCGGAATTTATTTTACATTCTACATTCTACAAATGGCAAACTCCTTTTGTAGTCTCAACTACTAGACATATTCTAGGCCTTTGCAGCCACTTTGCCACTGACATGACAGTCAGTTTAAAATGAATGCAAAACACATTTACAAAACAAAGTTGGCAAACATGAACTAGCTGAATGAGTTGCAAATAGTTCTGAGTATAATAAAATGGTTTTATAGTTTGAGAAACAACATTGGAGTGCTGCTGTGCAAAGACTGTAATTAAAAAGAAGAAAATAAGGGATTTGTTCATTTTAAAATGTCTTTATTTCATTTCCTAACACTGTCAAAAACTGTGTGCCAGCTGACTTCAACACTCTTATCTCTGACAAAACAATACAAGATCCATGCCTCCAAAAACAAACAACAATAAATCATAATTCAGCGCCTTAACCTTTAAAAGTTCCCTCAGCTTCAACAGTCCTCAAAGCTTCAAACGTTTTCTCATCACACCACAACATCCAGTTATACCTTTTTTCTAACCAGTTTCTCTGTAAGTACTCAGTAGTACTCTTGTGCTGTGCTTTAAGTCAACATGAATTTTCAACAAGTTTCATTGTTGAACAGTATTTTAAAAAATGTTTGTCATCAAGCTCTCCTTTTTCCCCCAAAGTAAATCTAACAAATTAAATCATGTGACCTCAACTCTAATCCTATGATTTTTTTTTATGGGACTGAATAGTTATAGTGCTGAATATCACCCTGTTGAAAAAACCAGCATATGCTGGTTAGGTATGTTTTGAAGCATGGCTGCTGGTTTGAGCTGGTCCTTAGCTGGTTTAAGCTGGTCAAGTGCTGGTCATGTGCTGGTCCTGAGCAGGAGCTAGTTGCTTAGGACCAGCTTAGCACACGACCAGCTAAGGACCAGCTTAAACCAACTCAAACCAGCAGCCATTCTTCAAAACATACCTAACCAGTATATGCTGTTTTTTTTTCAACAGGGCATTCATCATATTTACATTAAAACACATATAAACACACATATTATGTGGCTTAATATTTCTGATGAACATTAACAGAGACAGTTTCCACAAATAGCATCCAAATGGCCGGTGGAAATAGGTGTACCTCAGGAGGTCAAACTAAATAATATTCAAGCTGATTTATATGCTATTTATAAATATTTGATGTGTTCAAAGCTAGCTACTTTTTATTATACATCAATTTATGTTAGATAATTATTTACCAGATATCTCACAAAAAAAATGGTATATGTTCCTCTAAATAAAGTTTTTAATGCAAGTTGGAGAGGAGCTTAAGCACTAAGTCCTGTCAATCATCATCAACATTGAAACAGTAAACATCTGAACAGGTTTTGTGAAATTATGAGCAAAATATGAGGAGAAACATGGAACAGGTTTTCACAAGGCAAACTGACTTTATTTCAGTGCAAGGCTTACTTGAGCAAACTATCAGTTCTAATGGTTGAGGAATAAGCTTCTAATCCGATAAAAAAGATGTAAAATGTGCCCATAGAAATAAAATATCACATTCCCTGCAAACTTTCTTAACCATGCTACTCTTATTGTCCTCCTCGGCATTAATTGCAGCATCTCACTGGTGTAATAACTTCCTCCATTCTCTCTTTGCATCAGTTTTACTGTATTCAGTAATTTCTGTACCTGGACTCTGTTGTTTCTGTACTTGTCTCTGTGCTCATTCCAGTATTTATTATCAATGACGTGACAGCGTCCTCCACAATCTTCGACCAGTGTTTTTAGTTCTGCATTTTTCTCCACAAAGTCTTCAATGGTCTGTCCATCATTCAGCTCATCGCCATGAGTAAAGCAAATGATTGTGTATTTTAGTGCATCCTTACCAAAGAATTTCTTAAGTTCTGCTACTGAATCAGCATTCTGTCCTGCATAAACTCCCACTCTCATAATAAGAAGAACATGGGGTCCTGGTTTACACTTCATGACATTTTCTTTTATCTCATTGTGCAGTTTCTCTTCAGTAAATTCTGGATTAAAAAAACCTGGTGTCTCCACAATTGTCCAATAAGTCTTATTTACTAATTTTGTTTTACATGTGCTCAAATTGGCTCCAGATCTGGGAGATGTTATCTCAAAGAATATTTTTTCCTCCAAGATGGTGTTTGCTGTGCTGCTTTTTCCTCCTCCTATTTGCCCAAGAATAGCAATCCTCACTTCATTTGTCCCTAAAGAGAGAGTGGATTGGTGAGTCAAATGTACCACAGTATGCACATGTAATTGTTTATGCACATGTAGCAGTGCTTATGGAACAGTATTTGGTATACATTTTATATACATAAAACATTACAAAAAATGTATTTATATTATAATAATATACAAATACATAATTTTAGTTCATAAAATTATGGTGTAATTCATAAAGGTGCTGTAATTTATAATTATCTATACAGTGGTGGGCAAAATTATTAGAACACTAGTATTTTCACCAGCTAAAATGGTTTTAAGTCAGTTATTTCTATATTTTGCTGTGGTGTGTCAGTAGGAAATAGTTTACATTTACAAACATTCATGCCATTAATTGTAATTGTAATCCAGTGAGATTTTTGTTTGAACAAGGAGTCTGACAACAGCCAGTGCTTCACACAGAGATCTGATCTCATCATCATCCAGTCTTCTTGATTTAGTCTGTCTCAGTTTGTTCTGTTTCTTCATGTCATTCCAGACAGACTGGATGATGATGCAAACTGCAGCAAAAGATAGAAATAACTGACTTTTTTAGCTGGTGAAAATACTAGTGTTCTAATCATTTTGGCCACCACTTATGTACAACTATAACAAATTTAGTTTTTCATGACCATTTTCCACCCTCTCTTTGATTCTCAGAATTAAATAGATCATTTGTGCTACTGTGACTTTACAAACTCTAAGGAAATAGCCTTTTTGCATATGAAATGCAGTGTTTTGCTAACGTTCTTTAAAACAGTTAATCACTTCACTCTTGATAGTTTGTTGTCTCGTGATCTGTATTAGATTCATTATTTTTCCATATCTGAAGTTATGTAAAAATATTGCTTGTCATTTTTTTATTAAATTTTATAAAGTAGTTAAAATTTTCCTTTTTTGAAAATCTTTAATTTCATTGTATTTATAATTTGTCATTGTCACAATTTTGTTATTATTTCTCATGTTCATTGTTTCTCATTTTGTATTAAATATTGTTTTCAATTTTGTTTCAAGTTTTCAATATTGTTAAAAATGTTGCTTTTATTAATAAAAGCTTTATATTTAATTTGTTTGAATGGATTTCCATTTATGAGAACCTGTTGTGTGTATATGTAATTAAAAAAATCTTTTTGGTATTTTGTTATCTATTATATGTATATATGTAGTCGTTCATTAGCTATCTAAATAATGACTAGTCTATTCTTGGGCTATGGTTATACGTCTATTAAATTTTCACTGATAGCCCAAATTCAGCCCTGTTTTAGCCTAGACCCAAATTCACTGTCTATTACACGTATATATGTAGTCGTTTAATAGCGGTCTAATTGATGACTAGTCTATTCTTGAGCTATGGTTAGACGTCTATTAAATTTTCACTGACAGCCCAAATTTAGCCTAGACGTCTGGGTTGTGTTTAGACGGCTATTAGACATCTTTTAAACTGAAAATTGCTTGCTGGGCTAGGTCAAAGAACACATGGGGAATGAAAACAAACTAAAAGTCTTATGTGGTAGTGAAGGTGACAGGCGATGCAGAGCATGTGGGAAAGGCAACTGTGTGTATAGCGGTTTGTACAGTATGCCTGGCACTAAAACAGTTCCTACACCCTTTGTACAGTTCCCTAGCCAAAAACCTGTGCGTCTTGTTAAAGAAGAATTCCACTGAGTGGCAGGTTTGTCCTTTCTAGGACAATCTATGAGAGACATATTTTAATATGTATTCATGTAACGGAGTTAAAATAATTATTTAAAGGGATACTCCACCCCAAAATGAAAATTTTGTCATTAATCACTTACCCTCATGTCGTTCCAAACCCGTAAAAGCTTCGTTCATCTTCGGAACACAATTTTAGATATTTTAGATGAAAACCGGGAGGCTTGTGACTGTCCCATTGACTGCCTAGTAAATTGCACTGTCAAGGTCCATAAAAGTATGAAATAACATCGTCAGAATAGTCCATCTGCCATCAGACGTGCAATCTGAATTTTATGATGTGACGAAAACACTTTTTGTGTGCAAAGAAAAAAAAATATCGACTTTATTCAACTTTTTCTTCTCCGTGACACTTCCTGCAAGCGCGTTCATGAGTTTACTAGCAGAGCACGGGGCAAGCACGCCTCAGATGACACACAACGTTTACACACAGTGGACACGCACGGCGCACGCCTTTCGGCTTCTGTCTGTACGCTGGCCTCGACGTCAGCAGGTCACGGCGTTTACGTCGTGCGTCATCTGAGTCGTGCTTGCCCCGTGCTCTGCTAGTGAACTCATGAACGCGCTTGCAGGAAGTGCTAATTAATTAATTATTTAATCTTAAAAGATTTTTTCTTAAAAGATAAAAGATTCTTTGAAATATCTTTCCAATATATGTACAAATTATTTAAAATATTTAAACTATTTACAAATATTCAAAGAGGGGAAGCTTAAAGCTGGCATGCCGCACAGCTTAAAATTTCATGGGGTCAGGCTCTTCGACACACTGCATGTGGTACCACCTGGCACACTCATCTCACTGGATCTGCATCAACAAAGAAAACAATCTAGCAACATTTAATTTCAATATTTGAGATGCTGAATAAAAGTATATATATTCACTTGGAGACTTTTGCATTTGAACTCTTCATATAACTACGTTGCTAGTTTATTTCTGCTGTGCTGATCATTACCTATCATGGAGAAATTCAAGGCTCTTCTTTTCAAGACGAAACGCTGTTGTTTATCAGCATAAATATTAGTTTAAAAATGCACATTCATTCATAAATGAACCACTGTTTGCGCAATGGCTCAGCTATCACTGATCTAAGTAATCTTTTTTATGCTATGCTTTTACTAATTTATTAGACCTAAATTGGAAGCTTCGTACAGAGATTTCATAATTAAATTACAGGACTTTTCAAGGACTGCGTTTTTTCAGAAGTCCAGGTATTTTGGGCAAATTGTAGCTACCATTGTTTCTATAGAAACAATCAGTGTCCTGAAACGCGTGCATGACTTGCACATGTGCATTTGCTTGTCTAGCCTGAAAAATAAGAACACTTATTAATTACTATTGTCTCATCTTGGTGTTTCCATCCAATATTTTTTAACACAAATTTTCATAAAATTCACCTAAAATACGTTAATAGAAACCTAGTGACTGACACTTCCAACAACTACAAGCATTCGTTCAAGTTCAGTGCAACAGATACTTAGAGATGGATTTAAATAACCTGAATATTTATTTAGGTTGATGTTTTGCATTTAGTTGAAAAACTTAATATTAACATGCTGCTCAAAAAAAGAATGAACGATAAAGCAATGACTTGCTTATGTAAAAAAGAAAAAGAAAAAAGTGCTCTCACCATTGAAAAAATCTAAATTTAAATGTTCAGATGTTTCATTAAAAAATTACTAAAGTCCTCTAACAAGGAAAATGAACATTTAAAAGCAAATTTCTTTTTCATGATTTAAACAGTGTTGTATACAGATTTTTTTTTTTTTTTTGGTTAAGACTGGATTTGCAGTCAGACATGACTGACGCTCTGCTTTCCGAGAAGCTTTTCTATAGGCAAAATTTTTTAGTGTGTGATTTATATCACCCTGTTCATCTGTACTCCATGGCCAGGAGCTTCCACACAGAAGCATTTGATAATTGTATAATGACGGGTTTCATCACAGACAAATATCTATTACCTGGGGTTGAGGTGCGTGTTGACTCCTGAATGTCTGCTTTGTCCCTGAAAAAGGCATATTTGGATTCGAAATACCTAAAGATCAGTAACGTCCGGATGCATATTGCATTCACCTCAGAAAAAGTAATAAGCAGTCTCTGTTTTTATGAATTAATGGCTTATTAATTTCTGAAGTGAAAGCAGTATGCCTCAGCAGGATAGAAGGTAAAAATGTAAATAAATGAAAACACATCTTACTTTTGGGCGTTTCAATTCTTGTCGACTTCAGAGACTGTGGAGTGCCTTTAGAATAATGTAAAGCAACATGTATTAAAATGTAACAAACTATTGCATAAAAAGGGCAATTTACAGCAGCAATAGATGAAAAACATATATGTAACGTTGGGCTACTATGAAGGTGTCTAGTGTGTTCCACTGGTGATAAAGTTATGTTGTTTGTGCACTACAATCATAACTACTTTGACTTCTTTGTAAGGACTTTATAAACATTGTTAAATTATAATGTTTCTTTACTTTGTTCAAGGATTGGAGAGAGAAACAGGTGTGGTGTTTGTTGAGTACCTAAAAAAGAAAAAAAAAAAACAAAAACAAAATCACCTTATTCAAGTACAAATACGGCCTCATAGTGTCATTGTACCCAAAACAGAGCACATTTGACATCATATACAGCACTTTGTTGCATTACATTCATTTCTGCATTTATGAAATAGATTGGAAAATATTTACATGGTTAATTTTATACTGCTAACAATGCGTTTCACCACCTGGATATCTTGGGTTTGTTGCAAAAAAGAAAAAGAAGAATAAACGGTCAGACCTCATTGGTGACTTCTCACCAAATGTATTTTCCACTTGATATTGGATGAGTTGATAAATGACTGGAAGGTAGCTGAGTGCAGCATACAAAGTCAGCTGCACCCTACAGAAAAGCATCATATAAGCTGAATTTGCAGTTTGTTATAAGATGCTCAGGTCTACATTCTATGTCCTACTTGTTGGTGTAGACATGTGGGTGTCATCCAGAGCACCTATTGAAAGATTTCAATAAATTAATGTTTTTAATAATACACTATGTACACAAGGTCATGCTTTGCATAATATGCAAGCAGGTTTTAAGTTTAATGCAATTTACAAGTCATGAAAATGTGAAACCATTATGTAATTGTATTTGCAACAAGTGTACTTACTAGGCTTAGAGGTAGGTGGTGTTGCAAAAATGTCCTCAGAAAAGTTTTCTGCTGGAAATCGCAAACAATAAAAAAATAAATAAATATAAATGCTAATAATAAAAGTTGTTCCAGCAAAGATCATGATAAAGAATGATAAAGTCATTCTGACTTGATTTTAGTTTATTGCCACATCAGCTTCACAGGCTATTTCATGGCAAACGGATTATAAATTAGAAAAACAATACAGTTGTACACAATGCAAAATTAAAAAATTATAGCAATTATAAAACAATGTTGTATATAAAATTCTATAATTGAATCTTTAAATTTACTTTTTAAAGAAATTGTAAAAGTTTTTCTGGGTCCATCTTATAAAACATTTCCTTAAGGGTTTGTCCTCATTCACCCAATCACACCAACGCCAGCCATGCACGGATATGACAATAAGAGCAGTTAATCTTTAGGTCTGTCCTGCTCAAGGACAGACACTTTTTGCCATTAGAAGGCAAGTGATTGAACCAGCAATGCTCCACCAGCTGTTCTTAAAGCAAAAAAGTAGTTACATAATTAAATATAATGGTACTCAAAAGGCCAGCATCCATAACTTAGTTTACAAAGAAGGTTAATGAACTCACCCATTCTTGAATGGACTCTCTTCATCCGCTTATTCCCATTGATATCTTTTGTTGCTACAAAGAATTTTATTACCAACAGTAATTGGTATTAATTTTGAAAGATACATAATCAATTCTGAAAAACAGGCTAATTAAAAAGTAGTAATGTGGACATGACCAAAACAATTTTTTTACTATGATATTGCATTTACCTGAGGCAGTGTCAGCTTTGGAGGCTGTACCATATTTGTTGGGTGGCACTAGGAAAGTACAAACTATAAAATGAAAGGAATGTTTTAAAAACTTGAAATAATGTAAATGTGCTGTATACAATGATGATTCCATCCAAAACGTAATATTTCTTAAAGCAATCCTATCCTGTGCACAAGCATTCAGTGGAAGAGCCACAGCAGTCTGACTTGCAAACAGCACAGACCATTGACTGTTACTGCTCATGGAATATGTTACCATGTCATCCTATGAACTGTAATATAACAAATGAGGTGGTTACAATAGCCTAGTTACAGATTTAAAAGCATATAAATTTGTTATAGTACATCTTTTGTTAAGTAGTTTAACAGAAAAATAAACAGAACAACTACCCTTGTGCTTTTTTGTGGTAGTGATGGCAGCAAGGACTCCGATGAGCTCATGTCTAAAATAAACTGAAATATGGCCATGGTATTATCAAATCACTTCTGAGATTTTGACATGCAGCAACAAAGTAGTAGTGGAAACTGAAAGGTGAATATAGTACTTACCTTGGACATAGTCTTCATAATGTTTTTGTTTTGGTGCACGCCTCAGTCCTTGAGACATAATGATCTGTGGATGGGACAAATTAAAAATGTGTTATATAATCTTCACTCACAGAAAAACAAATGCCAGTCCACTAATCAAATACAGGAATGACAAATTAGATTTTTTTTTAGATACATCGGGCATACATGTGTTGATATATTAAGTGACGTCGGCAATATTCTCACCCAGGAAGGTAAATTGACAAGACAGGACCAAGCTTCAGTTAACCCTTAAAGACATGGAGGAGAGGGAATATGGCAAATCCCTGTGCATGTGGTAAACACACAGCCTTCCTATGCAAATCCTTTGCCTCCAAAAGCTTCCTCTTCACTCTGCTGAGGTCACTGTCCACCACATATATGATGTTAATCAGCTTTGACTCACAAGGTAGATCAAATAGGTGCCTCGTGAAGTTTGGATTGATAACATCCACTACCAACATTCCATTTAGCCGCTTTTCCCTCACAAACACAAATTGTTCTGTCTCTAACATGAAGCATTGATTTGATGCCTTGGTCGATATGGAGTACGTTTTGCGCCTCCTTTGCTTCGTGTGTTCCTGTGTGTTTGCCTTTTCTGCCAATCTTTTCGTGATCTGAGCGACTGGATTTCTGCTATTTCTCACCAATATTTTTATGGACTGCAGGTGGTTCTCAAAAGGAAAGCAGTACAGCTCGTTCAAGGAGCACTTAAAGTTAAAAACATCATCAGCAATGTGTTTGTTGGAGTGGATGTTGTATGTTGGGAAAGTTTCCCCATAGAGTTCAGAACTGGTATCCACAAAATGTTCAAGCAGGTTTCATCCAAGAGAATAGACATTCCAATTGTTAAAGATAAGAACTGATGATAATGGTCCTGAGACAGAACATCCTGCAACACAAGTGGTCCTGTATACAGCAGAAATTGCTTTCCAGCGATCAAGTTCGGCCAGAGATCTTGACTGCCTGGCAAACTCGGCCGACATCAAACCTTTCAATTGTACCAACTTCTGGCTTATTTGTTCACTCTGTCCTTTTTTCAACCTGCAAATAACTGGGCCTCGCAACAAAAAGGTGAGTAATCGTTTCACAGCTCCAAGAAAAATGAGGTGCATGTGGTCAAGAGGAAACTGTGTGACACAATTGATTCCCAGTTGGGCTAGAGGTGTAGGTTCCTTCTGATGGTTTGGATACTGCAACTGCTTGAAATTATCATCAGTGATTTTCTCACAAGACACTTTATTTAAATGGACAATCCTTCCCTCAACTGCTGTGGCCACTGACAGACAATGCTCACATCCATGTAAGGCATTATGGCTTTTGATGCACTTTAGAAATGCTCTTGCTGGAGCATCACATATGAATGCTCGCAGTGTTACTTTGTGCACTGTGATTTTGTGTGGGACACCATGTTGCATAAGCACCTGCAATTCTGCTATTAAATCACAAAGATAGTCATGAACAGGGTCAGGTTTGCTATTGCCATAATATAGAGCAACCATAAATGGCTCAGATTCATCAAATTTTGCGAGAATAGGCCAAAAGTGGGTTTTACTGGACTTGAATATTGGCAGACCGTCTATATTGATAATAAGGTCTATACTGCCTGTGAATGATGGTTTTAGGGAAAGGTAATGTAGAATTCCCAGCTCCAAGCCATAGTATGTATACTGGCCCCCACATACGTTCTTAATTTCAAAACCTGACGGGGTTGCTAGCAGTGTTCTACTGTCTTTTAGAAGTGTATGTCCATGTGTTCTCAAGATTCCAAGCAGCTTATTTAGCGCAGCATGTTTGACCTGTTGTTGTTGCCCATTCAGTCAAATCATTGCGTAAAGATGGTGTCTCATCGGAATCTGAAGAATCAAGCTCTGTATTAGAGTCACTGGAATCAGCAGTTTCCTTGTATCCGTAGTCTGAATCCTGAACAACCGAACCATCCCCAGTTGATGGACCCTCTTCTGCATCTACTTCCGAAGACAGACCCTCCTCATACAAATGTTCTTGTTGTCACGAATTCAGCCTCTGTGGCTCCCTCCGATCGTCACCAGAGGGAACCGTCACCTGAGTATTAACTGTCACAAACTCCAAGTTCCATAATACCCCGTACCTGTGGCTGATTACCTGCACAGGTGTTTCATATTGACTCTGGTCCATTTAAGCTGTTCTCCCAGTCACCTCATTGCGAAGTCTTGTCATGCAAACATTTCCGAGCGTTTCGCCCGTGTATGACCTGGACTATTTACTGGACTCTGATTCTCTGCTGCCTGCCTACTCTGATTCAACCTGCCTTGTCATTTGATTATCCTGGGTGTTTGCCGTCAGCCCTGATCTTCAGCCCGAACTCTGACTTTGATTCTGCCCTGTCTACGTTGTGTTTGAAGCTCGTGATTGAATTCTGTCTGTTTGACTTGCATTCTGTTTTAATAAAGCTGCACATGGATCCTAACGCCACTGACTCCTCATTACACTTGTGTAGATGAACCCTCTCCAGAAACATCTCCTTGCATGGATGGACCCTACCCAGATACATCTCCTTGCAACTGTACATCCAAATCTGGGTAATCATCCAAGCTGCTACTTGACACAGCAAGAACACCAACTCGGTCTCTCAGTCGATGCCATTCTCTTAGGTATTTGGTATCCATAACTGTTAAATATGATAATAAATGAACATTATAACTGAGTATGAATGTTATTCCGTAGGATATGTCTGCCTACTATCATCATATGATTTGAAATTCAAATATACAGTATATTTGTAATTATCATTGTAATGATGTTAAAAACATTATATTTTCATTTATAAACTACTTTTTTCCCCTCAATTTTAAGCCACTCTTTTCACTGATCCATATATCTCTAATGAACAGACAAAGATACGTAAACGTGTGAAAAATTTTAGCCACCACTGTGCATTAGAACGAGGAAACTTGGAAAGCTACTTTTATTCCTCTGTGTGAGGAATATGGTGTGAATGTAAGTGTTCTGTTATGCATATTTATTGCTGTTTTGTTTACTGTATGCTTGATAATTTACAATAAACCTACAGTGCATTTAAATCAAAGAAAGTGGATCACATCACTCGAGTTCTGAGGTCTTTACACTGGCTTCCTGTCTGTAAAAAAACATTTACTTCAACATACTAATCTTGATTTATAAAGCACTGAAAGTTTTAGGGCCTCTCAGTTCTGCTTTCTGTCCCCAGAGACAAAACTACATTTGGAGAATCAGCGTTCAGTTTTTATATGGAACAAACTGTCAGAAACCTGCAGGTCTGCTGCAACTCTTAATTCTTTTAAATCAAGGCTGAAGACTTTACTGTTTGCCATTGCCTCTTACAATTTGTAAGAATTATTAATTTCTTACATTGCACTTTAACTATTACGCGCATAATGGAACGTACTGATGACGTATCTTGTCTGTGTGAACAGGGTGGGCAGAGGTATGCAAATACATTAAGTTGACCGAGGAATATGATTTGGACGAACATTTTATGGTCCTACGCCTTCCACAGACGATATAATAACATTTAGACCACTTATCTTAGTGATTGCTATTGGGATGTGAAGAGACTTTCAACCAGCATAACACAAAATGCTTTTGAACCAAATCCCAATACACTGAACCAAGTACTCTACACTGTTATCCGCTAAAATTTCATGGTCTCTACACGATAACAAATAATGTAGAATGCAACATGTCAAAAAGAAAAACACAGATACTTAGAAGAACAAAGTAAGAATGTCCTTAACGTGTTCCTGTTGTCTGCCTGTTGATTGCCCAGCGTCGTTGCTCACGCGTTCTTCTTCTGTGGATTTTTCTCACGCGACGCGTTGCTCTTCGACAATGCTCTATCGCGGGTAAAATAAAATGGCGGTAATGTTTATCGCGAGATCTGGCAACAGTGTTCTCTACCAACTTTCAAGTCTCGCATTGCCAGTGGCCATGTCTCAGTAGGGCTAATTGCCATCTAATGGTTGGGAAATGTAATTGCATGTTTATTTAACTTAAAATTAAAGACAGTCAAATCGTAAAATATTATGTGTGACAGCAAAAATAATGCAAATTAAAAGTTACTTGGTTTCTATGACGTCATGCATCCCACAAGCTGTACATGTAAACAATTTTAGACTATTTTGGCTATGCTCATCGCTCGTCTGATATAAGGCTATAGCCAAGCCGTTAAAATTAGACCACTGATTGCCTCGATTTCGCCGGGTGGTCTAAGCAGACTACACGTAGCCCGTCCAATTCAGAGCTAAATTGTGGCTACAGATAGACCATGTCACGAAAAGACACTTAACTGTTGTAGATATATTATTGACATTGCGAACATGATGGGATATCAACCATCTCATGCGCTGCCTGGACAAAAACTACAATGAATTATTTTTGACTATCAGTGGGCTACAAATAGCCGGTCTGATGATGAGCTAAATCGAGGCTACGCATATAACATTAAAAAAAATTAACCCAAACACCTTGTAATCAGTGTTGATTTTGCTTACATTATGTAATATCATATATTTCGCAAGTTATTTAGGCAAAAATGACATAAAACCAAATTCAGGATTATGTTGGCTAGAAGTAGGTTACACATAGCCAGACTATATCGGGTCTATAGTTAACCGAGACGGTGAAATGACGGCTATTGCTTGCTGGGAGTATTTGTCTCCCCTTAATTATGTCATTTGGTTCAGGCGTGTTCTATTAATTATCCTCAATTGCCTTTGTACCTAAGTTCAAGTCTGTTCAGTTTGCCTTTGTCCAGTCTCGTCAATGTCTACATGTGTTTCAAGCCTTCCTTTTGTGTGGATTTACTACCTGTGGATTTAAAGATTGTTAACCTTTTTCATCTTCCGTGCGTGCACAGTAATGTGACAGAAGACCGGAGCTAACAAGTGAAAGTGGGATGTTTGTGTTTTAGTTTTTTTGTTTTTTGATCAGTGTTTTGTTTATCATGGATCACTTCGCCGCCTTAAACCTGCTTTGCCTAGAGCAGGGGAACCGCTCCCTCGAAGAACACCTGGCTCATCGGAGCCAGAGCTTCATGGAACGTCTGACCTGGCAGGGTACATATAGTATATACATATATATATATATATATGTGTGTGTGTGTGTGCGTATGTGTGTATATACATACATACACAATATATATATATATATATATATATATATATATATATATATATATATATATATATACACACACACACACACACATATATACACACAGTGGGTACGGAAAGTATTCAGACCACCTTAAATTTTTCACTCTTTGTTATATTGCAGCCATTTACTAAAATCATTTAAGTTCATTGTTTTTCCTCATTAATGTACACACAGCACCCCATATTGACAGAAAAACACAGAATTGTTGACATTTTTGCAGATTTATTAAAAAAGAAAAACTGAAATATCACATGGTCCTAAGTATTCAGACCCTTTGCTGTGACACTCATATATTTAACTCAGGTGCTGTCCATTTCTTCAGATCATCCTTGAGATGGTTCTACACCTTCATTTGAGTCCAGCTGTGTTTGATTATACTGATTGGACTTGATTAGGAAAGCCACACACCTGTCTATATAAGACCTTACAGCTCACAGTGCATGTCAGAGCAAATGAGAATCATGAGGTCAAAGGAACTGCCTGAAGAGCTCAGAGACAGACTTGTGGCAAGGCACAGATCTGGCCAAGGTTACAAAAAAATTTCTGCTGCACTTAAGGTTCCTAAGAGTACAGTGGCCTCCATAATCCTTAAATGGAAGACGTTTGGGACGACCAGAAACCTTTCTAGAGCTGGCCGTCCGGCCAAACTGAGCTATCGGGGGAGAAGAGCCTTGGTGAGAGAGGTAAAGAAGAACCCAAAGATCACTGTGGCTGAGCTCCAGAGATGCAGTTGGGAGATGGGAGAAAGTTGTAGAAAGTCAATAATCACTGCAGCCCTCCACCAGTCGGGGCTTTATGGCAGAGTGGCCCGACGGAAGCCTCTCCTCAGTGCAAGACACATGAAAGCCCGCATGAAGGACTCCAAGATGGTGAGAAATAAGATTCTCTGGTCTGATGAGACCAAGACAGAACTTTTTGGCCTTAATTCTAAGCGGTATGTGTGGAGAAAACCAGGCATTTGTAAATGAGAAAGTCATTTATGAACATCTTTATAAAGGGAACCTTAAGGTAAAGTGTTACCAAAAACAATACTTTATTTTAAAATGAAGTGTTCCATGTATTCTGTAGTTTCCGTATTCTCTGACTACATTTCATTTGAACAAAGATGGTGGCAAATAGCTATTATAACTGGAGATGGAAGACTAATATGAAACCATTTCCATGTTGCTGTGTTGCTGTTTGTGACGGACTCACTGAGCAATGAGGACCAGGCACCGAACAGACACCATTTTGGTGGACAAGAGGTAACAAAAAGTCAACCAAAAGGTTCTGTATTTATTTTTTATTTTTTTTTATAATGATACATTTATAATGACAATAGCAACAACAACAATAATAATAATTTTTAGCAACAACATTAAAAATAATAACATTTTTAAAATTCTATTTACATTACATTTACATATGGGGTTACCAAATATGCAAGTAATACTGCCAGACACAAACATTATTGCCTCAAACCAAGGCGCCAGATGCTACCAGAGTTTGGCAGATTCACAAGATGCTAAGGCATTGAGGGACCATGCAGACAGCAGGCGCTAAACTGATGGATGGAGCAGTAGAGACTGAAAACTTTGTAACGGCCAATGGAGGAACCTCTGGGGCAGCCGTGGCTATTTGGTGACCTGGACCAAAAAATAAAGTATACAGAAATCAGGGTCATTGTCTACACTGTAGGATCAGAACGAGTCAGACAAATTTAAGATTCGATCAGAACATCGAAACATGAGGAGGCCCCAAGGCTACAACAGGATGTCATAAATCAGATTCCTAGCTCCAGCCCTCTGAAGAAAGTCTTACCAACAAGCCTCTTTCACAGAACAGCTTGCAACATTCAAACAAAAGAACACTTATTGACAATTCCAATGCAGGAAGGAGATTGTCAAATTTGGGGCAAGTAATCAAGACTGATGGTCAAAGAGATGGCCATCACATGGGTTCCACGCTGGAAATCACGAGCTTCCTTAGACTGACTTTTCCCCCACATAAAAGACAAAGAACCAGACTGAAATTCCTTCCAAACCCCTTTTGACCTTTTTGTTCTACGCAGAACTACACACTGAGACTTTCTTTTCATATGCACCAAAAATCATCTTAAAAGGACTTATGAATCATTTCTATGCAGAACCCCATATTATGTTTGTAACCCACAAATTAGACTATCATGATTTAATCACATATTATGTATGACTTTTTAATCATTATTGAATAGCTGAAGGATTCATATGCGTGTTTGGTATGTATGAGTTTGAAAAATCATGCTTTAAATGTTTCTTCCAATCAATACTTTATCAAATGTATCATAGTCTTGTTATAGAAATCATGTTCAAAAGTATACTCTGCAAGAGCCTGTAAAGTTCGGACATGTGACTGGCCAGATAACATGTTGATTTATTGATTGGGTGGAGGAACAGAGCAACACCCCTAGCTAAGATCATTTCTAATTGGTCAAGACCAGCATTAGGAGGTGTCTGAAACCTGAGTTTAAAAACTCAGGACACCATCAAACTCTCTCTTAGTCGCCTCTTCTCTTCTAAACTTCTAGCCATGCTTTTTGTCATCACTTTCTGTGCTCTTTGAGTGCCATGTGCTCTGGCCTACAGGGCCGCTTCTTAACACCATAATGAGAAGAAAACCACCTAGTCTCGTTACATCCTTTTATCCTTTTATTTTAGTTTTAGTTTATTTTCTTTCCGTTGAGTTTCATGTTCAAAAGTTAAGTTTGCCACAAAGTCCAGTTCGACTGAACCCGCTTCAAACTTCAACTAGAAACTGAAACCATCGCCAGCCAACGCCCAACGATTGGCTTCCCAAGACATCACTACAAACGACCACAGCCAATCAGCAACTTCGAGAAACCCCCTGTCTGCCACGATGACGACGAAAGGGAATCCCTTTACGCAAGGCAAGCAAGTGCCCTCTATATTGTTTATGAGCTGGTGCATTTTAATATAAATTTTAGCCTCATTGAGAAACTCAAAGTGAGGGTTAAATAAGTGATTGAGGATTGTTCAGGTCGATGCAATAGCACATATTGCTGTAAACTTGGAATATCACATTTTCATTCTCTTAACTCATCCTTTCCTTACTTTCTCTCCTTCTGCAACGTGTGAATGTGTGAATGCTTGTGTTCATGTGTTAGATTAGTTTACATGTCTTAGATTTATCAAATAAAGTCTTATTTATATTGAAAAGAGAAGTATCTTGTGTTTTGTGCTTACAAGTTAATGTCTTAAACTGCCGACCTTGCTACTGTGCTTATTAATAGTGTTTTCACTATATTTTGGATTTTAATATCCAGTGCAGAGTTGATGTTATACGGCTCGTTCAATGAATCGCAGGTCGATTCAGCGATCAGCTGTAAAACAGTGATTCTGTTCAAATTCCCTATAAAATCATAAATGATTCCCTTTGAGCTAAATTGTTTGTTTACATTTTACCTATTACCCTTACAACATATATTATAATTAGAAAAGAAATTTGGCATCAGATTTTTTCTCGTCACAATAAATAAACATATAAAAACAAATGCACAAAAAAAAACAGTCATTATTCTTTAAAAAAAAAAAAAACTGAATTTTTTGGGGAAAAGAAAATATAAATATGTATTCTATATCATTGGTCTCAAACTTAATTTCTGGAGGGCCACAGCTCTGCACAGTTTAGCTCCAACCCCAGTCAAACACACCTGGGGGCTGTTTCATAAAAGACACTAAGGGTGCTTTCACACCTGGCCCGTTGTTTCGGAACCTGGCGCGTTTCCCCCCTTAGCTCGGTTTGTTTGGGCATATGTGAACACGGCAATCGCGCTCGGATCCGCACCAAAACAATCGGTCCGAGATCGCCTGAACGAGGTGGTCTCGGCTCAATTGAAAACGAACTCTGGAACGATTCGGTTGTAGTGAGAAAGCAATCCGATCCAACGGACCAACGAACCAGGCAATATCACAATGTATGATGGGTAATAAGTTCCGTGAAAAGCATTCACTTTGTTGTTTTGCTAATACCTCAAAATGAACCTGTGAATGTCTGTGGGTGAGCACGTCTTCAAAGCGCACTTTTTCATTTTCTAATGCTGTCTTATTGTTCTTCTTCGTAGTAGGTGCATTTTAAAAATGTTTGTCCGATGAATCCTGGACTCCTGCTCAAAATGATCAATTATTTTAATGACAGCTAGAAAGAAAAAAAACAAACAAAAAAAAAAAAACAATAAGCTGGCGAAGCTGTTGTCGTTCCATCCTGACAGATGACAGCTGTGGAATCCCGGAAAATAAACCGTTGAACTTTGACCAATGAGAGTACAGTTTACTCGCACATGACTTGTATTAACAAATTTGTTCCGTTTAGAAACTTTGCCGTGTGAAAGCCAACCACACCAAGAATAAAAAGCAACATTGTAATAATTTTAATCCCTGTTTCGGAACAAAGCAATCGATCTACAGGTGTGAAAGCAATCGGTCCGAGATCGCCTGAACGAGGTGGTCTCGGCTCGATTGAAAACGAACTCTGGAGCGGTTCGGTTGTAGTGAGAAAGCAATCCGATCCAACGGACCAACAAACCAGGCTATATCACACTGTATAATGGGTAATTATGTAAGTTCCGTGAAAAGCAGTGGGTGTGCACGTCTTTGCCATTCAAAATCAAAGCGCGCCTTTTCATTTTATAATGCCGTCTTATTGCTCTTCGTAGTATGTTCATTTTAACAATGTTTTCCCGACGAATCCTGGACTCCTGCTCAAAATGATAAATTAATAAATATATCGACAGCTACAAAAAAAACCAACAATAAGCCCTCAAAGCTGTTGCCGTTACATCCTGACCAAGCGGCAACCTTCCGCTCTCGTGAAACCAACACGGTGACTTAAACTGTAATTCTTCAACTGGCCGCTAGAGGCTGGCTGCAAAAGGAAGTCAATCCCATAGACTCCCCATGTTAAAATGTCTATACAGCAGAAAAAAACATGTTTACAGCCTGGTTCAGAAAATGATTTTGGTCTACATAGCTAATTTTGCCCTTCATGACAACTGTGAGGGGAGTGAATTTTTTTTTATAACTCATCCGTTTAACCCCCTGGGGTCTGAGGTGATTTTGGGGCCCTTGAGATGTTTTGACATGCCCTGATATTTGTGCTTATTTCAGCTACTTAAAACATACTATTGACCAACATGTAATTTGTTTGTATTCAGCACAAACTGTGCTACAATAATATGTGACCCTGATGGATGTACATGTTTGCATTTTTTAGAAAAAAAATATTATGCGTGGTTAGTAAGTTTTGGGGGAGAAAATGTAGCTGAAATAAGGCCATAAAACCCACACTAAATAGTTCTGAATAAGTCTTTTGAGTAATTAGTCTTGTAGGCTAGAATATTTACTTCAAAATTATGTGAAAATCATTCTGCTTACTCATTCACAGAAAACAATATATTGATTTAAATTTTTAAAGACATGTTTTGTGATTGAAAGCCAATATGCGAGGGAGTGGCAATGGCCCTGAATATTAAGTGATTCTCCCCTGTGAGACAAAGGGCCCTCCCCTAATGGCCTCTAATGGCCCATCAGTGTGACTGTGACTTTGAGGCAGGTAAGACAGAATGTGAGGAGACTGAAAAAATGGGTTGTTTAAATTATTTGTATTTTATTTACAACACAGTATAATCAAAACATACATAATGAAGGTCAAAGACACATTGTGCACACTGACCACAGAGATGTGAACAGACTTTGAGTCATTCCTGCAACAGATTCTGTCCAACAAGTGAAACAAGTAAATCATACCTGATATTTACGTGTGTTATTTAAGTGTTTCTGCTTCTTTCCATGGATTCAAGAAGAAAAAAAAAACATAATCAGTAGTCAAGGAGCTTGTTTTACCATAGAATATCAGTGTAGTTGAACATCTGATGTTGGTACAGCGCTCTCATTGGAAAACAGTTTGAAGAAAGTCATCAGGATTCATCTGTGGTTCAGGTACCTGATTCACTAAAATACAAACAACAACAACAACAACAAAAAAACAGTTGTGAGCATGTTAATATCAGGAGCATCTGTAGGTTTTGTAGCCATAGACTCACGCATGCTTTGTATTATCATTAAAAAAAAGACATTTTATATCTGAGAAACTAATTATTATTGTTTAGCATGTTATTAAAATCTATTTCTGAACAGAGTAGGCTATTAATAATAAACATGTTCTAAACATACTTAGACTCGTAGCATTGATCATGTTACAGTGTACACTCATATTACTTTTATTGTTTTATATAGAGCATGAAAACATTATTGCGTCGTAATCAATTTAAATACAATGAATTGCCTTTCATATTCAAAATGTTTTACTCGATTTCAAACATTGTAGTCAGGAATTATAGTTTGGGAAAACCCCAATTATGATTTTGTTGTCATATAGCCTAGTATGTATGATTTTATAGTAGCCTATGATATGATTCTGTAGCCATAGACTCACACATGCTTTGTACTATAAAAAAAGGATATTTTACATCTGAGAAACTAATTATTATTGTTTAGCATGTTATTCAAATCTATTTGTGAACAGAGTATTAATAATAAACATGCTCTAAACATTCTTAGATGTCTAGCATTCATCATGTTGTAGTTTGGGAACAACCTAACTAGTAAATGTGTTCTTGTTTATGTCACAATAACACGTTAACTAATGCAAAAAAGAAACATTACTTACTCATCAGATTGATCTCCTCTACTCGATGAAATCTTGTTCTTCTTTTGAGGGAAATCCAGCCTTTACTCAGCGCGTCTTCTTGCAGAAACGGACAGTAGCCGCGATGAACGAACTCCTCACGCTTTGTTTATGTTGGGCGTTTCCATGCGCACGTGTCTCACGTGAATATTTACATATGAATGGCGCGAGCCACGAGGGGGCGGGTTTGCATTAAAGATAATGAGTTAGACGGGAAAGACTGAACATCGTGTTGGTTTCATACGGATTACTTTATCACAGAATATTTGTTTTTGATAAGACTTACTTCATTTAAAAGTAGACACTTCAAGCTTTCTATAGATATAACTCCCATGTCTCCGTGTTGAGATTTTCTTTATTTTCCAAAACCACATTTTGTTTTTATTGTGAGTGTACCCGAAAAAAAAATAGATACTTCAAAGTTTCAATTGATGTATAACACTTATCTGTATGACCAAAATCGACGGAGTATTTTTAGTGTCTTTCACACTAAGAAAAAAAATGAGCCCTTCTCGTTAAATTATATTGAGCCTTAAAGTTCTGCATAATTAAGAGCGTGGCCAGTTGAGTGACAGGCGGATTGCCGCTGCTGTCACCACTGGCGAGCTAGGTGGACATGGTTTCAGCAACAAGCTCCGCCCACATCCCACCTCTTTGCCCATTTTCGATTATCCAGGAGTGACGCGTGGTGACGCGCTTGCCAAGATGGCAACGGCCGACTCCGCCTACTTTGGCCTTCAAAAATGCTTTTCAGAAACCTACGGGTGACGTCACGGACATTACGATTATTGTAATGGTCTCTTCACCGGCCTTCCAAAGAAGACCATTAGACAGCTGCAGCTCATCCAGAATGCTGCTGCCAGGATTCTGATTAGAACCAGAAAATATGAGCATGTCCATGTGGGCCCCATGTGGGATTTATCTGGGCGTCAACTGGGCATGGGCTCAGAGTGGGAACTTTGATGGGCTGAATATGGGCCCCAGCTTAGATAAAACTGTGGGCCCCAGTTAGGTTGCCCATTATTGTTTATTTGTGGGTCCCACATGGGCCACATTTGGGCTAAATTAGGCTATATTTATAGTTACAAAAATTTTGTTTTTTGCAGTTGGTTTATTTTTATGCAATTATGGGTAACTTAAGTATTGCATGTGTTTTTAAAGGATTATCATAATGTACTGCATATAGGCTACAACAATCCAAGACCATTTACTTTAGGAATAATTTCATTTTATTTATTTATAAGTATCTCCAAAAAAGTAGGCCTACTCAAGTTTTTTCCTTATAATCTAAAATCACTTGTGTTATGCAGTCATTGCGTCATGCGACGATTGGCGTGCGTGTCTTCCCGCCCTTTCTCATTTAAAAAAAAAAAAAAAAAAAAAAAAAACGGTTTGCCACTCACCACTTAAATACGGGCACCTGCGGGTCAGTGGATAAACTCTAGGCCTAATCTATCAAAGTAAGATTTATATTTAATTTTATATTAGCCGAGTTACTGCTGCTTTTATCTACCCTTTAATTTGATATTTTTTCAACGCGACACGGCTGGCTGACCGGCAGGGAGACTCATCGTGAAGGTGAAAGTCCTAAGAGTGTGTTAAATCGGTAGGTATACGTTAAAATCCATGTATACACTTTTCTTCATTGTCTTGTATGTATTATTTTAATGTAACTTGCTCACTTTCCCAGTAAAGCGGTGCTAACTAGTATTTTTTTCCCGCAGCGCGCTGGCAGACCGGCGGGAGACTCGTGAAGAAGAAACCCCTTACGAATACTTTAAATAGATAGGTGAACTTTAAAACACTTGCAGTCGCAGCATTTGTGTTATACCAATGCTATTGGCGATGTATAAATACGTTTGAGTTAATAAATGTCTGTAAGAACATCGGATCGGGACATCGGGTGCTCATTTCTCAGTTAAGCCGTGCGAAGCAGCATTTCTCTCCCGCAGCGGCGCTGGCAGAGCGGCCGGACCATCGTGAGACAGGCGGCCATAAAGAAGACCTTTTTAAACATTTTCAGATGGTATGCGTTCTCTGATTGTTGTATGCTCTTACTAATTAAGTACTTTAACTCTTCAAACTTTTATTCTTATATTTAATACATTTATTTTCCACTGGCACAATGTGTTGTTAACTGTGATTTTACTTTTAGGTTATAAACTACCAGTCAAAAGTTTTTGAACAGTAAGATTTTTAATGTTTTTAAAGAATTATCTTCTGCTCACCAAGCCTGCATTTATTTGATCCAAAATATAGCAAAAGCAGTAATATTGATTTATTTATTTATTTTTTTAACCATTTAAAATAACTGCTTTCTATTTGAATATATGTTAAAATGTCATTTATTCCTGTGAAAACAGCAGAGTAGAATTTTTGTTCATGTTTCTTTGATGAATAAAAAGTTAAAGAACAGCATTTATCGGAAATGGAAATCTTTTGTTACATTATAAATGTCTTTATAATCACTTGTTCAATTTAAAGCATCCTTGCTAAATTAAAGTATTAATTTATATAATCCCCCCCAAAAAAATAAAAATAGTGCATATTGTTACAAAAGCTTTTTATTTGAGATAAATGCTTATCTTTGGATTTTTCTATTCATCAAAGAATCCTGAAAAAAATGTACTCAACTGTATTAAATATTGATAATATTAATAAAAAATGTTTCTTGAACAGCAAATCGGCATATTAGAATTATTTCTGAAGGATCATGTGACAGAAGACTGGAGTAATGATGCTGAAAATTTAGCTTTGATCACAGAAATAAATTACATTTTAACATGTTCAAATAGAAAGTAGTTATTTTAAATAGTAAAAATATTTCACAATATTACTGCTTTTGCTGTATTTTGGATCAAATAAATGCAGGCTTGATGAGCAGAATATCATTCTTTTTTTTTTTAAAATTAGAAATCTTGCTGTTCGAAAACTTTTGACTGGTATGTTCATAATGAAATATGGTTAATATGCTGGTAATTCTGTGTGATTGAAGTTCAGCTATGAAATATAAAAGATGAATCATGAATAAAGCTGTTGGTGTGAAGCAATAACTTGTGTTATTGAATATATAACAAAATAAAAATAAAATAACAGTATAACTCTGTAATTCATTTTATAGTGTGCTTAAAACTACTGTACTTTACAGTTTTACAGTGGTATGAAATACAGCAACTACTGGATAATTGTTGCCAGTAAGTTACTTTTAATTTGACAAACATTTTACGGTTATACACTCTGTTGAAATCAAACTGTTGCATTATCATTTAGGCTATTTTACAAAAATAGTTCCTAGCACATAATTAAATTTCTTAACTGAATAGTGTCACCTTTAACTTGTTCATATTACCTTTAGTTATAACTATCCCTTTAAGTGACAGTTTTGTCACAGGGAAAAGTACTGGCACAGCTTAATTATAACCGCGCATGCCTTTTAAAGGGATAGTTCACCCAAAAATGAAAATTCTGTCATTTACTCACCCTCAAGTAGTTCCAAACCTGTATGAATGTCTTTGTTCTGCTGAACACAAAGGAAGATATTCTGAAGAATGTGGGAAACAGAGCAGTTCTGGGACACCATTGACTTCCATAGTAATTTTTTTTCCTACTATGGAAGTCAATGGTACCCCAAAACAGCCTGGTTACAAACTTTCTTCAAAATATCTTCCTTTGTGTTCGGGCAGAACAAAGACATTCATACAGGTTTGGAACTATTTGAGGGTGAGTAAATGATGACAGAATTTTCATTTTTGGGTGAACTATCCCTTTAATGCTCTTGTAAATGTTTAGTAGTATTTTAAAATAAATGCCTTTTCTCTGTTTTTTCTTTTTTCTTTACTGTTTTTATGTATGAAGCTGAGGAGTCTGCACAGGCCTAGGAATATCATTTTATCCTGATCTATTCAAGTGTTTTTGTCTATTTTTGTTTAATATTTTGTTTTACTCAATAAAAAATGTGATTTAGAGATTGAGTTGAAGTCATTTTCTTCACAGTTGAAATATTTTATCATGTAATTTAAAATGTATTGAGCACCACATGAAATCAACAAATCAGGTCAGGTACAGGTTTCCAAAAAAAACAAAAAAACATTTTAACTTAAGAGTTGGAGTGGTTTGAAAGATGATTTTGCATATTAGCACATTAACTTTATCCAGAGGAATTAATAAAGAAATATAAATGGAGCCCAGTTCCGACCCACTGTGGTCCCACAAAATCCCCATATATGGGCCATTTGTGGGTTCAGAGTGGCCACCCATTTGGGCCCCATAAGGGTTCTGTATGTGGCCCACCTTGGCCCCAATTATTAAGAACCCATTTGGGACCCATGTGGGCCCATATAATGAAAATTTACATGGGCCCCACTTAGAGCCAACTATGGACCCATCATGTGCCCCTATGGGCTAACACACATGGGGCCCAAGTGGAGCCGATGGACAAAATTGTATGGGTCCCATTTGGGTTGCCCATGCAGGGCCCAAGTGGCAGCCTATCAAAAACCCACATGGGGCCCACGTGGAAATGTTGGCTGGGCAGTTACATTTAGGATTGATTTTAAAGTACTTTTACTCGTTTATAAATCACTCAATGGCCTAGGACCTAAATACATTGCAGATATGCTCACAGAATATAAACCTAACAGACCACTCAGATCATTAGGATCGAGTCAGTTATAAATACCAAGGGTTCATACAAAACAAGGGGAGTCCGCTTTTAGCTATTATGCCGCCCGCTGTTGGAACCAGCTTCCAGAAGAGATCAGATGTGCTAAAACACCAGCCACATTTAAATCCAGACTCAAAACTCATCTGTTTAGCTGTGCATTTGTTAAATGAGCACTGTGCTACGTCCGAACTAATTGCACTATGTATAATCATTTTCTATTCTTAACTGTTTTAAATTCATTTTAAATCAATTTTTATATCATTTTGTTTTTATTACTATTTTTTTAATTCCTTTTTATTGTTGTGATTATTATTATTTTTAATGACTATTTCACATCCTTTTATGTAAAGCACTTTGAATTAGCACTGTGTATAAAATGTGCTATATAAATAAACTTGCCTTGCCTTACGTCCATGTTTTTTTTACAGTCTATGATCCGTGTGTGTGTGTGTGTGTGTGAGAGAGAGAGAGAGAGTTTGTTTGCCTCTCTTTCCAAATGAATCATGTTTATTGTCATTCCAGCTCCATGGAATTTTGACCAATGAGAGGACAGTTTACTCGCACATGACTTAGTATTAATAATTTTAGTCCGTTTAGAAACTTTGCCGTGTGAAAGTTAACCGTACCAAGAATAAAAAGCAACATTGTAATAATATTAATCCCTGTTTCGGAACAAAGCAATTGATCTACAAGTGTGAAAAAACCCTAAGAAAAGCGGGGATTAAAGTCCAAAACCTGACTTGAAATAACCTAACAAATCAATCGGGACTAAAGTGGTTTCATAAACGACCATTCACGCAATCTCAGTAATTTGATCCAGGTTCAATGAGTCAGGATAATTTGATGTGCACGCTTATTCTTAAGCAGCCCTTAATGTCGACCATGGATCAAATCGATCCACCATGGCAAACTGCGAATATTTATGCTGTTTAATGCAATTGATCTACAAGTGTGAAAAAACCCTAAGAAAAGCGGGGATTAAAGTCCAAAACCTGACTTGAAATAACCTAACAAATCAATCGGGACTAAAGTGGTTTCATAAATGACCATTCACGCAATCTCACTAATTTGATCCAGGTTCAATGAGTCAGGATAATTTGATGTGCACGCTTATTCTTAAGCAGCCCTTAATGTCGACCATGGATCAAATCGATCCACCATGGCAAACTGCGAATATTTATGCTGTTTAATGCATTTGAGACGTTGTGTTTTCCTCAGTGCATAACTGACATGTCACAGGTATATTTTTCATCTGTAAATGTTAGAAAGTAGGCTTTCCTGTAGCTCAAATAGTAGAGCATGGCGGTAGCAACGCCAAGATCATGGGTTCGATTCCCAGGGAAAGCAAGAGCTGAGAGCTGATAGAAATGTATAAACTGTAACTTGAATGCAATGTAAGTCGCTTTGGATAAAAGCGTCTGCTAAATGCATAAATGTAAAGTCATGCAAATATATCCATTTTGCTGTCAGCAGTGGACGAGGCTTACGCGAGCGAACGAGCGCTGCGGCACACATGCGCTCAACACAGATGGAGCAGAATAGAATAATAGCGCAATAATTCGGAATAAAATATACATTCTGCTAAAATATTTGTTGTTGGACATTAAATGAATTTTAATCCTACACATGAGTGTATTTTTATGATAGCAGTAACTGTAAATAAAATGTAAGCTGGCTAATACAGCCATACTAGCTCAAATGAGTTAAATGTGTGTTCCTATTATCAATTAAAATGTAGTCTGATTTCTATTATGTATTTTAATTTTTAATTCAGTGATTTTTAACTTTTGATTTAGTGTTTTTAATGCTTTAATACTTTTAAAAGCAATTTTTGATTGCAATGTTTTAATGTTCTAATAACCATAAAAGGTACAGCTGTTATAAATTCAGAGAGAAAGGCCGCATGGCTAGAAACTGCTGATCAACTAAATGCGCAAGTAGCAACTATATTAAAATGTCATTAGCCTACATTTTGGGCACAATACATTAAATACAGTTGGTTGTAGCCTATTCTTTTTATTTATTTGATTATTTAAGGTGTATTTTCTGTATACTTTTGTGTTTGGACTAATAATAAAGTCAACTAATTGTATGTGGGAGAGTCAGTGGTAATATCGATGCGTTCCTATTGGTCAATGTTAGATGAGCTCAGCTTAGCCTGACAGTTAGCCTGCTCCTGACCAGGTTAGTTTCTCAGCATAAGTTGCCACAGTGACTGAGCTTAAACTATGGTAATTTTGCTTTCAGAAACCAAATCAAGTGAAAATAAGTCAGAATTACTGAAATATGCCTGGCTTATTTGGTAAACTAGTTTTATGAAACAGCCCCCAGATCCAGCTAATCAAGGTCTTCATGATTACTAGAAACTTCCAAGTAGGTGTGATTTGGAGCTAAACTCTGCAGAGCTGTGGCCCTCCAGGAATTGAGTTTGAGATCATTGTACTAAATCATTTGTAGCGCAGTACCTTAAACCATTCATGTGAAAGGATTTCCCTCAAATCAATCCGCTGCTTGGGCTTTCATTCAGCGGGCACCGAATCAGGTGGCAGCATTTTGGAAGAGGCGAGAGAGTCAGATTATTACCTTAAACTGCTCTCTTTGTATTAAGCTGTAAAATTTGACTAATCTACACTGTACAAACAGAAAAACAAATACAATTTCTGTATTGTCCATCTTTTATATAGCCACGTGGCTCGGGTGTTCCTTCTTCCTCTTTGTTTCCTTGTTTTGCATGATTTCATTTACAGTTGGTCGTCTTTGTTGTTTATGAATGGCATTTTACCGTTCGACTAGTCAGGCTTAAACCAGACGCCGTAATCAATCAACACTGTGTCTTTGGGTTCTGGGGAGTCTCCACACACCAACAAAAATAAGAGCATTCCCAGAGACCATACAGTAGTTGGTTTCCCGTGGTACTTGTGGTCCACGAAGTACTCAGGCGAGCAGTACTCTGTTGTGCCTGAAGGAAGAGATTTTGACTGATTCGTAAGCTTGAAATGCTACAAATTTTCACTGTAAAAAGAATATCTGGAGTTATTAAATACAAAAACAAAACGCTGCTTCAAAAGTGAGATATGGTTTACAGGATACCAATTAAACTCTTCACTTGAAGTTAAGTCCCAAACTACAGGTGTGATGCATGATACATACCACAACATTGTTCATAGCTGGAGTCTTGCAGGAGATCCCCACACCCAAAGTCAATCAATTTGACCTCAAGCGTTTCTGGGTTTATCAGGAGTTTCTCCAGCTTAATGTCCTGGTGAAATACTCCTCGTTGACAGCACATGTGAGCGGCCTTTGTTGCCTGTGCCATGATAGACTCTGCTGTGTCCTCGCTGACGAAGCCTCCCTGAAGCATTGTATAATCCCACATATCTTTGCAGGGTGATGGACTTTCCAAGACCATGATGTAAGGTTCAGGCTGGTCCTGGCAGTCCAGCAGCTGAATGATCTCTGGAACTCTGGACTCCTTATTAACAAGGAGTAAAAGGCCGGCCTTTAACAAAAGAGGTGCAGGATGACCAGGCTAGAGGAAAGATCACTGTTAGATGGAGCTGCTTTCCTAAGTAAGGACTTTAGTCCAGTCTTGGACAAAAATGTTGTCAGTATGTTTGCGCAGTGAGCGTAGCCTACTTACAACGTAAATGTATCTCATGTTCCTTGGCTTGCTGGCAATTTTCACTGCCACTTGAACGACAAAAAACATTTATTGCATTTACGACATGGCAAGAGCACTAATATACACTGAGATGACTTACAATGGAAATAGTGAGACAAAACAATGTAGTTAAATATTGTAAGGACATGACTACCTCAAGGCCATCCTCCAAGCGTTTCCCTTCATAGACGCAGCCGCATCCTCCCTCACCAAGCATTTTGCCAATTTCATACTGGCTCAGAATGGGATCTGTTAAAAAGTAATTATAGATGACATGAAGTGTCAAACAATGACAGTAATGTGTATAATGTTTGGGGCAATAAACTTACCCTCTGTTGCCAAATCCACTCTGCTGTTGTGAGCTGATGCTGGAGTGAAGACTGTGGTGGACTGGAGCTGGAGGGCTTTGATCCTGCTGCTCTGCAGGAGGTAGGTCTTCAAGATCATTGGAAAGAGGTTCCTTTAGATCCTCTACAGACCAGGAAATGGACTGCAGAGAAATATGATCTAAAGACGGGAAAAACAAATAAAATGTCGCCACAATAACAGACTGGTGTGTAAAACTCTCGGACATATTTTAAAGATTGTATTCCGAAAACTTTAAAATTTTCACATACTTTTGAAAATTCAGCGTTTAGTTGATCCTGACAAGCGCTCGTCATCAGTTGTAAACACGACGGCTTTCTTCTTTCATGAGGGGGTTTGGCGCCACGGCATCTTTGTTTCCAGGTGGAACATTAAAGAACGCGACACACACGTCTCCCAGAAATCCTGTATAATCTAAGCAATTGGATGACAACTTCGAAACTCATGAAGTGTTTCCAGATAAGTGTGCCATATGCATCAGACGTTTAGCCAACGTTCCGTGGGCGTGACGTCTGAGGCTGAGACTAAGGACACTTAAAGGGTTAGTTCACCCAAAAATGAAAATTCTGTCATTAATTACTCACCCTCATGTTGTTCCAAACCCGTAAGACCTCCGTTCATCTTCAGAACACAAATTAAGATATTTTTGAAGGAATCTGAGCGCTCTCAGACCCTCCATAGACAACAAGGGGCCTTACAAGATCAAGGTCCAGAAACAAGGAGATCGGTAAAATAATCCATGTGACATCAGGGGTTCAACCATAATTTTACCAAGCTACAAGAATACTTTTTGTGTGCAAAAAAAGAAAAGAAATAAAGACTTTATTCAAATTCATCTCCTCCGCGTCACCCTAGTGCCATTTTGGAGAATATCCACTGCAAAACCAACGCAAACAGCGTATGCTCTTCTGTGTCAGTTGCGCCACACGGATACGTGTTCTACGTTGTATGGACACTTTGATTTGAGCGAAAACAGCGTATCCGTGTTAACACCCCCCAGCTCTTAAAGCATCGTATTTCCTTCAGGACCATCAGTGAATGTTTGAACCTTTTTTAATAGTTGTGTTTGAGTCCCTCAGTTGTCCTCAGTGTGAAAAGATGGATCTCAAAATCATACAGTCACTGCTGGAAATGGTTCAAATATGCAAAAGATGCTGGAAACCTGAAGATTCCACAGGACATGAAGAATTTTTCTGAAGAACAGGGCTCAGTTTAACTGTTCAGAACAAACAAGGGACTCATGAACAACCATCACAAAACAAAAAACAGTCGTTGATCATCCAGGTAACCACACACAGTATTATTGTGAACCTACGGTTCACAAACTTTTGCATGGGGTTATTTTAATAATTTCAGCTATTTTTTTGTCTTGTGGACTAAATGTAAATATATTTTATGTAAAATATCTTACTCAAGACAGTAATAAATAAAAATAACATGCATTTTGTATGATCTCTCTTATTTTGTTAAAATTACATTTTCACAGATTCTGCAAGGGGTTCACAAACTTTCAAGTGGCACTGTATTTATAATGCTTGACTGACTGATGTTAAGAGTGTACTTTTAGATATTTAAAAGTAATATCTAATATTTTTTAGATATGTGTGTGTACTGTGTATATTATGTATATATAAAAACACAGACATACAGTATATATTTTGAAAATATTTACATGTATTTACATGTATATATTTATATTCATATACTTGTTATATACAAGTAATTTATATTATATATTTATATTATTATATAAACAATTTTTCTTAAATATATACATGCATGTGTTTGTATTTATATATACATAATAAATATACATAGTACACACATATATTATGTGAACAAACTTTTATTTTGGATGTGATTAATCGAGATTAATCGTTTGACAGCACTAATATATCGTATCAGTTCATACAGGGCTAGTAGTACATACAGCTGTATAACCAGATACACACCATCGGATCAGTACTCGGTATCGGCCGATACCCTGAGCCTAGGTATCAGGAAGGGAAAAAGGGTATCAGAACATCTCTAAAGCCCGGCTCACACTGTGTGATTTTGGCCACGATTTGGCCGTCTGAGACAAATTTTGAAAATCCTAAAAGATTCCTATAATCCTAGGCTAAAATCTGTAGTCTTTGATCGTTAGTTTGACATGTTCACCGACAGCCGATTAATGGCTGTTGCAATCAAATTCTGGCAGTGTCAGTGTCCTGCAGTGTGACTACCCCTACGACGAACGTCAAACTGTGTTCGTTTTTCAAGACAAGCTATGAGCAGAATTAATGCTAGAGAATTATTCTATCAGCCATAAACTCCGGCGCTCACGTCCTCCGCTCACGGAATTCATCTGATATGTTGCCTCTTGTATATCAACACTGGTTGCACCGCTATTTTCATGTGAGTGTGTAGAGCTGCATACAGTATTCTTAAATATGCCGGTATTGACGCCGTTCATATACTTTTCATGATAGCCAACATTTCGGTCCCACGTGCAATGCAGTTCGCAGTCACTGGACGTGTATGGGAGTACAAGGTTTTATTTTTTTTTATATTTTACACTGTTTTGTCCCACTTCTCAAGAATCAGTGTTAGAACATGGTAAGACGTGGCTTTAGCTGCATTATGTTTCTAAACTGCAGCAAGGTCAATTTCATATTTTTTGTCATAAACTTATGCCATGCAAATGTATTTCTACTAACTTTACAATATATTTGTTAATAGAAAAATTTTTCAAGGCCCACATGCATCCAAAGCTGGCACTACAGTCAGTCTATTTTTTAATTTTTGCAATTATGTTTATTTATTTCAATAAGCATTAAACATCTATAAATATCTATTAAAAAGAAGCACATTTATTTTGAAAAACTAGACAATCAACAGTGGCTCTGTTGGCATAATTCTTAAATTCCTTGCACACTGAGTTCGAAATTTTCATATACGTTTTTTTACACGTATTCGTCATCCTTTCCTATCTAAATGCTTGTTATGGATGCGAAAACACAGAAAATCGAACCTAGTCCAATTTTTTTCTGATGGACAAAAGTTTCAAAGGCAGTGTGTAATCGTGATTGACACAACATGAGGTCGTAGTCATTTTTTTAACGTGCGAAAATTTCGGACGAGAATTTCAGACTCAGTGTGCAAAGACCTTTACTGTAAAGGTAGCTGAACTTTCTTTAGCTGAATGACAAATAGGCCTACACAATAAATAAGTAAATAAATAAATAAAAATAAGAAATATATGTGTGAAAATACACCCCAAAATTTCTTTTTTAAATATTGTATTTTTGTGTGTATCAGACTGCTCAAGTGCAATACTCTGTAGAATTCAGGATCGTATGTGTGACAGAGGCGACTTTCTGTGTGCGCAATTCAGGAAGCGTGTCAGTCAGCGTGAGTTACACATTGAGATATTTTTGTGGGCTACTGCACTTAAAAATTATTTTAACATCAAGCAAGTCATGCTGGGACATTCCACCGAATGGGTAACATTTATGTCCCCAGGACATTAAATGTATAAAAATGCATGAAAATGAACTCTAAAATACATTTTATTACTAAGCAAAGTGTCTTCACATTTAGCTAACTGCAAAATGTTGAATGTATAATTAAAATCATTAATAAAAAACTACCTAGAACACTAAAGAAATAGCTGTTGTTGCATGTCCCCACTCCCTGCCTCTATAATTTACCATGAAATATTATGATTAAAATCCTTCAGAAATTTTATTTTATTTTTATTTTTTTTTTTGCATTTATGTGTGACTTTATATCCAATCAATGATTTCCTTTTTTTCAAAAGAAAAAAAAATCCATAACATTTTCGATAAAATACACATTTTAGTTATGTCCCCAGGTTTACACTCAGTCCTGTTACCCTAACACATTCCCCCCCTCTGATAAACTTGGAACATTCCAAAAGATATTTTTTCAACAGGAAGTTGCATTATCCAGATCTTCTGAAGGCAATGGGGAGACCAAAGGTAAGTCCTCTCATTTTCTTTTCAATATATTTGTTGATATTTCAACTGTGTCTGAGAGGGTCAATCTCAACATACTGCCCTGTTACCTAAATTATTTTTTAGATGTTATTTGTTCATTTTAAAAATACAAATATTTGATAAATCACTAGATTTTGCTCAGTATCCTCATGCTATTAGCATGTGTGCCATGTGGCTATTTAGCATGTATTTGCTAATTCTATGCTAAAAACTCAGTCCTGTTACTCATATAAGCCATAACAGGACTGAGTAATAGTAACAGGAGTGAGTTGCATTCTCTGGTGCATTGATTTAATAGTGTAAATATTAGTTTATGTAAAATGATTTACTTACTCTTTTTATGTTTTACAGTTACCATTACTTATATTGTAAATGTATCATATGTACCATGTATTTACCATACTTGCAGAGTGCTAATCCACCACTAAGTGCTTTACGGTGAACGACATGATGCAGACCCAGAGAGGAGACAGAAATATTTAGAGAAGGAACGTGAAAGATACAGGAAGGACCTAGAGTCAGGCAGGAAGAAACTAATCAATGACTTCAGTCAGAGAGAAAAGTGCAGACATCGCAGAAAGTGGAGAGAGGCTTACCGTAGGATCAAGGACAGGAATGAAGCCCTCCAACACCTTGACTACTGCAATGTTTAATTTATTGTGATGAATGTTTTTAGGCAACATAATCAGGGGAAGAGAAGAAGCCGAAAAACGCGAAAGAAGCTTCATAAACAAATTGAAGAACTGAAGATTCTGTTGAAAAAAACCAAAAAAACAGAAAAGTACAAGAAAATACTCCAGCGCACTAAAAAGAAAAATGCATCTCCACGCACAAAGGTAAACAAACAGCTTAAACAGCTTCCAAGTGTGGCCATTCAGAAGACCCTTTTGTTTCATGAAGCTCTGGTGGAAGACATCCGTAACAAATACAAAAATGCACAGGGGGAGAAGGAAAAGCAAATCATTTCAAAGTGATAACAGGAAAAGTTCTGAAAAAGTACAGAATACAACGCTATGCTCTAAATTCATTGGGCTTTTCAAATAAAAGATGCAAAAATGAGAAGAATATGAAGGCTAACTACATCTACCAGCGGAGGCAGAACAACAGGATTGTGAATGGTTTGATAAGTGGAGTGAGGGATTTTTATTTAAGGGATGATGTGAGTCGCATCACAACTGGAAAGAAGCAGACCCTCACTCTGAAGAAAAACAAAAAGCAAAAACGGTTTCTTTTGGATACCATGAAAAATCTGCATCGGAAGTTTTTGGCTGAAGAACAAAGCTCCATCTCTTACTCACTTTTCTGTAAGCTCAGACCTTTTTGGGTTGTTCATCTGACTCTGAGTGATTGGGACACATGCATGTGCAAGATGCATGAGAATCTGGGTTTTCTTGTGCAGAAACTACACTACTTGAAAGTAATCAGCACCATCAATCTGGAAGACCTTATGAAAAAGATCTCATGTGACACAGAAAATATAAAGTGCATGTATGGAGAATGTTCTGAATGCAAGGACCTCTCTATTCCAGTCTCTGTGGAGTACAGTCCAGAGAAAGAAGTGTTGTATATCCAGTGGGTAGTTGTAGATAAGCAGCACAAAAATGACCCCAATGGCAAAACATCTAAAATCAAAATCAAAAAAAGAGTTCCAGACCACTCAAGAAGAACTACTGGAACAGCTAAACCTGCAGTTGCACAGGTTCAAGAGACACTTTTAACATCAACAATCAATTTACGCACTACAGGGCACTGAGACAAAGGGTGCCCCCGATGGTGTGGGATGGGCCCTGAAGAGAAGGGCTGACTGTCTAGTCAGCCAAGGTAGAGACATTCCTGATGCTGCAGAGCTGTTTGCTGTTTTACAAGAAACACACAACAATCAAGTTGTTTTTTGTCAGCGAGGAATCAATTGAGAAAGCAGTTTCAGAGATGCCCAATGCTGTGCCACCAGTTCCATCCATTATGAGGATCCATCAGGTAGTGTCCCTAGCCCATAGAGAACTGATATACAGGGATGTCAGCTGCTTGTGCACAACAACACAAAATCTGAACTGTAGGTGCTTTTAATGCAAAGCATTTCAAGTTCCACATTCAGCAGACAGCTCCCATGTGTAGAATCAGAACGAGTCAGACAAAGTTAAGATTCGATCCGAACATTGAAACATGAGGAGCTGAAATTCCAGAGAGGATCCCAAGGCTGCAACGGGATGTTCGTCATAAATCAGATTCCTAGATCCAGCCGTCTGAAGAAAACCTTACCAACAAGCCTCTTTCACAGAACAGCTTGCAACATTTAAACAAAAGAACACTTATTGATAATTCCAATTCAGGAAGGAGACTATCAAATTTGGGGCAAGTAATCAGGACTGATGGTCAAAGATATGGCTGTCACTTGTAAATCTGTGATCAAAATCACGAGCTAGAGACTTCATTGGTGGGTCACCCCAGCTCTCCACATAGAAGACAAAGACTGAGAATGAAATTCCTTAGGAGACCTTTTAACCTCTCTAGTCTTCACAGAACATGTCCTTATGTTCACAGAACGGTACAGAAACTGCATTTTCACATATAGATGCACCAAAATCATCTTAAAAGGACCTATGAGACTTATCATGTTTATGTATAACTCCATATCATGTATGTAACCCACACAATTAACTATCATGTTTTAATCACATATTATGTATGTCTTTTTAATAACTAGGGAATAGTTTTAAGAGTTAATATTCATGTTTGGTATGTATGAGTTTGAAAAATCATGCTTTAAATGTTTCTTCCAATCATTTCTTTGTCAAATGTACCATAGTCTTGTTAGAGAAATCATGTCCAAAATTATACTTTACAAATTCGGACCATATGACTGATACAGGATTTATGATGGGCAAGAAAAAGAGCAACACCCCCTAGGCTAAGATCATTTCTAATTGGTCAAGATGTCCAGATAGGACGGTTTAGAAGCCGAGTTTAAATACTCAGGACACCTCTTGGTTCCTTCTCTTAGCTCTTTTGTCGCTCTCTTCCTCTGCTTCTCTTCTTCTTCTCTTTTGCCACCGCGTTTTGACGCTGCTCTTTGAGCGTGCTCTGGCCTACGTGCCAGCTGCCAATACAATGAGAAGAAAACCCACCTAGTCTCGTTACATTCTTTTATTCTTTTACTTTAATTTCTTGTCTTTCCGTGAGAGTTTTATTAAGTTAAGTTTGCCGTAAAGTCCAGCTCCAACTGCACCCGCCCAAACTTCAACCAGACCAACTCAGCATCAAGAGCCAACGCCCAAGACATCACTACGAAAGACCACTGAACTCAGCCAATCAGCAACCTCGGGAAACCCCTTTCTCCAAAGAGGACAAGGACACAAGGGAATCCCTTATTGCAACACAAGCAAGTACAACCTCCAGACTTTTGCTGAGTCGGTACAGTTTAATATAAATTTTAGCCTCATTGAGAAACTCAATGCGAGGGTCAAATGATTGATGGTTCAGGTCTATAGGCAATTGCACATATTGCTGTAAACTTGGGATTTCACATTTTCATTCTGTAAACTCATCCTTTCCTCACTTTCTCTCTTTCTGCAACGTGTGAATGCGTGTGTTCATTTGTTAGATTAGATTAGTTTACATGTCTTAGGTTTATATAAATAAAGTCTTCTTTATATTGAAAAGAGAAGTATCTTGTGTTTTGTGCTTACAAGTTAATGTCTTAATCTGCCAATCTTGTTACTGTGCTTATTAATAGTGTGTTCACTATATTTTGGATTTTAATATCCAGTGCAGAGTTGATGTTATACGGCTCGTTCAGTGACTCGCTGCCGATTCAGTGATCAGCCGTGAAACAGTGATTCTGTTCAAATTCCCTATAAAATCATAAATGATTTCCTTTGAGCTAAATTGACTTGTTTCCCTTATATATTACTTATTTACAAATTTTTACACATGGCTCCCACAATGACAGAAGTGCAGTGGCAAAGCCTTGAAGTTGTTGGCAAATGGTGTGTTCTAAAGTATGAAGGTGATCTATACCCTGGTGTCATCACAGATACAAGTGAAACAATTAGTAGCTCAAATAGCTCAATTAGTAGAGCATGGCGCTAGCAACGCCAAGATCATGGGTTCGATTCCCAGGGAAAGCAAGAGCTCATAAAATGTAAAAAAAACTGTAACTTGAATGCAATGTAAGTCGCTTTGGATAAAAGCATCTGCTAAATGTAAAAGATTGGATTCAACAGGTTTTTCTGGCCAGCCCATGAAGACATCCTTTGGTACTTGTTTGAGGACATTGTGTGTGTCATCATCCCACCCCCGAGGCCAGTCACAGGTCGTCACATGGAAATTGACAGAGAAATCTGGGCCAAACTGCAGAAGTCTTATTAGAAAGGTTCAGTGTGTGTTTTTGAATTGAGTGCAATTGTAGCTAAAACACTGTTATATTTCTGCAACTGAACATTTTTTGTTTGACCTCAGGATCCAGAAGCACCCACCATAGCATGCTGACGCAAAGTGTGGTGGCTCCTGCCTTTTCTATGAAGAATCACTCTTGAAGTCTTGGAGTTTTGATGCCAGAAAAATAGACTTTATTATCAGGGGATAATACAGTTGAGAGTCTCTGCAGAGAATCTCCCGAATCTGGGTTTGCAACCTTTTATATACAGATTTTTCTCTTAAGGTGTGTTCAATACATTTCCTATATCTTATTGTTTACCTTTTTTGGATGTGCCTCTAGTCTGCTTTCGGGAGGCGGAAGGGAGGCCTCCATATACGTTAAAGAAGAGGCACCATCGTATAGTTTTTGTCTAATATCACAACAGGATGTGCAGTTTCAGCACAAAATGTATGTATGCACATCCTCTTCTCATGCTGGCCTCTACACACAGGCAGAAACATGTTTATAATAGTAGAATAACTTGATACATATATGGCTATATTCACATTGATTATACTTGATTAATTTATATTTTGATTAATAAAACTCTTCTACAAAAGGACATAGTTCCACCATGTTTTCAATCTCTGTTTTCTCTGTTTCTCCCTCTTTCTCTCCTTCTCTTTCCAAATTGATTGTGATGAACTACATGGACATAACACATTCCTTCAGAAATCTCTCTCACACACACAGGCGATGTACACACATGCACACAGAGTGTCTGGATATTCATTCCTGTTACTAGGTGTTCATTCCTGTTACGCACTGTTCATTCCTGTTATTAAATTGTTTTGTTCTAAAAAATTAGGTTAAACGACTGTTTTTTTCATCTATGTTATGTTCATCATTTATCCAATATTTTACTTAATTACATAACTTAAAAAATTTTAATCTTGTAGTTTGGGTCTCCTGTAAAATAAAAAATGGCTTTGCAATTTAAAAAAAAAAATACACATTGTGCTTATTTAGTGAAATTTTAGTGACAAATATAAATTATTAAAACATTTTACCAACCATTTCTTTAAGATAAACACTTTTGTGATTGGAAGACAAAGGAATTAGCTGAATTAAAAGACACTTGATTTTTGGTAACAGGACTGAGAAAAATGCATCCATCCCCTACTTTAAAACATTGTAAAAAAAAAAAAAAGAAAAAAAAAAAGGTGCCTGAGATTGACCAATGTACATTTTGAACAGTGAAATATGTGTGTTGTTAGATACAGTGTTGAAAAAAGATTAAAAATTAAGTTTAATTTTTAAAAGTTACAAAAGCAAATGTTACCCATTCGGTGGAATGTCCTGCATATTCTTTTCATAAAAAATTCCGAAGGGCATACACAATATTTTATTACAATATAAGGCTTCTTTATTTAGCTAACATGTATATTCTAACATGTATTTTAGGCCTATTTAATTATTATCAGATAAGAAGTGAAGCATCAGCATCATGATCAGCATCCAAAGGTTGAATTATTTTGACAAGTGTCAGGCATAAAATGTCCTTAAATTAAGCTTCTTGGCAGAATGTTGTGCTACAAATAAAATAAGCTTTTCTTGACATTTTGGTGATTGATATTAAGGTCTGTTTGCACTTTCTGGTGGTAGAAAAGAGGTTTCTGAACCAAATGATATGAGAATAAGCAGGTGTTTCTGCACCGAAAGTAAACCCAGAGATGATTGAAATCAGTGTTTAGAAAGCAAACCTCTGATATTTTTTTTCACAAAATAACAAAACAGTGTCAATTAATGTATTCATTTCAGCATTTATCATATAAATTAAAATTGCATACTGTATTTCGAATTCCTTGATATATTCTATAATTTACAGCAGCATACACATCTATTTTCGTAATTTTTATGGCTATGACTATGTTGATGCTCTTTATTTCATAATTAGATTGTCACTTCAGCAAGCATTTCATTTCATTTTTTTTTTTTTTTTTTTGTCCTGTTCAAAATTGTTGTGCAAAACTTGATGTTGCATCTTTGAGAGATGATCTCGGTCAGTACATTACAGTGATCACATTAGCTGCACTTGTTTAGTAATCAAAAATAAGAACTGCAGTGCAGTATTGCCTCACTTTTACTTATTTGCTTTGAGACAAATAAAGTGATGCTTAGTGTTTCTTTCTTATACTCCACACTGAAATGTTTCTTCTTCCTTTCATCAGGTCATCTTGCAAGTCTTTGGCAGTATATCAACGGTTTTCTCACTTGGTCTGATCAAACATTTATTATTCCCCCTGAAAATACTGTGCTGCTTCTTTAGGTTTTCTGGTACAACACATTGTGAGGCTGTCATCTTGTGTCTCTGGGAACTTTTAGTGTTTTGTAAATCTTCATGTAATCATAGACCTTTTAACTGAATAAAATAATTTCTCCTCTATAGCTTTTGAGAGAGCTCTTTTGACTTGGCTATATTTACTGCAATAAAAATAAGTAACTTAATTCCCTATGAATTCAAAATGTAAGTTTTTTTTTTTTTTTTTGCTTTTAGTAATGTGTTAGCCTTAACATCATCTATAAGCTAGCGTGCTCCAAAACAATGACAAAATTTGCATTTATAAGATATTAGCATTCAAAACTTACAGTCTCCTAACTTCTGCCACTATGGATCAACGATTTTAATGAAATCACCCTGCAGCACTTCAGCTTCTCATCAAACAGAATTTCTGTCCAATCAAAGCTCTCTAGAATCCGAAGAGTCCCGCCCCCTGCACTATAAAGAGACGCTAGAGCTGCGCGGAGGAGGTCAGTCACTCTCTCACAGAGTTTGTGTTTTATGTATGATGAATAACACATGGTGTACTAAATAGGGGATAGTGAATGATTCGGACAGTATAAAAATGATTTCGATTGGGCGAATGAAGTCTGGTTTGGCGTTGTGTCAAGTCTAGCTCAGAGAGGATCATATCAACTATAATAATATTTATATCCTTTGAAAGGCATTTTGATCATATGCTCGACTCGCGTAGACCTAAAAACATATCGGACCCATTTGAATTCTACACAGAATACACCATTTCATAGCGATATAGATGATATTAGGAGGAGAAACTGTTAAACAAATAGCACTGACCAGTAGAAGAGATGACACGAAAGGGTTTACAACCGTTCCGTTTGAAAGGCACGACCACCGCCATAGTAACAAACTCTAAATTGAGAATTAATTACTCATTTTTTGGCAAGTGTTTGATTTGTTAACATAGAGGGCGGCTTTAGGACCACGCGGAATCCACTGCCGGCTGGTCGTTATTTGTTTACTTATTTTAACGTCCACGTTTTGTCTTAGATAAATCAATTTTGGCGAATGCATGCAGCCACGCAAGAAAACATGCAATCTATCTTCGTGAAGACCGATCAGGGAAGTAGCTATTGTAGGTAATGTAAAATGGATAAAAAAAAAAAAAAAAAAACATTTAGCATTTATATAGCTTCTAGCATGTTCTTAACCTTGGACCTCACTCTTGAAACACAAAATGACCCATTGTAGTGTCAAGCACCAAAAGCAGCCCATATTAATTATGTAAATAAACTTTAATTTAAAAAATATGCATTTTTTTTTATATAGCACTGCACATATACTTGCATCACACAAAAATACATTTATGGCACTTAAGTGAACCTTTAATCAATGTACAAAGGTGTAATTAAAAATGCACTATAGACATCACATTTATTTATTTATTTTATATATATTATATATATAATATATAAAATAATATTTTATTTATTTATTTATTTTTATTGCAAAACTTGGACAAACATACACAAACAGGGAGAGAAACATAAACACATTCCAACAAAGAGCAACCACAAAAATGATAACCGAAAACAAATGATCTGGATTTGCGCATGCCAAACCATGGCATTATCTATTACAAGTACAAAAATAAAATTACATCTTTTTAGAAAAGTTGACATAATACAACAAAAATTTGGCACTCTTTTTGTTATTTGTAAGTCTAAGAGATGAAAAGAGTCCAATTCAACAAGAAAAAGGGGGAAAGATAAAGGTGATTTAAGCCATTTTTGTTTGAATGAAGAATTTTGCATCTTTGAGGATGAAAGTGTGGGTCACATTTGTAAGGTTAGAAACATAGGTGCTTAAGTCACCCCATAATTTGTTGGTAACACCACAATCAAAAAACAAACGGGCAGCTGTTTCCTCAACAAAACCACAAAAAGAGCAAGACTCCTCAACATCAGAATATTTAGAAATAGACAAATTAACGGGATAAGTTTTATGAAGGATTTTATAATGAATCTCCTTAACCTTTTTAGATATGCAAAGTTTACTTGGCAAAAGCCAGGCCTTTCTCCAATTTATATTTGTTATAAAGGAACCCCAGTAGAATTTCCCTCTTGGAGTAATCTTTCTCTTTGTCTGAAATATTTTGCGAATATTGTCTGTTATTACGTTTCTGATCTAAAATATCGATACCACCCATACATAAAGCCAGATAAACACTGTTGCCTTTACTGAATTTAAGGTGACTTTTAATTAACTGGGTTAAGCCTACTGGGATGGCTCTCAAAGTATTATAGTTTGGTTGGACTGGAAAATTATGGAGATTCATATATTGTTCATATGTTAAAATATTACCAACTCTTCATACAGATAGAATACATCTTTGTTGCAAAGCCAAGGCACTCGAGAATTTATATTAAAAAGCCTTTATTTCATGGCTTAAACATTAAAAACAAGTCACAGATGACCGCACACCTACGCGTTGCGACTAACAAATCACCACATGGAGAAAGAAGAAAGGAAAACATGCTTCCACAACATATTACAAAATACATCATAAATCATGAATTAAAGTCATCCAATTCAAAAAACAAAAAAAATGTGTGTGTGTGTATATATATCCATACTCATAAGTAACACTGTCAAAATAAAAAAGTTACAACAGAGAGAGTCATTTTGGATCTATACATTGAGAGCAAATCAGTTTCCTGGTTTGAATGGGGAATTAGATTTTTCACCTTTTTTGTGATTTGTTTGTTATATTTTGACTGTTACTTATGAGTATGGAGATATATATATATTTATTTATTTATTTATTTTTTCTTTTTGAATTGGATAACTAATTCATGATTTATGATGTATTTTGTAATATGTTGTGGAAGCATCTTTTCCTCCTTTCTCCATGTGGTAATTTGTGCAGTCATGTGATGGTCATGTGATCAGTTGATTGTTGTAAAAGAGACTCTGTGTGTCTGTTTTCCACACCCTGATGAAGGCGTATTAGCCGCAATGCTTAGGTGTGCGGTCATCTGTGACTTGTTTTTAATGTTTAAGCCATGAAATAATAAAGGCTTTTTAATATAAATTCTCGAGTGCCTTGGCTTTGCAACAAAGATTTATAGACAAGTTTTCCCTTGTCCAAAGAGCACTGAGATTTAGAGAGTTTTGCATCCCAGTAGCCCTCTTTTTTGCATTTTTGTGACTGACAGATAGAATACAGTTCAAGTTGTTATTAAACCATCTAGGGGAAAAAAAGAGACTTATTGCTAACAGTTATATCAGCATTATTCCAAAGGAGAGCTTTCACTTCCACGAAAGAAGACAATGCTGATGGAAGTTAGATAAGGAAATGGGTAACTTGCCAGGCAAGAAATTACACTTTAGTAAGAAAGACAGGCCACCAAGCTGGTCAAATATCTTATTTGGAATTAAAAAAAAAACACAATGACATTGGATTCTTGAGCCATCTTCTCAACCAGTTTACTTTAAAGGTGTTTACAGTATCTGCGAAGTCCAAAAAAAATGGAGGCCACCTTCGCTTCTGGAATTAGCAAGCACTTATCTTTTTAATTTGTAAGGTCTATTTTTCCAAATAAAATCCAAAAATATTTTATTAATTTCCTTTATAACTTTATTGTTGACAAACAAAGAAAGAGCAGAATATACAAAGTGAGAGAGCCCTTCAACTTTAGATAAAAGAACTCTACCATATAAAGAAAGATCTCTCTGAAGCCAGATGTTAAAGATCTGTTTTGTTTTTATCTTTTTATCAGAAAAGTTCAAATGTCTACTGATTGAATTTTTCGAGATATAAATTCCTAAATTTTACACTATTATTTTTATTATTTTTTTTTTAAACTAAGATACCTCCTAAGAATATCTCATCCATATCATGAATTGACATAATTTCACATTTCGAAGTATTAAGTTTTAGACCTGAAGCACATGATAATTGTTCAATCAATTCCAGAGCTTTTGGTAACTGATTTTTGTCCTCCAAAAGCAGTGTAGTGTCATCAGCTAGCTGCGCCATTTTAATCTCCGTCAAATATTGAAATTCCTTTCAAATTTTCATCGTGGTTAATTCTTAGAGTAACTCTGGCTAAAAGAAATAAAAATGGGGAGATTGGACAGCCCTGTCTGACTCCACGATATATGTTAAACCTCTTAGAAGTTTCAAAGTTTACAATCACTGAGCTGTTAATACCTCTATAAAACATGGTTACAGTCTCTATAAATGCTTTACCAAATCCAAATAGTTCTAGAGTACGAAAAAGAAATTTGTGTTCTATGGAGTGGAAAGCTTTATGAAAGTCAAGAAAGAGTATGAGACCATCTGAGTAAATTAGATCTGAATAATCCAGCAAGTCCAGTACTAATCTTATGTTGTTAGAAATGTGACGGCCCTTCATGAAACCAAATGGAGATTCTGAAATAATATTGTCTAAACCATAACTTAATCTATTAGCATATACAGAGGCTAATATTTTGTAGTCTGTTAACAAAGTAATAGGTCAGCAATTATCGATTATTAAAGGATCCTCGTCTGGCTTAGGTATAAGAGAGATGATTCTCTGTTTCATAGTAGCGGTCATATCTCCCTGACTGATGCATTCATTATACCTATGAAATAAAGGTATTTTAATAAACTCCCAAAGATGGAGATAAAATTCTACCGAAAGCCCATCGATCCCAGGGGATTTACCTTTTTTCATTTTATGTAGAGCTTGCTTGATTTCATCAATTGATAAAGGAGAATCACAAATTTGACTATACTCTAGATCAATAACTTTAATACGGTATTTAATTAAATCAATACATTTTTCAGAAATATCATAGTTGAAATTAGAGGTATAAAGAGTGCTATAAAATTTAGCAACAAAGTCTGATACTACTTTTTGGTCTTTGGAAATGACTCGCCAATATTAAGTGTGGAAAGAGCTTTCCTCAGACCATTTTCTTTTTTCCAGGGCAAAAAAAAAATAGCTAGAATTTCTTTCCCCCTCCTCCAGCCATTTTGCACGAGACCTTGTATATGCACCTTTAGCCAAATCTAAGTAGGCTTCATCAAGCTCCAAATTTAACCTTTTTTTTATTTCTAAATTTTCCTCTTCTGTAATTTTACTTTTAGTTAGTAATGCATTGTTTATTAACCAACTCGGAATCAGTTTGATGTTTACTCTTTTTAATTTCTTTACTTCTTTTAACTGCTGTATGTCTAGCTTTATATTTAAAGAACTCCCATGTTTTTTTTTTATATAATCTCCATTTAAGTCAGTGAATAATTCTTTGATAAGCTTGATACTATCATTAAATTTTTGATCTTGTAACAAGGTATTAAGTTTCCAATAGCCCCTAAGTCTCGGGTTATCATGGATGTCACTCATCTTTATACAAACTAATTTATGATCAGATAAGGGGGCAATGGTGTGAGAAATATATTTTACGTGGTTGAGGATAGAAGAACAGATTAAAAATAAATCAATCCTAGATCTAAGAGACAAAGTTTTATTTGACCAGGTAAAATCTTTTGTGTAAGGGTTAAAGAACCGCCATGCATCAGTCAGGGACAAGACATCTATCCAGACAATCATCCATATATTCGTTGAAATCTCCTCCCAAAATAAAATAAGCATCAATATATTTTCTATTAACCTTCCTAAGTTTATCCACTAAATGAGAGAACATTACTCTGTTGGATGCACGAGAGTTGTGACCATATACACAGCAAGCTATGAAGGTGGCATCTTGTTTGATTACAGCAATAACCCATCTGCCTTCAGAGCTCAGAGTTTCTAAAATGGTCCCTTTAAAACGGTGTAACATAATAGCAGTCCCAGCCGAGTGATTGCTGCCATGACTAAAGAAAATTGAGTTTCCCCATTGATTCCTCCAAAACCTAACATCTGTTTCCCCTGAGTGAATTTCTTGAAGAAAGATAAGATCAGCTGCACTTCTTTTACAAAATAAGAACATTCAACGTTACAACAAAGATTTGAACTTGTACTCCATAAGAAGAACCACCAAACAATTTAAACAAAAACAACAAAAGAAGCTTTCTTTAGCTTTACCCTAAATGTAAAGGGAGAGGTGGTTAATAACCTAGTAGAATATATTGGCTTCAAGGTGAAAAACAATTAAGGAGAAAAAAAATAAAATAAATTAAAACCCCAGTCAAGATTAATATTAAGGATAACAACAATTTAAGGAGGATCAAACATAATAACTTCCATGTTACACACAACATAAGAGTTTTTATGCCGATAGTGTTGTTACCCGTTTTACGCATTTTAGAATATTGCATGAGAAAGGTAGCCAGTGCAGTCAGTAATTCAGCTTAGGTAACATCCGAATAGAAGGCTTGCTTCCCATCAATCAAAGCGAAAGAACTGCGGCAGCTTGCTCTCTTGCCCTTCTCGCGTGCTTTCTTCACGAGAGGCCATAGCTTGTCCTGCGCTGCTCTGTCATCAGGAGACATAGCCTCCGAAAGACGCAGTCTGTTGTCAGTTAGAAATTTGCAGCCTTTGGCAGTGCCCCAAATCATGTCAAGGATGCGACGCAGTGAGAAGAGGATTAGGATCGATCTGGTCTTACCATCCGCTTGTTTTGGTCCTAGCCGGTGAGCGACATCGACACTGTCTTGTAGCCTGTCTCCAATTCCAGGAGCGATCTTCTCTAGTATGTGAAGAACCACGCTTCTAACATCCTTTCCATCTTTTTCCGCAATGCCGTGCAACTTTAGACACCATCTCCAACTGTAGCGGCTACATTCCTGTACACTTGCTTTCAATGATTTTTCCTTTCTCAAAGCGTGGACCTCCAGATGATTAAGAGCTTATTTATGAACGCCGACATCCACAATGAGCTGTTGCACCGTCGCTGTCAGACTTTCGTTTTGTTTTGAGATTGCTTTGGTGGTAGTTTCGATCGCTGAAATCTTTTGAAAAGTCTTGTCGTGCTTTAAAGCCAGTTCGCGTATTGCAGCCAAGACATCCTCATTAGTATTTCCACTAACGTTAGATTCTGCGGGTTTCGATTTTTTTTTCGCTGCTGGCTTCTGAGGAGTATCCAAAAGGGCAGCGACAATAACCTCATTATCAAAGTATGGACATGTGTCAAACCATTGTGATTCCGTATCTCGCTGAAACTTCAGTCCTGTGCTACTAGAGGCCGAAGTTGAATCCTCAAATTGATCAACCATATCAGATGCGTTGGAAGCCATTTCATCAAGCCAAGCTTGTTTAATTTTCTTCTTTCCTCTTTTTCTCATGCATAAAGATGTCAAAAGGGAATTATGACTTTTCTTTTTTTCCCCTTACTTATGTCCACGTTATCACCAGCCTAAGCAGTTGGTTATTTCACCACTTCACCTTTATTTCCCTGTAGAGCAAACACACAACCGCCTACATCGCCGCCATCTTGGCTAACACTCTGGCGCAGCTTTTTCAGAGTGACTGCAGGAGTGCCTCATCACTTTAAATATGCCACTAAACTTTTTTTTTGCATTTAATCATCATCACACACCTGCAGGTAATGTGTGTAGGAAAAAAGACCAAAAAATAATTCAACAAACTAAGAAACAAAAGAAAATCCAGCACACTACCAATACTTGCAAGTTTCAAAAACAATTTATCAGCAACGTTTTGGTCTCATGACATTCATCAGGCATATTCATACATACAGGTGTAAGCTCAATCTCGTTAAATGACATCATGACCAATCACTGCGATAGATGCAATTAAAAAAACAAAACTTACATTTTTAAAATATTATAGTCTCTAGGGGGTTGAATGATTTTTTTTTGCTACTATGGGTGGCCATAACAGGAGTTGTTTTCTGATGTTCTCCATGTCTTACTCCATGACCAGGAAAATAAATAAATCAACGTTATATGTCTAATTACACTAAATAGAGTGAAATTGACTTGCTAAAAAATTTTATTAACTGACTGCTGATAAAAACAACCTGAAAACAACAAAATGAAAATGTTTGGCTAATCATTGACTCTTAAACCAGTCATGGAGATGCATCTTGTTCAGAATGTGTCTTTGCTGAGGATGAGACTGCAGACAAGCACAAATCATCTGACAGCATTCTGAGCAGAATGTGAAGAGAGATGTTTGATTATTAGATTAATGGTTAGTGTTTTTTGTTTAATTTAGAATTCAAATTGTCCATTTTTGTTCTTTGATGTAGATCTCACTTTGTGACACGCTAGGTCTGGTGCAGGTTGCTCTCATTGATTGTGTAGGTCATTGTTTGTGGGATAATATCCACACACCATTTCAAACAGGAGTATGCCTTGTGACCACATTGTCATTTAGCTTTGCATGACTTCTGGTGGACAGTATGCTCTTGTGCCACTAAATAAGACTGACACACATTCACATGTTGATTACATATAGGATGTGTTTCTGTGAGATAATTACCAGAGTAGCTCATAACACTGAAAACTTTATGAACGCACCGCACTCAGAGTCGATCAGTTTGACCTCCAGGGTGTTCACCAGCAGGTTCTCCAGTTTGATGTCTCCATGCCTCGCTGGCTGCAAATCCTCTGTGGAGCTTCATGAAACTATTCAAGTCCATGCAGGGCATGTGCCGCTCCATGACCATGATGCAGTGGTCTGTGTCGTTCTCCCAGTCCAGCAGTTTAATGATCTGAGGAACACTGGGACCCTTATTGGTTACGAATGACCGGCCAACCTCCATGGGGAGGCTTTTAGAATGACCAGGCTAAAAGAAAGGAAATATTCAATTCAATTCAAGTCAAGTTTATTTGTATAGCGCTTTTCACAATGCAAATCATTGCAAAGCAGCTTTACAGAAAATTAAAGTTTCTACATTATACAGTATTTAATAATAGCTTATCAGTGGTGACAATCTCGTGTTGATATATCCATATGGTAGAAATGTACAGTAAAAATCAAGCAGTTAGTTAATGTCATGTAATCAAACAGATGGTGAACACTTAACAGCAATAATTATGTTGCAATCAAACTTATAGCAAAATGTGGTAGTTTTGTATGTTGTTTGATGGTTGGCATCCTCTGAGGTCTTCTGGGGGTTGGCATCATCTTTTCTCAGGTGTCCGGTCATCTCAGGTCTTTGTAAGGGCTGGATCCAGACTGAAGCTTTGTAATTCCTAGTTACCACAGGATGCCAATCCCGTGGCAGAAACAGAGAAGGTAATAGAGAGAAATTAGCATAGCTGCTGTTGCAACTAAGCAAAAAATGTTCAACCCAAGCAAAAGAATGAAAATGTGCTTTTGATCAGATGTAACTGAAGTACAAGGTTATGAGATATATTATGTGAATGCTTGGCTAAAGAGATGTCTTTAATCTAGGAGTGTGTCTGAACACCGAAGGAAGGCTATTCCAAACTTTGGGAGCCAAACGTGAAAAAGCTCTACCTCCTTTAGTGGACTTTGCTATCCTAGGAACTATCAAACCTTAGGAAAAAAATATATGTGAATATATTGGAAGATATAATGTGATGTATGACATAATATATTTTGATATATGGGACTCCAGTGCTTATATTTTTCAAAATTCTGCAATATATGCATGAACCATGTATAGCCATATATTGATACATATATATATTTAGCAATAAGACAGAAACAATACAGTAATACATAGCTTTATTGAAACACTTTTTCCTTTTTATTAACACATGGGTTTACATACAAAATTAAATGTCTCAAAAATACATTCTCAATATGCCTACAAAGGTTCCCAATTATATACAGATTCAGGCAAATTAACGTCCACATTTAATAATTCAGCAGACACTTTTATCCAAAGCGACTTAAATGAGGACAATAGCAATCAAACTAACAATAATATGTAAGTGCTGTGACAAGTGTCAGTTAGCCTAATGCAGTACACGTAGCAAGTTATATATAATACAAATGTATTTTCACATTTAGTAGATATTAACAATATTATATTTACTATATATTAATATATACACACACATATATATAGTCATACATTACAGGATATATACATACATATATGGATATATATTACAAAATATATATCAGATTTGGTTATATGGATATATATTACAAAATATATTTGTCAGATTTGGTTACATTATATATGTAACATACATGTTCCCATATAAGTGTTAATATATATGTTAGCCACATGTTAAAATACATTACACACACACACATACACACACATATATATATATATATATATATATATATATATATATACACAGTGCCCTCCATAAGTATTGGAATAGTAAAGACAGAATTGCTCTGTTGGCTGTGGAGTCAAGATATTTGCAAATATGATTAAAAGATGAAAATGAGCCAAATATAGAATGTCACATTTTATTATTAGCTGTTTCAACACATACATGTTTTACCAAATAAAAAGAACAGCACTTTCAGTTCATCCCACTATTTAATGTGAGCATAAGTATTGGGACAGTTGAACATAAGGCAGATATAAAAGATTAAAAGCTATTATTTAGTTGCAGATCCCTTGCGCACAATCACAGCAGTGAGTCTGTGACCCATAGACATCACCAGACTCTTGGTCTCATCCTTTGAAATACTTTTCCCAGCCTTTAATGCACCCAATTCCAATTGTTGCTTGTTTTGGAGAGTTTTTGCCTTTACTCTACTCTTCAGCTGGTGATTCATGTTCAATCGGATTTAAATCTGGAGATCGACTTGGGCAATCTAAGAATTTCAATTTCTTTGCCCTTATAAACACCTAGACTGAACTGGCAGGGTGTTTTGGGTCATTGTTCTGATGCAATATGAAGCACTTCCCAATGAATCTGGTGGTATTTTCTTGAATTGTTGGTAGGCAAGATGGTTTTGTACCCTTCCAAATTCATTCTGCTACTGTCATCATGCATTAAGTCATCAGTAAAGTTGAGAGGGCCTGCTCCAGAGACAGCCATACATGCCCATGCCATGACACCACCTCCACCATGCTTTACAGATGAGGCTGTATGCTTGGGATCATTTGCAGTTCCCTTTTTTTTTCTCCACATTTTTGCTTTCCCGTCACTTAGATAAAGGTTCATCTTTGTCTTATCAGTCCATAAACACAGTTCCAAAACTCTTCTGACTTACTTTTGAGCTTTTTTGCAAACTCTAATCTTGCCTTTCTATTTTTGGTGCTGGTCAGAGGTTTGCATCTTGCTGCGTAGCATCTGTAATTCTGTGTCAAAGTCTCCTGAGGACAGTAGCTTGTCAGAGCATCACCCCAGCTTTCTGGAAGTTGGTGATTTTACAGACACGTCTTTTAGGGTTCATTTTCACAGCTTTTATGATTTGTCTGTCATCAACTACTGTTGTTTTCTCAGCCGATCAGGTCGTTGTTGGTTGCTGGTGGTTTCCAAACTCTTGGTTTCTCCATGCCCTTTGTTTTTGCTATAGCTCTAACTGACTTCCTCTTTTCTTAGCAACCAAATTGCTTACTTTTCTCTCAAAGTCAGCTCCTTCATCTTCATCCTGGTTTGAGTATGTCATCATCGAATGCAAGATTCAGAATGCAGAAGTAATGGATATAACTGATATGACACATTCCCTGCTTTTAATGTCTGAAGAATGAATGCAACAGGACACAGCTAATCACTTAGAAAGACCTGTAAGGCAACTGTTCCAATACTTATGCTCACATCAGATAGGGGGATGAAACTCTAAAAGTGCTGAACTTCTTAGCTGGTAAAACATCTGTGTGTTGAATCACCCAATAATAAAATGTGACATTCTATAGTTTTGTCTCATATTCATCTTTTAATCATATTTGCAAATGTCTTGACTAAACAGTCAACAGAGCAATTTTGTCTTTACTTTTCCAATACTTTTGGAGGGTACTGTGTGTGTGTGTGTGTGTGTGTGTGTGTGTGTATATATATATATAATATGTGTGTGTGTGTGTGTGTGTATATATATATACATATATATACACACACAGTGGGTACGGAAAGTATTCAGACCCCCTTAAATTTTTCATTCTTTGTTATATTGCAGCCATTTGCTAAAATCATTTAAGTTAATTTTTTTTTTCCTCATTAATGTACACACAGCACCCCATATTGACAGAAAAACACAGAATTGTTGACATTTTTGCAGATTTATTAAGAAAGAAAAACTGAAATATCACATGGTCCTAAGTATTGAGAGAGAGACTGAGAGACCATTTTGAAGGCTCAGGAAACCTTTGCAGGTGTTTTGAGTTGATTAGCTGATTGGCATGTCACCATATTCTAATTTGTTGAGACAGTGAATTGGTGGGTTTTTGTTAAATGTGAGCCAAAATCATCACAATTAAAAGAACTAAAGACTTAAACTACTTCAGTCTGTGTGCATTTAATTTATTTAATACACGAGTTTCACAATTTGAGTTGAATTACTGAAATAAATGAACTTTTCCATGACATTCTAATTTGAGATGCACCTGTATGTTGACATATATTCCCCAATATATGGAAAGCGGCAATTCCTGATGTATTTATTATTCAGTATATGGGTGATTCTCACGAAATATTGGTTTTAAAAATTTCAAGCATGAAATTTTAAAAATGCTTAAATTAACTTTTTTTTTTTTCAGATATTAGCAACAAAGTCTAGAACGCTGTGAACATTAATAAAAAAAAAATTTACTTACCATTTAACACCTTTTTAAACATAATTTCCAAAATAAGTCCTAAAAAATCTCATTACCGCAACAGACTGAAAACATCAACACTCTTAGAAAAGCAAATACATTTTCACATTTTTAAAAATGGATTATTAGTAGTCATGCACAGTTACTTGAAATTCTGAAATAATATTTATTTTTAATTCAAGTTTTTTTTAATTTTGATTGATTTCTCTCATTACCGCAACGCCTTCCACAATTTACAACCAATTTTTTTAAAATATTTAGATGAAACCTGACATTTTTTCAAAATGATGAGACAAACCTGAAAGAACATAATTTGTAGATTCTGCACATGGATTTAAAATCAAAGTACTATTTTTCTATGAATTAAATTAACATCTAATAAAGATCTGTTGCGGTAATGATACATAGGTTTCGGAAATGAGGTTAATTATTTCAGTAATGATAAGTATACTAGTGTGAGATTTATACGGAGACTAGTATACTAGTCTGAGATAATGTAGAAAAAAACTGATAATATTTGAACAATCATGCATTCAAGTTCAAAACAGTTTTATTGTGTAGTGCTTAAAAATACAAAAACCAAAAAAAAATAAAAATAAATAAAAATTAGGAAAAACATTACAACAGGAATAAACAGGGCAACATTTCAACGTGTACCTAAAAAACTTGAACCATTTTACTATGACACTAAAAAAAATAACTGACCAACTGACCAACAAATACCACATTCTGATTTGTCAGAACTTGTCATGTATATTAATTATACACGCTACACATGTTCTGCACAACAAGAACAGTGTACATGTAATGCTACACAACAGTTCTACACAACAAGAACAGATGTGTAGTGTTCACACACCTAAAACATCAAACACACCATACACTTCTAATTTATGGAAGTTGTCCATTTCATAGTGGTTGTTTCAAAATTAAACAAAAAAAATATCAGTATGAATTAATTGGCAAGGTATTGAATTAATTGGTTGTGGTGTAAGCAGGAAAATCCAATGCAAGAGAATCAGTTAACTGCAGTTAAGGAGGTTAAATGACACTCTGCTTCACTGTGTTGGGATCATCTTGGTGGTAGCATGCAAATGAACATCGTATGATGTCAGTGTTTTACACATGTTTGTTTGTGTACTTTGCCCAGATCTCAGGCAACACACACAAGTGTCGAGCTGAGGATGTGGCAGGTTGTGGTTCTGGAATGATGCCCTTTATGTCATCAAAGTAGTACCAGACTTTTTCTCCCTCGTATCTTATGGATGGAATGAAAAATTTGTTTGGTCCAGCACAACTCATTGTGTCAACTTCATACTGACCATCTACAATCTAGAGAGTAAAAATAAATAAACAAATACATAAATAAATTAATAAACGTAAGGATTTTTCATAAACAACAACACATCCATAGCACCAAATACTTCTTCATACCTGCGTGATGGTGCCAGGGAACAGTTCTCCATCATATTGTACAAGGACCCACTGACTCAGCGTTCCAGTGTTGTGGGAAATTTCTTATTCTTGCAATTGCTGCATGTCCTGTACATGCAGGACATATCATTGTCACTACACACACTGGCCTGCACAATGTCCCTTGGAGAGGATGTGGCTACGATTCCTAGCTGATGCAGCTTTTTAATCTTCAGGCCAAAATTTTCATGTGTTTTACAAGCACATGTTTCTCTATCTTTTATTCTACGGTGGACAATCCAAAATGGCTTAAGTTTACAGAACTGAGACATGGAAAGTTTGTGCCCGGGATTCTCAGACAAATCTTCTTTGAAGATTTCCCATGTTGTCTGTTAAGGCTCTCTTGCGAAATATCTGGCCCTTTTTTCGAATTTCACCAGATTTCCCATTTATTACAGTCGAAACTTCATCTTGGTGAAAGAAGTGGCTAACAATTCTGCGCATTAATCTTCTCTGGCTGTTGGGTGATATTCTCTGGTGACTTCTCTTTCTGGATATTTTTTGGACCTCTCTGCCTTCCATGTTCACAAGTCCCAGCTTTCTCTCCCTCTTCTCAAGTCTTCTCAGTCTTTTCCCTAGGTTTATAGTCTCTTTAGTCCTCTCCAGAAGCTTCTCTTCCATGTTGCGCAACTTTCCCCTGAATTTTGATAGTTTTTTTTTTCTTTTCTTCGTTTTGGGTGATTCTTTTGGGGTAGATGTATTTATTTGTCTTGGTGCCTGTATCTTACTTTTTTGGGGGAGTTGAGTTGATGTCATTACGCTGTAGAAAAAAAAAAAAAAAAAGTTGGAAACTCAAAAACTTAAAAAAAGACTTGTAACTTTCGAGAATAGTGTATGTTGTTTTAGTTTAACTTTAATTACAATTATTAAAATTATAATTATACTCAGTTACTTTAACTTGTGTAGACCAAACCGAGAATTCAGTACACCATACAGATATACTTATTGAAAATCTTATTAACTCTAATAGTGACTTGAAATAAAACAAGACTGTTACAATTAATATTATTAATTATTTTTATTTTATTTTTATTTATTTTTATTTTATTTATGTCATAAATATTTTAGCAAAAATACACAAGTTATTCAGGAGCATAATCTGTGATCAATTAGTTGGACCTGACCATAAAACCTGACATTTTAAGATCCTGCTTTTTAATATTTTAATAATATAAGTTGTTCCTACTAAATGAACTATAATTTTACTTGTTGACTTCAACATTTGAAAGTTCAGTCAACCTTTAAAATAGATTTATTTGACAAAATTGGAAGCTGGATTTTTTTTTTTTTTTTAACTGGGACATGTACCTGCTGAGACAAGAATGGCTGTTCTTTTGGGGCAGCTTCTTGAAGATTTTCTTGAACTTCATTTGCTTCTTGAATAAGCTGAAGTGAATCATCTTCCTCACTAGATGGTGTTGTGTCTAGTACAGCTTTAAGCTGTTTCTTTCTTTTATAATAACGCTTTGAGTTTTCCCGCCACTGTCTTTTTTTCTTTTCATGTTGCTTCGTAGTCAGCGCTTCAGTTTTCTTTATTTTGCCAGTTTGTTTTCGTTTTTGATACCTGGAACCGGAAAAAAAGCATGACATTAAATTAGCATGTCTCATAACATGGGGGAAAAAACTTTTATGTACACATCTTCATATAGTATAGACTTGATGCTTGTGTGTGTTTGTGTGTGTGTGTGTGTGTGTGTGTGTGTTCTATACTGGGCCTGAAGTTGTGGGGTGGGGTAGAGCTTAATTTTATTCTTTGAAATGAATTGAAGAATTAAGTAAACAATAAAATAAACAAACAAATTACAAACAGAAGAACAAATAACTGTTTATTTATTTAATTCAATTACTACTAAATTATTACTAAATTGTAACAAATTTATTAATTTCAACTACTGAAGTTTGTTTTTAATTAAAAATAATGACAGAGTGCAGCAAATTTATTAGGCTGCTGTCACTTTAAGAGTCACACAACCAACATGCCTTAGTGTGGCGGGAATTTCCCACAGTATGAACAGTACACTTAATCCAGCATCAAATCCTTGTTATAGTAGTGGCTAAAGGATTGTGTGTGTGTGTGTGTGTGTGTGTGTGTGTGTGTGTGTGTGTACTCTCATGTACATTTCCTAACACTGTAGGGTGTTTTTTTGCCAATTACACCTGCTGTAACATCTCCAAACCTAACCTCTCTCTCTCCTTCCTTCTGTACTCGTCGAGCAGTTCTTGGTTGCTATGTAATTTCTCCCTGAATTTTGTCAACCTGGCCTTTGCTAAATATTTTTTTTTCTCGCATGCTGACTGTCTACAATGAAACAAATCATAATGCAAAATATCAATATTTAGCAAATTTTAAATTAATATTAAATTTATAAGAGATATTTAAAAGTCATACACAATATGCTTAAATTCTCATTCCCGAAACATAAGTTCTCTTTACCGCAACTGGCCTTAAATGGTTGCGGTATATGAGAATGGTGTTGCGGAGGATGAGGTGCCTCAGTATGTTTTGCTAACAATAGAGAAGCCATGATGGCTTTGCTAATTTTTTCTCAGTGCATATAATTAGACCTTAATAAAGTACATTTTCATTAAAAAATTGTAAATCTAACAATTTTCGAAATGTAGAAAACTTCCTGTTTCGGTAATGATAATCAAAATGTTGTGTTAACATTCTGACAATATAATTTTTAACATTTAACTGGAGAGATATAAAAAGATGATCTTACCTGGTAGCCATCTTGAAGTAACTGGCCCATGTGCTCCTTCACTCAAAATCAAAATGGATTTAAATTCTTTATGTGTGTTTAAACAGTCCTTAAAAAATGTTGCGGAGGATGAGAACATCAGGCATGGACACATCATTTTCCTACTTTTTTTCATTATTATTATACATGAATATTCAGTAAATAATTTTTTCTGTCATCTAAAATAATATAGTAGAACATCCATTTATTTATTTTTTCTAAATATTTTTGTTAATTTGTTTAAACTACAACATAACACACATTCAAACACAGCCGGACGCATTGCGGTAATGAGAATTTCAGCAGAAAATGCAGTAAAATAGAAAAATAATTAATTCTCATGTTGAAATTACACATTGTGCAAGGTAGAGAACTGTATTGTCTTCATTCTGATGTTTTTTTATTTTACTAAATTACACGTTTTATATTTAAAATCATTAGTGCCATGGTGTTTTAATGGTTTCGTGAGAATCACCCATATTGTAATATAATACCACAATGTATTATTCTATATAATGACCAATATACTGAAAATTCTTTAATATAATGATCGTTCATATATAATAAAATATATTTTCTTTCCGTAAGGGAAGAGTCCAGAGTTTTGTGACCTTAGAGAGCGGGATGGATTGTAGCGTAATAGAAGACTAGTTAGGTATGCAGGAGCTAAACGATTAGGGCCTTAAAAGTAAGTAGTAATATTTTGTAACTGATACGGAACTGGTAACACTTTTTTTTTCGATAGTCCACTTTAGACATTCTACTAACAGTAAGTAACTTTGCAACTATGTGTCAAAACCCTAAACTTACCCTAACACTAAAACCCTAAACTTACCCTAACAGTCTACTCTGAGAGTTAGTTAGGGGTGTTCGGTTCCAGGTTTTTTGGAGTCGACTCCCACCATAGGAGTTGATGGAATCGACTCCTCGACTCCATTTAGCGTGACTGTCCAAATTAGTCCAATTTAGAGGTGACATTACCCTTAAATGAGCTATCAACGTTGTTTGCTGTTGCCAACACTTCATTTCACAGAGGGAAAAGTCACAAAAAACAGCCGTGGTGGAATATTCTCTCAGAATTAAATAAAAGAAGATACTCTTTAATGAATTTGTCACAATGTGGTCAGGGGATGGCGTTAAATGCATATTGTCTTAAACAACATTAATAAAAATACAATAGGCAAAAATACATACAAACGTAGGCCTGCACTTACTGATTTGCTTATTTGATGTTTATTATGTGTCAGTTTTTTTTAATGATTTAAGGTTAGTTTAATGATTGAATTGCCTATGGAAAACTGACTGCGTTAAACATAGGCTAACATTGCAAAACATGAATTATACAAGGCTGTTACAGAAGCATGTATAATTAAAAACTAAATTTACTTTTCCACACCTGTTTAATACTCCATTTGCAGTGCTTTTTTTATTTTATTTTTTTTTCTGTGCTGTTGAGCATTCACTCGATGCGTTCTGAGCGGTGCGTGCATGCAGCACGAGTCTATGGCTGCGTTTACACTGACACAGAAAATCTGATCTTTCACTCTCATCTGACGCAGATCGGATTTTGTTGCACACGTGTAAACATTAAAACCTGCGTGAGATCCGATTTTTTTTTTTTTTTTTTTTTTTTTTTTTCACATCTTATCTGAGCCACTTCCAAATGTGGATTTTAATTGGAAACACATCCGATATCTGGACATCCGACCTATGTCTAAACGCACATCCGATTCTCCACAGAACTCCCAATGCGAGGGCGACACGTTTCCTCATAAAGATAATTAATGGCGTTTTAATGCTGGTGTGCTGTATGCGCTCACATTTTATTGAGATGGAAACTTTCTATAGGTAAGAAATTGCACATTCAGGAGCTGGTTTTCAACCCCCGCCCTGTGAAATTTGAAAATACAACAGCTAAAAGCTACATATATTTCTCAGCAATGAGGTGATAACTTAGCAGTTTTTGTAATTAAACCGACAAGCTTGTTTGCAATGCTTCACAATCGCTCACACGTGGGTGCATGCGTTCGTTCACGCTCTCTTGCTAAAGCCCGGCTCACACTGTGCGATTTTGGCCACGATTTGGTCATCTGGGACAAATTTTGAAAATCCTAAACGATTCCTATAATCCTAGGCTAAAATCTGTAGTCTTTGATTGCTGGTTTGACATGTTCACCGACAGCCGATTAATGGCTGTTGCGATCAAATTTCACCTCCGACGAAATTCTGGCAGTCAGAAGATTTGGCGCACAGTCCTGCAGTGTGACTACCCCTATGATGAATGTTAAACTGTCTCTGTTTTTCAAGACAAGCTATGAGCAAAATTAATGCTAGAGAATTATTCTATCAGCCATAAACTCCAGCACTCCAGTCCTCCGCTCACGGAATTCATCTAATATATTGCCTTTTCTATATAAACACTGGTTGCACCGCTGTTTTCATGTGGGTGTGTAGAGCTGCATACATTATTCTTCTTAAAGATGCCGGTATTGCTGCCGTTCATATACTTTTCATGATAGCCAACATTTCGGTCCCGCGTGCAATGCAGTTCGCAGTCACTGGACGTGTATGGGTTGATAATGTAAAACTCCGGACAAGTTTTCTTGCGCGCACCCATTTTTAACTCGTCTCGACTGTTGTACAGTCTGACTTTAATGACAACTGAGATCCCATAGTGTGACATGATCATCATGTTCGTACAGTCTGACAAGTACAATCCTAAAGGACTTAAAAAAAAAAATCGCACAGTGTGAGCCCGGCTTAATTCATTCGAATTCATTTCAATAAATATCTTTATTTTACCTAAAGAATTCTACCTCTAATGAGCTGTAGATAAAATAGTCTAACAAATTAAAATTACTGTTATTTTCCGGTCTTTTTCCGTTCAGTCAGATTTTGTGCTGCAAAACATCCATGACAGCCATTGTCCATGCTGGCAAATAATAGGCTAGGCCATTCGACGTGAATTATAACTATAAATAATTTTAATAACACGGCCATTTAAAACCCGAGGGTCTAACATGTGCATAGTAAAGCGATCACTGCAGACAATCCTTTTGGGTGGGAATTAATGTAATCACAGATATCGGATACCAGTCATGTCTAAAGTGAATGTAAACAGACGAGCCAAAAAATCGGATATGGTCAAAAGATCGGATCTGTGCATTAAGACTTGCAGTGTAAACGCAGACTATTTTTAATGTGCTGCACATGCTGAATTAAAGTGACAGGGCATTGCTCACGTTAAAAATGTATATGGATTGATACGAAATGTATTAATTGCACCATAAATGCATATAGGCTAATTAAAGTAGTTATAGCTATAGGGGTAAAACAAGGAAAAGTACCCTACACTTTTAGATAAACATGGTAACCGATGGCACTCGTGGAGTTAGAAAACAAAGTTCTTTTCATAATAATGTAAATGCAAAAAAAAACAAAAAAACGAGATGGATGTTTCTAATTTAAAATGCGAGAGTCTACCTTTTAACTTTAAGAAATGTAGACTGTAGGCTGTTTACATGTTTTGCTACTTGCCTGAGCATCTTAATATGTAAACTTTATATATAAATTCGTACAGAAGTAAAATGCATTTAGTAATATTGCGCTTAAACGTGAATGTCTATGAAAGATAGTATTACTGTGTGAAAAGATAATCACTATGGTGTGAGAGAGAAAAAAAATTGTAACAACGTTCAAATTTGAAATCAAAATAATGCTAGTAAACAGCCGCGGATCATAGCTGAGTACTAAAAGCACACTGAGCCCGTGCTGCTTCTGCACCGCATACGAACCGCCAGGCACGTGCACACACAGACATCAAAGGGGGCTTGAGCACCTGCCCTTTTTTTTTTTAATATAAATGAATATATGAATGTGTGTGTGTTTCTGTTTGCGCACAGCTTTCCCTGTCAAACATATAAAAAATCTAAATATCCGGCTGGGTTGGTTCCGATGCCTTTCTCCCTCCGTGTCTCCGCACAGCAGTGTACCGTAGCTAGCACACATTGATCAGCGGCACATGACATCACAGACGGAGAGCTGCAGAAGTGAAGCCCTCACTCCCTTTCCAGTTGTGTTTGTCTTGGTGTGGAGGCGAGTTGTGATGAACAAAAGACTACCTGTACATCGAATTTACAGCTAATTATCCAAAAGGCAAAATATAGTTAATTTGTCTTGCTAACATCCATGACTCATGAGAGAGCTACCATGTAAGTTAGCTCAAGTTTAGCTAAGGCAATAAGAAGTCTAGTAGGTTAGACCGGTGTGCGTTATTTCACTGCATGATTCAGTTCATTAAAATGCATTTAGAATGATCACAAAACTCAAGATATGGGGGCAGAAATGTATACATTTTATATAGTTAATCAGTATCACTGAAGACTGAGGTTTTTTCCACCAAAAAGCAGCATGATTACAAATGTGATATTGATTTCATACAGCAGTTCAATAATCAAGAATTTAATATTAAGACACTTACATTTTAGACACAATATTGACTCTTTTTGCTATTTCGCTAATAAATCTAATTACAGTTTGTGTCTCCGAGCAACATGACGGTGCTTTGTTCCTGAATGAATCAACCGTTTAAATGATTCTGTTCAATCGTAATGACTCGCTTATTAAAAGTGACTTGCTGCCACCTATTGGCAGTTTTAATTTCACATTCAAAGTATCTTTCTTTTTTATTTTTTCTTTTCTTTAAATCATTTCAAATATCAGTATTCAACGTTTTTTGTCAGCCTTGTGCTCTGTGTCTTGTTTTGGTCCCCTCATGCCCATATTTGATGTTTCCTGTCATTATTAGTTAATTCCTCCTCACTTGTTTCAGTTCTCCCTGATTACGTTCTTTGTGTATTTATAGTGTGTTCTGCCCCTTGGTTTCTGTCTGGTATTATACGTCAATGGTGTGCTCCTGTTTGTCCCTGTCTGCATTGTGTAACCCCGGTGTTGGATCATTAAAGGACAGTTTATTTGAGTTTATCCACGTCTGCTTTGTTCTTCAGTTTGTCACAGGAGGCATCCGTGACAGTTTTATGTTTAGAATATCAAAATATTATTTATGCATTTGTAATTGCAGGTTAAATGCATTCATGTTCTGCATTAAACAGTGTGTAAATGCATCTAAATGCTACTTCAGATGCAGCATCTGTTTTCTCTGCATTGCAAAGATTAATTTTGTCAATACAGATTTAATTTGCTTGGTAACAGCCCAAATGACTTATTATTGTAATTGACGAATTTGACTCAAAAGATGAAGCAAACTTTAAAAAAATGGGCTTTATAAAGGTAAAAATGCCCATAAAAGGTTAAAAAAAAAAAACAATTTAAACTTATTGGAAAAGATTAATTTCTATCACTGCAATAAACTGATTACCTCACAAAATATGCAGGATATCAAAAACTTTAGGAGTGAGCTGTCCACGGTAGTCCTTAAGATATCAGCACAATAACACACTCAGCAAAATATCTCATTATCGATTATTTTCAGGGATTTTATTCAGATATATTTTTGTCAATATCGCACACCCCTAATATATTTGTTTGTTTAGGAAAAAAAATTAAATAAATATGAGAAGTGCCCTTTTTTCCACTTGAACCCCTGCCCCTCCAAATGTCTGTGCACGTCCCTTCGACCTGCACACGGACTGCAGTGCAAACAGATCATCGCTTAATTACATTAACTCCTTGCTGATATACAGCACTCAACTGCCTTGCACTGGATTTGAGAATCTGTGAAGACATCAACGATTTTGGAGTCGATACCGAGAGTTGATTCCAGTGCTAGAGTCGACTACAACTCTAGGGCTATTCAGAGTCGAGGTAGCGACTCTTTTGGAGTCAACTCCCCATCCCTAAAGTTAGTAGACGTTGCAAATTAATGAGAATTAGTTGACGTAGTTACAAAGTTACTCATAGTTAGTAGAATGTCTAAAGTGGACTAGCAAAATAGTGTAACCATGGAACTTAATAGATAGCCAGTGCAGAGAATGTAAAATTGGAATAATATGATCATATTTTCTTGACCTGGTAAGGACTCTAGCAGCTGTATTTTGGACTACCTGTAGCTTGTTTATTGAAGATGTAGGACAACCACCTAGCAGTACAATGCGTGAACTAGCTTTTCTGCATCAGAAACAGGTAACATGTTTCAAAGCTTGGCAATGTTTCTAATATGGAAGATTGCTGTTTTTGTAACATGGGAAATATGATTTTCAAAAGACAATTTGCTCTCTAATATAACACCCAAATTTTTGACTAAAGAGGAAGTAACAGTACATCCGTCTAGATGCAAATTGTAATCTACGAGATTCTGTGTACTTCTTAACCAACTTAAAGCCTGCCCTTGAATACCTGTATAGTTTTGTAAGCGATCTATGAGTATTTCATGATCTATATTCTATAATATCGAATGCAGCAATAAGGTCAAGTAAAACTAGCAATGAGATGCAGCCTTGGTCTGATGCAACAAGCAAGCCATTTGTAATTTTAACAAGTGCGGTTTCTGTGCTATGGTGGGGACTGAATCCTGCAATTCTTCATAGAGAATTTTTTAGTAGAAAGGAGCACAATTGAGCAGACAACTTATTTTAGACAAACAGAACATTTGAAATGGGTCTGTAATTTGCCAGTTCACTAGGATCTAGTTGTGGTTTCTTAATAAGAGGCGTAATAACCACCAGCTTGAATGGTTTTGAGATGTGACCCAGAGATAACGATGAGTTAATAAAATTGAGAAGCGGTTCTTCTGCTACAGGTAACAACTCTTTCAGTAATTTAGTGGGTACAGGATCTAATAAACATGTTGGTTTAGATGCAGTGATAAGTTCATGTAGATCTTCCTGTCCTGTAGTTGTAAAGCACTGCAGTTTTACTTCGGGTGCAATGAATGAAGCTGCATTACAAGACTGTCGATTCTACATTGGTTATTGTATTTCTGATGGTATCTATTTTATCAGTGAAGAAATTCATAAAGTCATTACTATTAAACTGTGAGGGAATATTTAGGTTGGGTGACGTCTGATTATTTGTTAATCTAGCCACTGTGCTAAATAAAAACCTTGGATTGCTTGGGTTATTTTCTATGGGTTTGCGGATATGCTCAGCCCTGGCAGCTTTTAGAGCCTGTCTATAGCTGTCCATACTGTTTTTCCATGTAATTCTAAAAATGTCTAAGTTAGTTTTTCTCCATTTGCGTTCAAGATTACGAGTTTCTTGAGAGAATGGCTGTTGCTGTTTTACCATGGCGCAATATGTTAAACAGCCAGTGTACAGTTTACTTTAGCAAAAGTAAAAAAAACAAACAAAAAACAAAACACACAACAACCCACACACAACACCAGTCCATGAAAGGAAACACCAATGGGGAAGGGGAGTGGGGAAAAATAAAACACTGTGGAAACATGAATGCATATGCATGCAAACAAACTCACAAGCCATTACAGAAATAAGCATAGTATTAAAAGTTGTACAAAACAGTCGTCTGACATACAATCTGGCCATGGCCAAGTAGAAGGTTCTTACTCAAATGTTTGGCTTGACATACACGGAGCTGCAGTTTTTGTTAACCAGCAGGTGGATGGTGACGGTGTGATCTTTGTCCCCAGTGGCTCCATACAACAGACACACAAAATGTCTGAAGCATGGGCATGTGACGGTCTCGTGGTCTTTCAGGTAGAGACTATTAAAGGTGGCTGCGGACTCTTGACTGTGCTTGTAATAGCGACCAAATAGGGGTTCTGCGATTACTCTTCAAAGGGCTTTCTTCATCAGTCTCTGTGATGTTGAAGTCTTTGTTTACAACCACAGAAATTCTCAAATGGGACGGTCTTGCATGGTTCTGGGCTTTATTCCTCCCATGTCTCACTTGGGCCAGTGTACTGTACTCCCTTCTGAGGGGTAGTGTTTATTTTGTAGTTTGTAGTTGCCACAGCATACCAAGCACATCAAGATGAAAGTAAAGTAAATATGATGCTTAGATGAAGGTGGGTTCCCAGTTATTGACACGGTCCACAAATCAAAGCAGTTTGCCTACTGAGAACTCATTTATAGTATGTGATTTAAGATTTATATTGTAGTAACAGAGATAACCTGCCACTCTGATACCACGATGTTTGATGTCTTCATTACAAATTTCAAAGCAACCTAATCAACAAAACAAAACCTTAACGATTAGCATGTACACAGAAGTCACATCATAAATCCTTTACAGATATGCAAAGTTTTGTAGGTGTTAATAAATAAATAAATAAATAAATAAATAATAATTTCAAACCTTAAGTTAATCTCTGTCCCTTCATACACAAAGCCAAATCCTCCTCCACCCAGCTTGTGGATGATTTTATAATGCCTGCGAACGTGGATTATTAAAAGATAAGCAATTGCAGTTAATATGAAACATATCTACCAAGGTAGATGGATAGATAATTTATAATACATTTCTTATAGGTTTATTATTCTTACCCTTTCCAGGCAGGAAAGTGGAGATCAGGCCACCTCCAGAAGCTTTTATTCTTTTTATCCTCTCTGCCTCCTTTCTTCTTCCATCAATAACACCAGACCTAACAGGTGTCTCATCAAGCCAATGAGGATGTTTCTCTGCCGTGATGATGGTGTGTTTTAGTACACAGGTCTATGTACTCACTCCATATCAGTCGCTTTCTTTGATCGTGAACGTAGCTGTTCCATGATGATACTGTTTGTCACTCTCTAATAGTTGCTTTCATATAGTTACTTTAACCTACAAAATGAGCAAGCAACACCTGTAATTACTGTAACAGGCAACACATTCTGTCATATAATTGTGATTAGTGGTCGACCGATATATTGCCTATATTTGGCATTTCTCAAATATCGGCATCGGCCGATAAGTTTTTCTGTTTGGCCGATGCGTTTGAGGCGGGACTTTTATTTTGACGGCGCTGAGAGCAGCAGCACCTGAGCACACAGCGCTCACATTCTTCATATTAGTCTGTCTAATAATCCGATAGAATGGTTAAAGGAATTAAATGTATACAAAAAGTATTATAACGATTGCTTTTATATTATTAGTAACAGAAAGGCAAACATTATAATTTCTCATTTGCAATCAGCATTCAGCAAATACGCATTTAATCATTTAAACAAATCTTTGAATGACTAATGAACATTTAATTTCACAAACGTTGCAAACTTAGTCGAATCCGGTTGTGAGATCTTGTGAAGTGTGCATTTTGTATCCTGCATGATTGCGTGTGGTCTGTGTGAATTTAAAGCGGACAGGAGGAAACGCGCAATCAGCAAACTTTAAACTTGTGATTTCAAACTATGCTGTGCTTTATGCATTTGCCCACTGTCATATTCATGTCATTTTTACTGTGTGCTGTATGTAAAATAACTGTTACCTTGGCTTTATTTGAATAATATGATTCCCACTGCACACAAACTAGCCAGAATACTGAGTGCCCTGTTAGTTACACTGTTTACATCCTTTCTAATTATATTTTTCTTGTTTATTTATTTGTGAAAAATACTTTGTCATCTAAAGTATAAGTGTGTTTATTGTACACATTTATTTTTTCATCCATTTTTCAAATGATTTCTTAATCCATTTTCAAATGATTTCTTAAAGGGGTCATATGTGATTTCAAGTTTTCCTTTCTCTTTGGAGTGTTACAAGCTGTTTGTGCATAGATAAGATCCCTGAAGTCGCAAAGACTAAAGTCTCAAACCCAAAGAGATATTCTTTATAAAAGTTAAGACTCGTCCACGCCCCCCTAAAACGGCTCGTTTAAACACACCCCCACGTGTCTACGTCATGGTGTGGGGAGATTTGTAAAACACTGCCCAAATGTATACGCAATGAAAGAGTACGTGATTTTTTTTATTTTTTATTTATTTTTTTTTTTCTCTCGCTGTAGTATTGTTGCTGCCGCCGACGCCATGTCCTGGAGACGCTGTGCTTTGTTGTGAAAGCGAAACTACATTGTTTGGACTTCCAAAAGAGGACACAACTAGAAATCAGTGGTTAACTTCTATTTACAAAACTCTTCCAGAACAGTTCAACCCAAATATTCGAGTGTGTGCAGTACATTTTAACGGAGGACTATTTCCTGAACCTGGAAGTAGCCTGCCAGTTATGCTCAGACTATTTCTATAAAGTGGGGCAATTCCAACTTTGCAAGGACCGTCTGGTGCTTCTGACTCACAGCCTGTAAGTATGTTTTCATAATTAAAGAATTTGCCACTGACTATTCAAACGCGAGTTTTGAGCAGTGTAGTGTAGTTGTTGTTTCTCTGATCACAAATGAAGACATGGTAATGTTTACGCGACGCGATGAAACGCAGCCCGTAAGAAGACAGTATAAGTCATTATAATCAGTAATTATGTCCCCACTGGATGCAACAAATGCCTCGTTTGTAATGGGTTTTATTGTTTTTGTGTCTTCGCGCTGGGACACGCATCACAATACGGTAAGGGGCATAACATTTCCATTTCACACATGAGGTATTCGGTCAATCACAACGCACTCAATAGCTGGCCAATCAGAGCACGCCTCGATGAGCTTTTGTAAAAAATCGTCACGTTTCAGAGAGGCGGGGCATAGAGGAGCAACAATAATGTACAGTTTGTGGAAAATGTTTTTTTTGAACCTTAAACCGCATAAACACATTGCATTACACCAAATACACAAAATAATGTTATTTTTAGCAACGTCATATGACCCCTTTAAATATTAATTAAAATAAATAAAATTATATCGGCCACCCTGCTTTCCAAGATATCGCATCGGCTGTCAAAAAACCAATATCGGTCGACCACTAATTGTGATGTCAATAAGGCTCACGCAAAATTAAAAAACAACAAAAACAACTTTGCCCTTCACTTTAGTAAATATTAAGATGTGAGAGAGAAATACTTGAGAGACAAACTCTCAAGCCTCATGCCACAGATTTATAGCTCTTTAGAAACCGATCAAATGCAGATATTACCATAAATCGCAGCACAATTAATTTTTCAGCTGCACAACCCTCAGAAACCAGCTACTGCCTTGTTTGATATAATTAAAGATGGCTCATTTACATGAATTTATATGTAATGTGTATAATGTTTTGGCAATATTGTGTGAACAATCATGCCAAAAAAGCACCTTTTAAATGGATAGTTGATCAAACTTGATAAGCCTACTTAAAATGAAAGGCATCATTTGTAGTATTGTGCATACTGCACTGTGTAAATATAGCCAGGAACATCCATAAATGAGAAGATGGAGAGTGAAAACTGCTTGATGTTAAAAAGTGCAATAAACTGGAAAAATAACAACCTTGTCTGTTCTGGCAATTATATTCTCATGAAACAGTCGCTTTTGTTTTAAGTGAATGTAAGCAGTTGGAAAAGAATCAGATGTGTGTCAATATCCTGCTCTTGACAGAATAGCTTTAGTAGCTCTAATGAGAATATATATATATATATATATATATATATATATTTCACACAGTCAAGACTATGCAGGCATTTTATTTTTTGATTGTCTGTATTGCTTGAATGCTGCTGTTAAATGGACTTACTGTACTTGGAAAAAACTTATCTTTCATATATTGTATTGCTTTTGGCTGGATTTGGTGTGATGGACATCATGGCAGAAGCAGGCCAGAATACATAAGCATGAAACATGCAAAAGTGGAAAAACACATAAAACCACTTTGTCCAAACACAAGAAAGGAAAATGTTTGATTAGTACAGATTATGTATGCATTTTACTGCCAAGTGTGATCCCATTGGTTCAAGGAACTTTCAATTAGTACTGTTTAGCACCTGATCACAATTCCTGTAAAATCCAATGATGATGGTATGATTTATGTTTGTTGTTACAATGACATTTAAATAGTCATGAATTAATCATGTTATAATTCTTACGCTCAATCTATTTTACATTAAAACTTTACAATGGACTTTTTTTTTTTTTAAACTTTTCATGCCTTTATTAGCTTGCCAGTTTACTGTATCAATGTTTGTTGGTTAGAACAGCATTTTATAATTAAATCCAACTTTACTCTTGACACATCATGTATCATTTGAAAGATTTGATAACTATTTGTTGACTACTTGGTTGTTACAAAATGAAATATACAGTTATAATGGAGGATGGGTGTCATACCTTTCTTGGTATAATGCCTAATCAGATATGTCAGGTATTTAATTCTTAGTTTTGCATAAACCTCACAGATTATATATATATATATATATAAAATAATAATTTTCAGATAAAATTTTGAAAAGTTTTGACATCCATTTTTATTTATTTTGCATTTGTATAACATCTAATTCTTGATTGATAATACTTAATAATATTCCAAAGAATTCACAAATTACAACCACAAAGTTGACTATTTTATGTTTAAAAGGGACACAACGGCTCTTTGTATTTTATGCACTTTCTTTGTGCTTTAGTATTACTATGGCATTACTATCAATGATCGCTGATAACAACTAAAAAAATAATAATAAAAAAAAAGGTCGAGACCTGATTCTTTAAGGCTTTTTCTCACATTCTTTGACCCGTCATGGCACTTGTAGGCATCAATTGTGAATTTTATCAAATGAATGTATCTGTTTGTTTGGCAACATATGGATGAACTTTACATGTAATTTAAAGTGGTAATATGATGTGATTTTCTTGATTTCCTTTTCTTTAGTGTGTTATGTAGCTGTTTGTGCATGTATAAGATCTGCAGAGTTACAAAGCTCAAAGTCTCCACAGAAGGATTTATTCTGTCTAAAAGAGAAGGCTGATCCAGACCGGGCTAAAACGCCTCATTCAAACATGCCCCCACATGTCTACGTCACGATCATAGACTGTAAAAAAAGATAGACAACCCACCTTCACTCACTTCCATTGACGAAAAGTGAAGCCGCCATTGTCCCAATAGTGGCGCTGCGTCCCGCCCACACTCCCGCTGAGTTTATCGCAAGCACGCCCCTGACTCTTTTTTTTTTTTTTTTTAAATTGGCCTGACTGCTCCAATATTTGTCTGTTGATTGCCGTATAAGAGGCTTGTGTCAAAAGGTAAATACAACTCCAATCTCTTCCTGAAGATCCTGAAAAATTCCATTGGCACCTTAGTTCACTCAGAGAATCAATCAATCAATCATGACATCACACTCCCGTTTTTACAGCATCACATAACTAACTTAAACCAAACTTATTTTTAAAATGAACACTTGAACTTACATCAGCGTGATAAAATCTACATCAAATGACAAACCATGTTTGAAAACGAAATATTTGAAGTGAAATTTAATTTAGTTTGTCTCACATCCCATTAGATTACATAGGGGGTTTATGACCTATACTGGGACCAGCCACCTGGGGGCGACCGAAACGCAATGGCTTCACTTGAGGACTAGTGCGGCACACTTGGTCACGATGTGGAAATATTTGCATAATGCAGCCCAAATGTTCACGCAAAGAAAGAAGGCGTGGTTTCAGTAACAGCAGTAGTGTTGATGCAGCCATGTCAGGGAGATGCTGTGCGTTTCTATGCAAAAGCACTTTATTTGGCCTTCCGAAAGTAGATGCAATTAATAATCATTGGTTAAGATTTGTTTACAACACAACAGAACAGCACAACCCAAATGTTCGAATTTGTGCAACGCATTTTATGGATGACCGTCTCGTGAACCTAGGAGAGTACAAGGCTGGCTGTGCACAAAGGCTATTTCTAAAAAGAAAAAGGATCAATTCTTTTACTTTGCTATGACAATCTGGCACTTCTGAATCACCGACTGTATGTATGTTTTGTTATTAGTTTAAGTATTTGCTATCGACTGTTCAAATGCGGAGTTTTGTGTAGTGTAGTGTAGAGTAACGCATCGTGTGTGGGTGAGGGGAACAGGGTCACATCACAGCGGAGTGTACAGCCAGAGCCGGTGTTGTACCAAATTCTGACCCCCGCCAGATTACTACCCCCCTAGTATTAGTAGGTTAAGGGTTAGGTGTGGGGGAGGGGTTAGGATTAGGGGTGGGGTTAGGATTAGGCAATCAGGTAGCGATTTCAATGAGAGGAGGTAATAATTTGGCAGGGGTTGAAAATGGACACAACACCAGCACCGATGAGGGGGCAAAAACAAAACAAAAAAAACATGTGGCCCATTCACGTATTTGTCAGACCGTAAACAAACCCGCTACTACTACAACTATTAGAATACTGGGTTCACACAGATGACAGGTCAGTGGAATATATATATATATATATATATATATATATATATATATTTTTTTTTTTTTTTTTTTTTTTTTTTATAAAGTGTAAAGTGCAAGGTCTAGAGACGTGTTTTTAGAAGCTGAATTTGTTTGAACTTGAGCGCCGTGTTTTAGAATATTATGCACGAGAATGATGGATCATGCGCGAGAGGCTGCTATAAAGACCTTAGACGAGAGCGCAGCATTCAAAGACGTCAAGTAGTGCATTTACAGTCAGGTCCATAAATTTTGGGACATCGACACAATTCTAACATTTTTGGCTCTATACACCACCACAATGGATTTCAAATGAAACGAACAAGATGTGCTTTAACTGCAGACTGTCAGCTTTAATGTGAGGGTATTTATATCCAAATCAGGTGAACGGTGTAGGAATTACAACAGTTTGCATATGTGCCTCCCACTTGTTAAGGGACCAAAAGTAATGGGACAATTGGCTTCTCAGCTGTTCCATGGCCAGGTGTGTGTTATTCCCTCATTATCCCAATTACAATGAGCAGATAAAAGGTCCAGAGTTCATTTCAAGTGTGCTATTTGCATTTGGAATCTGTTGCTGTCAAGATGAGATCCAAAGAGCTGTCACTGTCAGTGAAGCAAGCCATCATTAGGCTGAAAAAACAAAACAAACCCATCAGAGAGATAGCAAAAACATTAGGCGTGGCCAAAACAACTGTTTGGAACATTCTTAAAAAGAAGGAACGCCCCGGTGAGCTCAGCAACACCAAAAGACCCGGAAGACCACGGAAAACAACTGTGGTGGATGACCGAAGAATTCTTTCCCTGGTGAAGAAAACACACTTCACAACAGTTGGCCAGATCAAGAACACTCTCCAGGAGGCAGGTGTATGTGTGTCAAAGTCAACAATCAAGAGAAGACTTCACCAGAGTGAATACAGAGGGTTCACCACAAGATGTAAACCATTGGTGAGCCTCAAAAACAGGAAGGCCAGATTAGAGTTTGCCAAACAACATCTGTGAAGGCTTTTTTAGTTCTGGAACAACATCCTATGGACAGATGAGACCAAGATCAACTTGTACCAGAGTGATGGGAAGAGAAGAGTATGGAGAAGGAAAGGAACTGCTTATGATCCTAAGCATACCACCTCATCAGTGAAGCATGGTGGTGGTAGTGTCATGGCGTGGGCATGTATGGCTGCCAGTGGAACTGGTTTTCTCTTGTATTTATTGATGATGTGACTGCTGACAAAAGCAGCAGTATGAATTCTGAAGTGTTTCGGGCAATATTATCTGCTCCTATTCAGCCAAATGCTTCAGAACTCATTGGACGGCGCTTCACAGTGCAGATGGACAATGACCCAAAGCATACTGCAAAAGCAACCAAAGAGTTTTTAAAGGGAAAGAAGTGGACTGTTATGCAATGGCCAAGTCAATCACCTGACCTGAATCCGATTGAGCATGCATTTCACTTGCTGAAGACAAAACTGAAGGGAAAATGCCCCAAGAACAAGCAGGAACTGAAGACGGTTGCAGTAGAGGCCTGGCAGAGCATCACCAGGGATGAAACCCAGTGTCTGGTGATGTCTATGCGTTCCAGACTTCAGGCTGTAATTGACTGCAAAGGATTTGCAACCAAGTATTAAAAAGTGAAAGTTTGATTTATGATTATTATTCTGTCCCATTACTTTTGGTCCCTTAACAAGTGGGAGGCACATATGCAAACTGTTGTAATTCCTACACCGTTCACCTGATTTGGATGTAAATACCCTCAAATTAAAGCTGACAGTCTGCAGTTAAAGCACATCTTGTTCGTTTCATTTGAAATCCATTGTGTTGGTGTATAGAGCCAAAAATGTTAGAATTGTGTCGATGTCCCAATATTTATGGACCTGACTGTACATTGAAATGCAATGGAAAAGTACAGCAGTGGAATGGAAAAAATGCCTTCTGAGTGAATGACCCTACTATAGCTACTTAGCAAATACAGATGGCAGAGTATTGAATAAAACAAAATCGCATTGCAACCAAATTCAAAAATCTGACATCCAGGAAATAAATGTCATAGGCAGCAGTTTTACGTAGGGCTGCTCGTGTAACAGAGGATTTTATTTAGTTTTATTGTGAATTCCTATGAATACAGCAACGGTTAATTTCATGTTGTACTGGTGCCCTTGTGTGGTTTGTGTAAGAACTGCAGGCAGATAAAATGTTCGGTAAGACAGGAGATGATGCAACACAGCAGTTGCAATGTGTACTGCACGCTGTGGGTGGGTATGCTTGTGCTCCATCTCAATTTAGTTTATATATATACAGTGGGTACGGAAAGTATTCAGACCCCCTTCACTTTTTTCAATTTTGTTATGTTGCAGTCTGATACTACAATTGTTTAAATTCTTTTTTTTTTCTCATTACTCTACACTCTGTCCTTTATAATGACAAAGTGAAAACAGAATTTTAGAAATGTTTGTAAATTTATTAAAAAGAAAAAACTGAAATATCACATTTACATAAGTATTCAGACCCTTTACTCAGTACTTAGTTGAAGCACCTTTGGCAGCAATTACAGCCTCGAGTCTTTTTGGGTATGATGCAACAAGCTTTGCACAACTGGATTGGGGGAATTTCTGCCATTCTTCTTTGCAAATCCTCTCAAGCTCGGTCAGGTTGGATGGGGACCGTCTGTTGACAGCCTTTTTCAGGTCTCTCCAGAGATGTTCGATAGGGTTCAAGTCAGGGCTCTGGCTGGGTCACTCTAGGACATTCACAGAGTTGTCCCTAAGCCACTCCTGTGTTGCCTTGGCTGTGTGCTTAGGGTCATTGTCATGTAAGAAGGTGAACCTTCGGCCCAGTCTGAGGTTTTGAATGCTCTGGACTGGGTTTTCATTAAGGCTATCTCAATATTTTGGTGCATTGAGCTTTTCTTCTGCTCTGATGAGTTCCTCAGTCCCTGCCGCTGAAAAACAGCCCAACAGCATGAGGCTGCTACCACCACACTTTACTTTTGGGATGGTACTCTGCAGGTGATGAGAAGTGCCGGTTTCCTTCAAACATGATGCTTAGAATTGAGGTTCATCAGACCAGGTAATCTTGTTTCTCAGAGTCTGAGGGTCCTTTAGGTGCTTTATTGCAAATTCCAAGTGTGTTTTCATGTGTCTTCACTGAGGAGAGGATTGAGTTTGGCCACACTGCCATAAAGCCCAGATCGGTGGAGTGTTGCAGTGATGTTTGTCCTTCTGTAGGTTTCTCCATCTGCATATATGATCATGGAGCTCAACTAGAGTGACCACCAGGTTCTTGGTCACCAGTCTAGACAAGCCCCTTCTCCATCAATTGCTCAGCTTGGCTGGGGACCAGCTCTTGGAAGAGTCCTGGTTGTGCCAAACTTCTTCCATTTGAGAATTATGGAAGCCACTGTGCTCTTGGGAACCTTCAGTGCAGCAGAATTTTTTTTGTAGCCTTCCTCAGATCTGTGCCTCAATACAATCCTGTGTCTGAGCTCTGCAGGCAGTTCCTTTGACCTCGTGGCTTGGTTTTCGCTCTGATATGCATTATCAGCTGTGAGGCCTTTTACAGAGAGGTGTGTGCCTTTCCAAATCATGTCCAATCAATTTAATTTACCACAGGCGGACTCCAATCAAGGTGTAGAAACATCTCTGCAATGATCAAGAGACATGGGAGGCACCTGAGCGAAATTTCAAGTGTTGTTGCAAAGGGTCTGAATACTTATGTAAATGTGATATTTCAGTTTTTTCTTTTTAATAAATTTACAGGCATTTCTAAAATTCTGTTTTCACTTCATCATTATGAGGTACAGAGTGTAGATTAATGAGAAAAAAAATGAATTTAAACAATTGTAGTATCAGGCTGCAACATAACAAAATTGAAAAAAGTGAAGGGGGTCTGAATACTTTCTGTACCCACTGTATATATATTATTTCAATTATATGGCAAAATAATTTGAGTTTTCAAGTATTTGATGTTTATGATTTAGTTAAGGTAATATTTTGACCATGTAATTTGACTATGAACGTATATTTTATAAGTTATTTGACCGTTTGTGAACTCTCGTTAGAAAGGCCACGATGTTAATTTTATTTTACATTTTATTTAGGTCACTTATGCCTGCAGCAAAGCAACTACTAAAAGGGTGATTTATTTCACTTTACAGGTGTCTTTTTGTATGTTTTTGTTTATTATTACTATTGTTATATGTAAAGTGTGGTCGCGTGTTACGATGTTGTTATGACGCAACACAGGAGTTGCAATGTGTACTGCACGCTCTGGGTCACTTTATGCCTACAGCAAAGCAACTACTAAAAGGGTGATTTGACTTAATTTTACAGCCTACAGTAAAGAAAAAGAAAGATTTACACCAGCCAGCATTGTGTCCGAGCTTTTATTGGAGGGGGGGTTCAGACAGAGATTGAGTCCATCATACAGAGCGGTGTCTTATCGGATGCCGGTGGTGTTCGTGCAAGTCACATCGTAGAGTCCGTCACACTCGATCATGACAAAAATCATAATCACGATTATTTTGGTCAATATTGTAATTACGATTATTTAACACGATTACGAGTGGGCCATATAAGCAAAACCCTTTTTTTTTTTTTTTTTTTTTTTTAAATGCAAGACTAAAGTATTCAGTTAAGTCTACTACAGAAATTGAATAATCTAATGTAAAATAAAACAGTCTTCACTGTAAGAATTAAACTTCCTTTGTTTCTTATTAAAGCTACAAAAGTCCTTCTGTCAAAAGCAGTGAGTGATTTTGTCTTTGTCTTTTGTTATTTCATTGATATTAAGCACACAGTCGGCAGCGGGAATATAATCCGCTATCACTTTAAGAATCACACTGATCCAATTTACTGTTACACATGTATTTTCGTTATCAACAGTTTACATTCATTTAGTACAGACCCGACGAAGCTTAACGTGAATATTCACTAAGCGCCGCATTTTGACACACTTTTGCGTGTATTTGAGCGTTTAGGCGTGCACCTTGAGCTAAAAGTTTACTTTACATGTCTGTATTCTGTTAGTCTCTGAGCGCAAGCCTCCCAAGGAACAGCTCAACTTCTCTTTCGCGCTTTTAAAAACATGAATAAATGTAATCAACTTTAAATCAACCACATCCCATTTTGCAAAAGTCACGTTACATAATTTTACGGAGTTGCACATGAAAATGGGCTTTATGGAGGAGCGAAAGCGCACTGCTGGAAAGGGGGTGGAATGGGGTGCAATAACCATTTTATCTCGATTATTGTATTTTCATAATCGTTGGAGGCCAAAATCGAAATTGAAACTGAATTTTGATTTAATTGCACAGCCCTAGTTTTACCACAAATATGGACAAGTGATACCACCACAACCACAAAAAATACTTAATTGTGTCTACTTTACAATGAAACACAAACTCATTGCGACCGATTTAACAGATGCATCATTTTAAGTTAGAACAACTCGAACCGCAACAAACAGTAACAATACAGTGAAATAGTCAACTAACTAAGATCATTTAGCCCTCTATCAAACATTAAAAAATTATTTCATCATACCTTTAGCTTACTCAGTAGTGCTGCATTCTTAGTTGAACCGCTTGCGTGGGAAGTTTGTGTCAGACGTAACAATTAGGCTAAAATGCGACTTTGTGAAATGGACTGTCCTAAATTGTTGCTATGGTAGCATCATATTAATGCTAGAAAGCTTATGCATTTGACAACTGTTTTTTTTTTTTTTTTTTTAAATAAACCATTATATTTCATAATTAAAATGGTGCCGGCCCTGTGTACAGCCTATCAGAAATCATAGCGTGTCAGCTGTCTTAACTGTGGCTTGTGTACTGCAAATACATACGAGCATCATCACTGTCTGTCATGCGACTCTGTTCCCCTTTTGGGCTTGAACTGATGGTAAAACTAAGGACATTATTAACTGTCTTTATATTTACTTTGAAAGTTGAAGCTCACGATTATGGTAAGGGGCATTACATTTACAAGCATTATGATTGTGGTGTTCAGTCACTCACAATGCACTGGGTCAGCTGGCCAATCAGAGCAGACTGTGCTTGTTGGAAGGAGGGGTTTTGTAGAAAACGATGTGTTTGAGAGAGCGGGCATAGGGGAATTACAATAATGTACAGTATTTGAAAAATAATGTTTTTTGTTTTTTTTTAAACATTAAAGCATGTCAACTTATTCAAATACACAAAATAATGATCTTTATAATAGCATCATATGACCCCTTTAATGAATATGAAAATGACCAAGTCATTAATCACCCCTCCCAAAACGGCAGCCATCGCACTGCCTGTGTGAGCTGGTTTAAGCTCATGAGGCAACGATATGTTCTACCTTACAAATCCACAAATCACAAGGTAATTTTTGGTGCACATTACCCGTTTTGTGTTCCTAATTCATGACAAGCACTTTTCTCACGTTCTTTGCCCTGTCCTGGCACATGTACGGATCGATTGAGTATTTTAACAACTGAACGTTTATTTGGCCACATATGAATGGAATATGCAGGTAATTAGTACGAAAATTAGCTCAAGTCATTAATCAATCCTCCCCCTCTTACCAAAATGGCAGCCGTTGCACCGCCTGCTTGAGCGAAGTAGGTTTAAGTTCACGAGGCAAATATATGTTCTACCATACAAATCACACAGTGATTTTTGGTGCACATTATTACCCATTTTGTGTTCTTAATTCACGACAACTCACTCAGCTGCTGTTTGCGGACAGGCGTCTCGACAGCCTTCCTTTGAGGGGTCCTCGCTAGGTGGAGACACGATTCTTCAAGGCTTATTTCTGACGTTTTTTGCCCCGCCATGGCACTTGTACGCATCGGTCGAGTATTTCAACAACTAAACGTTTATTTGGCCACATATGGATGGAATATGCTGGTAATTAATACGAAATTTCCTAAAATAGTATTATAACAGTTATATAGGAGCATGGGTGCCACCCAGTGGATTTTGTTGGTACTACACCTCAGGGGTCCTCTGTAGGTGGAGACCCTATTCTTTTCTCTATTTTATATTTTAATTGATGTAATGACCGCGATAGATAGTCGTAAGTAAATATTAAATAGAGCCATAATAAATGTAAATATGAAATAACATTAAATGTATGAAGATAGAAGTATAAAGAATCCCAACAGGTTTGCATGTTTAGTCATTTATATCAAAAGGTGCAAAACAAGTACAAACAAGATGTAAATTAATGAGAAATGTGCATTTTGTCAGTTTGAACAAGAAACACTGCTTCACCAAAAAATAGGAGTCTGTTACAATGGTGGATTATGCATTCAAAGTGACTTATCTAAATTTTTCTTCTTTAGTAAATTAATATTTTATACATATTTTCTTCAATAAAATGTCAACACATGACACTTAAAACAATTAAACAACACAATATATACATATATCAACCACAAAACTTGATGTATACACATTTACAAAAATGATTGGCAATCTGTCATCTCTCTAACACACTCATTCACTTTCTCCAGGACATCAAGTTCAACTTTGTGACCCACATTTACATTTAGATTGAAACCATCCTGGATGACTTGAAAGGCATGAAACCAGACCTGGTGGGGGTTCTGGTTCCAGAGATAAAATACACGGGACCCACATTAAGGGTGTATTCACCTGTCTTGTTTGGTTTGATTGAATCAAACTCAAGTTCGCTTCCCCATTTGGTCCGGATCTTTTGGGCAGGTGTGAATACAGCAATCGCACTCGGGTGCGGACCAAACAACTTGTACCGAGACCCAGCTGAAGAGGTGGTCTCGGTCCACTTCCAAATGAACTCTGGTACGGCTGAATGGATGAACCAATGAATGGATGACCTTACCACACGTCTGTGGTGTTCCATCCATATAAGCTGTGCATGCGCTGCATACCCAGGCCGTCTGAGAGAATGAGTTCACGGGCTAATTAATATAAACATGATTATAAGTTGATCCCTTGTCATTTGAGATATGACTTAAAGCTTAATAAAGTGTTGGGAATAAGTATGTAAAATTATTTATTTGAAAACAATGGTAATTTTCTGTAAATCTACGTTAGCGATGGAAGTGGATTCTCCGCAGCTTTGGTGCCTCCCCAGATAAATGACATCTGGCCCAGTTCTGGCCCACATACCACGTGGATGACTCAACCTGAGTCTGGCTGACAGAAGTCTGCCACAACTGGACCGAATCTGGGCCACATCTCACAAATGGCACGGGCAACATCTGGCCCAGATTCGACTGACAAAAGTCAGCAAAAACTGGGCGAGATCTGGGCCACATGTTGCATGACTTCTGGGTTAGATATGCCCCACATCTCCTCCTTGCTAGATAACATCTAATAATTAAAATACTCATATTCTAAATCAAATTATTAAAACATAAGAATTAGATAAATACAGATATTTAAGACCGAGAATTCAGATAATTAATAATATACACAAATATAGATATAATATAAATAGTTAAATATTTATAAATGCATATACATAAAGAAATCCATAAGTATATACGTTCAACCATTCTCACTGAACTGACATTGTTGAACAGAGGAATATAACAAATTTATGGAAGAGGTCTGAGAAGTAGAAAATTCAATTCAATAGTTTGATAACTAACTCGCCAGGGCAAAAGTCCATAGAAAACATCAATCCTGAAGGGTGAAGAGAGAACGAGTCCGTTAAACTGGCAGGGGTCAGAACCAGACAGCAGTCCTTAGAAAACAGATCCAGAGGGCAATTCAGGAACAAGATCAGAGCCAAAAAGCAGTCCAATACCAACAACCTGGAGAGAGAAGACAACATCTTAAGGGTGCTGTAATTTTTTGACTATATTAAAGCATAAAAATATAGTATGTTTGCAGATATTTAGGAAACATGCCAAGTTTTGTTCCTCCAAAAACACTGCAACAGCCAGTTATTCTGATTTGAAATGTGTTCTTTTATTATTTTTATTTTTTTATTGAGAACAAGGAACAAATAAGACAATACAATTTCCATACATTCTTTGGAGTATAGTTTTACACTTATCCTCAATGGTATGTGTACAAAATCCATTTATCCCAATACTTAAAACATTTTTCCAAGTTAAGTCTTTATTTCCAATCTTTTTCTTTTATTTTTACATAGAACAGTAGAACAGAAATTAAAAAACAAAAATAAAAATTACCCAAAAAACAAAAAAAAAGAAAAGAAAAAAAAAAAGGTACAATGTACATTCAGTACAGATCTTCAGCAGGAGTGTTCTCCACAAAGGTTAGAAAAGGTTGCCAAGTATTAAAGAATCTCTTATTTGACCCTTTCATAGAGCATCGGAGCTTTTCCAATTGTATGTTATACATAACATCTTTAATCCAGTGTTTGTATGTTGGAGGCGAAGAGTCTTTCCATTTATATAAAATTAACCTCCTTGCTAGAAGTGAACAAAAAGCAATAACATCAGACTGGGATCTGCTTAGATTATAGTCTTGAGTGACAACTCCAAATATTGCTGTCAGCATGGTCGGAACAATAGTTTTGCTAAACATTTTAGAAAAGGTCTCAAAAATTGAACCCCAATATTCTAGCAATTTCTGACATGACCAAAACATATGATATAGAGTGGCACGTGCTTGCTTACATCGGTCACATGTAGGATTCACATCGCTTTTAATCTTTGCCAGTCTGTCCTTAGACCAATGAAGACGATGTACAATTTTAAACTGAACAATCGTGTGTCTAAGGCTAATAGAGGAAGAATGTATTCTCCAAATTGCTTCCTCCCAAGCATCGTCTGATATTTGGTCCTCCATTTCTTTTTCCCATTTTTGTTTTAAAGTTTCTAAGGTAGCCAGATTATGTAGATTAAGTAGTGCATAGACTTTGCTAATGGACTGTTTTTCTCCACACCTATGCTCGAGAATAGAATCAATGAGGGACCGATGAGGACAACTGGGGAAACAGTTTGAATTTGATGATACAAAGCTTCTAAACTGCAAATACCTATAAAAGTGTGTGTTAGGAATAGCAAATCTCTGGACTAATTGCTCTAGGAGGCAAATGTGTCATCCAAATACAAATTATACAATGACCTAATACCATTTTTTGACCATATATCAAATGCTGCATCTGTCATAGATGGAGTAAATATGTGGTTCTGTGCTACAGGTGAGGCAAGCGGGAGATCATTAAGTGCAAAATGACGTCTAAACTGGTACCAAATTTTGATAGAATGTAACACAACTGGGGAGAGTGTAAATTTAGATAAAGGGTGCGCCAACGGCAACCTAGAACACAATACTGACAGTGGGTTGTATTGAATGGATGATTTCTCTATCTCTGCCCAGCTGGCCGTCTCATCTTCCTCCAGCAGGTATAGAATTGCCCTAATATTTGCTGACCAGTAATAGTACAGAAAATTTGGAAGTGCAAGACCTCCTAAACTGTAGGGTCTTTGTAATATTTTATCCACTACCCTAGGACGCTTTTTATTCCAAATAAAACTTATAATTTGAGCATTTAAATTACGAAAGAAAGATTTAGTGAGAAATATTGGTAAACATTGGAAAATATATAAAAACTTGGGCAAAACAGTCATCTTAATGATGTTAATCCTTCCACCTAGGGAGAGATGCAAGGAGTCCCATCTTTCCAAATCCTGCTTCAAATTGTCAAAAAGAGGTTGATAGTTGGCTTTATAAAGATCTTTAAAGTTATGTGTAAAGCAAACTCCCAGATATTTAAACTTTATCCTACTAATCTTAAAGGGGATTGAAGAGGGGGGCATATCTGAAATTGTGGAGCCAATTGGCATTAGTTCGCTCTTTTGGTAATTAGGTTTATAGCCAGACAGCTGGCCAAATTCATTGAGTAAGTTTAATAAATTTGGAAGACTTGAGGATGGGTCAGAGATATACAACAACATATCGTCAGCATATAAGGATACTTTATGCTCTAGATTACCCCTCCACACTCCTCCAATATTAGCAGATAACCTTAATGCTATGGCTAGGGGTTCAATTGCGATTGCAAAGAGGAGTGGCGATAGGGGACAACCCTGCCTAGTACCGCGCTTCAGTTCAAAAAAAGGTGATATGTTATTATTAGTACGTACTGCAGCCAAAGGGGCCGAATATAAAAGTTTTATCCAAGAAATAAAGTTAGATCCGAAACCAAACTTTTCAAGAGTAAAGAACAGAAAATCCCATCTCACCCGGTCAAACGCCTTTTCGGCATCAAGCGATAAAATGGCTTCTGAAGTACCAGACGGAGAAGAGCTATAAAGTATATTTGCAAGACGTCGGGTATTAAAAAAAGAATATCGATTCTTGATAAAGCCCGTTTGATCAGGTGAAATAACCGCTGGAAGAACATCTTCCATTCGTCGGGCCAGGACCTTGGTTAATATCTTAGCATCAGTATTCAGGAGTGAAATTGGGCGGTATGAGCTACATTCTAAAGGATCTTTCTCCTTTTTAAGACGCATAGTACACGGTAAAGATTGAGATGATAAAGATTCTTCAAAGACAGACAATAATAATGGAGAAAGTTGAGAACAGAACTTTTTAAAGAATTCAGTTGGGTATCCATCTGGACCTGGAGTTTTGCCAGTCTGCATACCCCCAACTGCCGCTTCTATTTCTGAAATCGTAATTGGTGAGTCTAACTGCACTGTTTTTTCTGGGTCTATCAATGGAATATCCATTCTACTAAAAAAACTTTCTAAAGTTGACGGTTCAGAAGGTGGGTCCGAGGAGTATAACGATTGGTAAAATTTATAAAAACAAGAATTAATTTCTGTACTGTCTGTATGCTTTATGGCTTGATCATCGCATATCTCAGAGATAACATGAGGAACTGATTGCTGTCGCAACTGGTGAGCCAGCAGTTTCCCAGCCTTTTCCCCATTCTCATAAAAATTACACCTCAATTTAGAAATAAGATATTCAGCTTGTTTAATTGCCAGCAAATTGAATTCGGTTTGTAATAGCATCCGTTGTTTAAGTCCTGCTGGAGATGGTGAACTACTATTCAAAGAGTCAAGTTCTAATATCTGTTCTGTCAATTTCTTTAGTTGATTCTTTCTAATTTTATTCTGACCTACACAAAACGAAATTATTTGGTCTCTAAGGTACGCCTTCAACGCTTCCCATATAGTTGACACAGACATTCCCGGGGTCATATTTACACTAAGAAAAGAGTCTATTTCAGAAGCAATATAACTCACAAACGTCTCGTCTGAGAGGAGAGCGGAATTAAATCTCCATGGACGATAGTTTGGTTCTTTAGTAGCAATACGTACTGTCATAGCTAGCGGACCGTGGTCTGAAATAATTATGGCTTCATAATCGCATTTTATAACTGATGACAGAAGGCTTGTGTCTATAAAAAAGTAATCTATTCGTGAATAGGAGTTATGTACCGGGGAGAAAAAAGAGTAGGCCCGGGTGGTAGGGTTGTGAAATCTCCAAACATCAGCTATTCCGTATGTTTTAAGAAAATTCTGGATCGTATGCGCTGATTTAGACAGTGAAACAGTTCTAGATGCACTACAATCCAGAGCGGGGGAAAGGACACAATTAAAGTCACCGCCAAGGATCAGATGATGCGTTACCATATTAGGCATTTTTGAGAAAAAATTACTAAAAAAAAAGGTGATCGTCCCAATTTGGGGCGTAAATATTGGCTAAAATAACAGGGAGCCCGTATAAATGCCCCACCACAATTAGGAAGCGCCCGGCCGGATCAGACTCAACACTGGTTACTACAAACTGTAGATTTTTACTGAGAATTATCGCCACACCTCTTGCCTTAGATTTAAAGTTGGAATGAAATGAACTACCGCAGTATGCATCTATCAAATTCTGTGTGTTCTGTTGTGCTCATTTGTTTTGATTTCTGCACGAGTCTCTCACACACACTCATTCAGGCTGTGCAAGCCTCATCTGGCACAACATAAATACATTATCAGTCGCCGTAAGTGTGACGTCAAAACAGAATAGCTTGGAAACGGCAGATTGACCGGTCCGGGGCCGGGGCCGGTCATGCAGAAAACCAGCTAATTCCGGTCCCTGGCTGATCAATCGGTGCATCTTTAGTTTACATACATCTACCTACCGCATCAGCCACCACGTTGTCTTTGCAGCCATACAACCTTGACATTAGACATGTCTGAGGCAAACACAAACTCCAGTGCATAAGACACTGATTAATGTTGCGCATTGAATTAAAAAAAGGTAAGAGGATTAGGGGTGTGTGCAAATAGTCGAATGTTTGATCTGCAATTATTATTTGAAAAATAAAAACACTGCCGGCTGTAAATGCAGGTAATCCATGATCAATCCAAAGCATACAAAGTAGAAGTGTGTTATAACTAAATGCACTGGGTGGTGCTGTGGAGCGGGTAAAAAAACTTGATTGTATTTGATCACAGAATGTCACCTTGCAAAGTTTGGAATTACTTTGATAAAAATGATCTTACAAAATGGAATTACTTTTGATCAAATGAATCAGTGCAGTGTTAATGTCACGACATTTTTTCACCGACGAAAACGAGACGATAACGAAACAAATTCTAGACATTTTCGTCAACAAATAAAAATGAGATGAAAATGTTAAGGAGGGACAATTTGGGAAGAGATTCATTCAGAATGAATCTGCTGCGTGGTTAGGAGGTTAGATGTGTACATTTGAACTGTACCATAGCCTATTGATCTATCTGGTGGGACACAAGCTGGCATACATTTTCAAAACGTTCAAAAATGTCAATATCTGGGAGTAAGAAAAGAGCAGACATATGGATAAACTCTGATTTTGTGACAGCCGTGATCAAAATGGGTATTTGGCCTTTGGAACTAATGATACACTTCAAATAAAGATTGTATTTGTTACATGTTGCCAGTAGGTGGCGAACAGTGGCTGTTAAATGATGTCTGAATCATTCCTTCAAGAGATTCAAAAACTGGACAAAACAAGTCTATTTCAAATGATTTTTTACATAATGAATTAAATTAATGTTTCAAATAGACTCATTAATAACATTTTAGACATTTATAAATAGACTCATAACATCAAATAAAACATTTTGTCAGAAACTCAAGTAAATTACATATTTTGTGTGTTGGTTGTCTAATGTTTTGTTTTCAGAATCATGGGAGAATCATAGCTTGAAAATACATAGGCTAATATATCTGGTATCTAACTAATATCAGTAGTACTGTTTCTAATATTAAAACAACTCCTTTTGTTTCGTTGCCGCGATCCATGTATATAACCATCGGTATTTCATTGAAAAGAAGACCATGTTCTTGTTCCTTTGAGAAGTGGTTTTATTTAATTTTAATATAAAGGCATGTTGTGTGTCACAGCAGTTAATTCTGTCTATCGTGATAAAACCTTACGGTTTTCTCGATTGCTTAAACACATTTCTTGAAGTTATGGCTCTTTTTTGCGAAATTCTAAACACAAATCCATAACTTCTAACTCAATTCCCCAAACTTGCTATATTCAGGTCAAAAGGAAGCTCTTCACTCAAAACAACTCAATCTTGCTGAAAAACCAAACTTTGCTCTAAGACATGACACACAAAGAGTCAAAAACACACACACTACAACACAGTTTTACACACTGATGAGAAATTCAAAACAATACTACAAAAACCCGTAATAAGTGGTGCTCCCCAAATGCTTTATTCCTCAATTTAATGTTCTGTAGAGTACAGTACAAAACAGCAAACAACAAAAATAATTATTCTGCCCCAGTATCCCGTCTTTGGTCTGGAACAGGCCAAAGAACCTCTTCAACATCACAGGCTATACTGGCCCTGGCCAGACAGCGGGGGTAAAATCCTCTCGCATGCCTGATGTCCTTGTGTCACTGTTCACAAACAAGATATGCAAAATGCTTAGTCATGTTGTCAATATAACAGTGCACTCTGTTAGTATTACCTGATGTAAACTATGGCAACAGTTTGGATGATAGTTACTGTACTGAAATGCAGAAGGCTGCACTTCTTATGTATGCCATATATCCATTTCAAAAGTATGAATTTACACATTACTGTATGTGGGATATTGATTGAAAAAGACTGGATATGACTCACAGTTACACTTTTACTAGTGGTCTGATCAAGAAAAAAAAATTACAGTTTTTCTCAATTGCTAACACACAATTCATGAAACAATTCACCATTTTCTCACAACTATAAACACAATCTCAAAACTATACACCAACTTGCACAAACCTCAAACTTCCAGGTCAAAAACAAATATTCTAGTCAAAAGCATATTATCTTCAGTCAAAATCAAACTTTGGCCTCAGATGATGCACAAACCTGCCAAATACACAGACTATTCCACTGCCTAGAGAACACTAGTGAGATCAATTCAAAACACTGTTACTAAAACCTCCTTTTGGGAAACAGGAATCCTTTTGTTAGTCAATGTCTACTACAGTATACAACATAAATAGAGGGGTGCAGATACAGTAAAATTCAGAAATAAACTTTAAGAAAAGTTTACTTTCATTACACTACTGTAAAGAGATCTTACAGTAGATGAAAAGCACTAGAGAAAATTTCAAAGACCAAACGATTGAATATACAGTAAACACACATTGGAATATACAGTACTGTCAGTTACTTTACAGAAATAAATAAATAATGAATAAATAAATTCATTCAGCATCCTCTGTGAAACTGCATTACAGTATTGGTAGTATCCTTATTTGTTATAGCAGTTTCTTAGTCATCTGACAAAAGACTTCTCTGCCTCCCCTAGATAGTTGTCTCTCAGTTCTGCACAAATAGAGTACATGAAAGGACTACTTGGCTACAAATCAATTACGTAAACAGTAATGAGTTTGAGGGTGTACAATTTATACTCCAGTATTTACTGTACATAGAATAGTGAAAGTTCTTTCATCTGAAGTACTGTTATGTACTGTAATTATATTGTACGTGTCAGTAGTATTGAAACCTTGTAGATGAGCCTGTAGGCCAACTTCCCTCATGTTTAGTCCATGCAGAAGAACATAGTCAACTGTAGTGTTTTATATTTTATCAGGAACAAATGACCTTTGACCTCACTCCCTTCATTTTTATTTTCTCCTCCTATTCCTCTTGGTCTCCCACTACCAGGATTCATTTTCCAAAACACATAATCACCTGTGCTCTTGTTCATATTATCCTGAGATTCTGACCTGTGTGTCATCAGTTTTGCTACTGAATGTTCACACATGGATAAATGTGTGCTGTTTGGGTTCATTTTTTGATGCTTGAGTTAATTATATTGTGTGTTTGTGTTTTCTGAATGAGAACATGGTTAAACCTCTGCAAAATGATGGCGTTTTTGTCTAGAGTTTTGCAGTAAACACTGAGCAAACTGGAACGTGTGTGCAAAGAGGTGAAATGTGTTAAAAGTTTTGAGAAATGTGTCTTTGTTTCGAGAACTGTATGAATGGTTTGGAAAATTGGGCCAAATAAATCAGTTATAGTGTGTTAGCGATCGAGAAAAACTGTAAATTAAAAAATTAAATAAATAATATATATATACACACACACACACAAAAATAAAAAACACATTACGACGTCATTGTGACAGAAATATGTGAACAAACGCGAAAATAAAAATTAGATAGCCCACTGTCAGAATTTGTAACTCTTGTGTTGTCCTCTGACTTTGGCACTTTTTCCATCGAAGGTTCTGATTGGTGTGTGATAAATTTTGACTCCTAGTGTTTCCACTTGGGTAATTGTGTGGTAATTGAGCTCAAACTGTGCAGACTTGATGAAACATTATTGAATGCTAGTGCTTTCTAAATGACCACATGGTGTAAGCACTGAGAAATGTAGGGATTTGTGTGTAGAGTTTTGCAGTAACAGTTCACCAAATCTGACTCGTGTCAAAGCAGGGAATAGTGTTTATAGTTCAGCAAAATGGATGTGCTTTTTTTTAAAAATGGCGTTATGGTTTTGAAATTTTAGTTCAAAAGCTTGGTTATAGTGTTTTAGCAATTGAGAAAAACTGTAATATCAAACCTATACAACAAGTCATTTTAGACAAATGCTTAATAAATGCATTACATTGTAAATAAACCAATTAGATTTTAGCCGACTAAATCTACTGTATCTTCTCTTTGAATTTTAAATATGGACTTATGTACATTATCCCATTAAAACTTTAACTTGTCGTGAACACACTTGCCCAATGGAAAAGTGCAGGGAACAATTTACATTTTATTAAAAGTCCCCACCCTAATCTACGCCCATGTTTATTATGAATGTCACTGCTTATACATGATCAATTTTGTTAATCTTACATGAGTTATCTCTCATGAAATCTTTTTTGTTTTCGATGTATTTGCATGTGTGTATAAATCAATATTGTTATTTTATGTATCAAACAAACTCCGTACCTTTATTGCTATGCAATACACTGTTTTTGATAGAGGACATGCTGAAAGACATAATGGCCGATGGGCCTCCGAAGACTTCTGTCAGGAACAAGGAAATCACTTTGGAAATCCCTTGACTGTATGAAAATTGCGAACCTGGTGTAACCGATGGCTCTCAACGCCCAGTGTGAGGACGACCAGCAACAGCAGTTATGAAACTTTTTGCGTTGTTTTTCTGGAGTTATAATCAGACTCAGGGCAGCAGTTTCGCTGGATCTTTCATTCCTAATACAAACAAATAAAAGCAGCCTATTTGAGTGAATTGCCCTTGTTATCTCTCTTCAATGAGGTTAACGATGCAAAAGGGATGAAAAGGAACATGAAACACAAACTGGGTAACTTGGGCTTACCCTTCAACAGGCTGGTAAGTGGCTGAACTATGGAGCTGAAATCCTTGATGAAACGTCGGTAGAAGTTTGTAAATCCCAGAAATCGCTGAAGTTCTTTGATGGAAGTTGGTATGGGCCACTCACGAACAGCCTTAACCTTCCCCTCGTCCATTTGGATGCCGTGCTCACTGATGATGTATCCTAGGAAGGGCACTGAGGACTAATGGAATGAGCACTTCTCAGCTTTCAGGAACAAGTTGAAGTCTCTCAGGCGCTGTAGGACCTCCGTAACGTGCTGGCGATGTTCGGCCATACTCCGGGAATATACCAAGATGTCATCTATGTATACCAACACAAATTTGTGGAGGAAATCCCGGAGTACCTCATGCATGAAGTCCTGGAATACGGAGGGGGCATTGACTAAGCCATACGGCATTACCAGGTATTCATAGTGTCCGGTGGGAGTCACGAAGGCGGTCTTCCACTCGTCCCCCTCATGTATTCAGATGAGGTTGTAGGCGCTGCGGAGGTCCAACTTAGTGAACACGGTGGCTCCACGCAGTTGTTCCAATGCAGCTGGAACGAGGGGAAGTGGGTAATGGAACTTGACAGTACTATTGTTAAGGGTTCTGTAATCAATGCAGGGCCACAAGCCTCCGTCCTTCTTGGCCACGAAGAAGAAGCTCGAAGCAGCAGGGGACTTTGATGGTCGAATATAGCCCTGGTGGAGAGCTTTCTCAATGTACTCCTCCATGGCCTTCTGCTCAGGTATGGAGAGTGGATAGATTCTACCACGGGGCACTGGCTCACCTGGGATGAGGTCAATCGCACAGTCCCATGGCCGATGTGGTGGAAGCTGGGTCACCCTTTTTGGACAGAACACATCACGAAAGCGGGTATAGCAGGTGGGTATGTTTACGGACTGTTTCTCTAGGGGACTTTCGATAGACGTGGCGCAGACAGGCAGCACTGGATGGAGTGATGGACGGTCGAGGGGTAGCGCAGGGAAACATTCCGGAAAGCATTGATTGCCCCACTTCATGATCTCTCCAGTCTTCCAGTATATTTCAGGCTGATGTTGATTGAGACAAGGGCGACCCAGTATGATGTCCATGATGGAGTGCTCCAGAACCAGTAGATGAATGAGTTCCTGATGACAAGTTCCAATTCGAAGCAGCACAGGTCCCACTTTGAATCTTATATCCCGTTGACAAAGGGGTTTACCAATTATTGATTGAAGCTGGTAGCAGGTTTGGATGACGGTCTTTTGAAGCCTGAGCTGGCGGCAGAGGTTCCCGGAGATGAAGTTTCCAGCTGACCCAGAGTCAAGGAGAGCTGAGAGAGAGACAGAGTTATCAGAGACAGAAAGATGTACTAACGCAGTGAGTGGAACTTTATCAACAAAAGGTTCCTGGACCACAGGTCATAGGGGGCGAATGGGACATGAAAGGATGACATGTCCGGCAGCTCCACAGTATAAACAGAGACACTGGGCCAGCCTCCTCTGCCGCTCAGTGAATGGAAGTCGGGTGTTGGCAAGTTGCATGGGTTCTGGAGCACTCTCCTGCTCTGGCTGGCGGGGAAGAGTAAACAGGAGTTCTTCATTGCATTGTTGAACTCTGTTGAATACCTGGATAGCAGTCTGGATGAATCTCTCCAAACCAATGCTATCACTATAGATGGCGAGATGCAGCCGCAGTTGGGGATTCAAACCTTGAAGGTAAGTAGTCAGGAGAGAGAGCTCATTTCAGCCGCTAGTGGCTGATAGGATACGAAACTTCAGAGAATAATCTTGAATTGACATCTTGCCTTGTTTAAGGTGATAGAGTTGCTTACTCACCGATGAGATGTCAGTGGAATGACCAAAAACCTCACGGAAGTGGTTAGTGAAATAATCCAACAATTGGGTCGCTGGTCCACCTTGCATCCATATTGTTTCCGCCCATTGGAGAGCTCGTCCAGATAACAGAGAAATAATGAAAGAAATTTTTCCTCGATCAGTGGTGAATCGGTGGGGCTGCATCTGAAACACCAGTGAACACTGCAGGAGGAAGCCATTGCAATCCCCCGCCAAGCCAGAGCAGGGCGCTGGATTGGCCATGGGACTGGCGGCGACTGGTGGTATTGCCGGAGGCAGCGGTAGTGGGTGCGGAAAGTGCTCGTTTGAGAGCGTCCATGATCTCCTGAAACGGATCCGGGGCGCTCGTCCTGCTGTAAGTTCGATGTGGGTCTGGTCTTCTGAAACGGAATGACTCAGAAAGGTGATGGTAAGTTTAAACCGTTTATTTACAGCAGGGAGTGAACGAGCAAACAGGTAAGTAATGCAGCAATGGATAGTAGAAATAGAAGGATATGGGCTATGGAAATAATACTGTACTTTACGTTGCAAGTTGGGAGATCGTGGACGCTGTGCAGTGCAGGAGAAGAGTCCAGATAGGAAGGAGACGAATAATCCGGGAGTCGAAGAAATCACAAGGGAGAACAGGTATGAGTCCGTTGCTCAGTGTGAGACCAGACGATGAGTGGAGGTGAGGTGTGCGTTTATTTAGGGAGGTGATTAGTGATGAAGAGCAGGTGTGTCCAGTTAGTATTCTGGGGAAGGTGCACGTTGTAATTGGAAGGTGAGAGAGCCTGGCTCATCCGTGACAAAAATAGTGTAACTTCTATCATTTTGACAAACTATTTGTTTAATAATAATAATGAACAAATACTTGAAGGTTACATTGTAAATAAAATATATTATGATTCAATTATGTTTTCATTTGTGGTAAATGCAAAACTCAATAAACAAATACACCTCTTAAAGAATGAAATATTATTTTTTGTTCTGTGTAAGTGTTAAGTATTTGAAGTTTAACAAGAATTTTCTTTATAAATCTGCGTTTACATATAAAATTATTGGTGGAGTATATGTAAGTGAACTACAAACAAATTATGAGAACCTGTTAGCTGTTGTATTCCTTTTGAACATCTAAAATAGTCAACTTTATGTGGTTGTAATTGTGAATTCTTTGGAATATAGGCATAATTACGTTCTAGTGTGAAAAGTAGCATTATCAGTCAAAGAATTTGATGCTATATAATTACAAAAATAGGCTACATTAAATAATGGAAATGTCATGCAATAAAACAAATATATATATATATATATATATATATATATATATATATATATATATATATATATATCATCCACCATAGAAATGACAGCAAAACAAAACAATACAGAAGTTCCAAGATGTGAGGTTTATATACAACTAAGAATTAAATACCAGTGACATTTCTGATTAGGCATTATACCAAGAGAGGTCACCAGCTGACACCCATCCTCCATTATAACTGTATATTGCATTTTGTAACAACCAATTAAGGTTGCTTTGTCACTTCAGCTAGTGTGATGGAATTTTTCAAATCTTCAGTACATTTAGTAATCAATAATTGATAATCAATTAGATTTGAGTAATCAGTAAGTCTTATTCTATAAAGTGAATATATGATCATAAAGGTGAATGAGTCTTTTTATGTAACTTTATGTAACTGTACCATGGGGTGGTACTTTAATGTGAGACTTTAACATATGGGTGCATAATGCATACGTGTCTGTATACGTGTCTTGCCTGCAGGTAACAGTTTTAGAAAAAACATACATAGAAGAACATGTGAAATCCTTGGAAACTGATATTATGTTGCAGATGGTGTGATGAGAAATTGAGTCCCCCCAGGAACTGGGTCTCCTTTAGGACCCTGGCGGTAATGCCTGATGTAAAATTTATCGCGATATCTTGTCATATGTTAGCTGCGTTAGCTTCTTGTAGCAAGCTAAATTCACTGTACAAAATAAAACCCTGGTCATGCTAACAGAGTTATTTATTTTTATTTTTTATGTTTTGCCTTCGGGAAATCAGTTTGCATCCAGCCACACAAGAAAACATGCAATCTATCTTCGGTAAGACGTGATCGATAAGGGAAGTCATTTATTGTAGGTAATGTGAAATGGATAAAAAAAAAAAAAATTAGCATTTATATAACTTCTAGCATATTCTTAATCTTGGACCTCTTTCTTGAATCACAAAATGACCAATGCAGTGTCAAGGAACAAAAGCAGCCCATATTTATTCTGTAAGTTAACTTTAATTTAAAAATATGCATTTTTTATATAGTACTGTACATATACTTACATTACATGACATGACATAACAAAATATTGCACTATATATTGACATCAAAATATGCTAAACATTTTGCAATTAAAATAATCATCATCGCACACCTGCAGGTAATATGCGTTGGAAAGAAGACAAAAAAGTAAGTGAAAAAACTAAGAAACAAAAGAAAATCCTACACACTATCAATACTTGTAAGTTTCAGAATCAATTTTATTGGTAACGTTTTGGTCTCATGACTTTCATCAGGCATATTCATACATACAGATGCGAGCTCAATTGCATTAAATGACATCATGACCAATCACTGCAATAGATACAATAAGAAAAAAGGAATCTTCAAAAAATTTACATTTGTAAAATATTACAGTCTCTGGGGGGTTGAATAATTTTGTTTGCTACTAAGGGTGGCCATAACAGGAGTTGTTTTCTGATGTTCTCCATGTCTTACTCCATGACCAAAAAAAAAAAAAAAATTCAACATTATCTGTCTAATTACATTAAGCATAGAGTGAAATTGACTTGCCAAAAAGTTTGATTAAATGACTGCTGATAAAAACAATCAGAAAACAACAAAATGAATATATAATGTTAAGACAATCATTGACTCCTAAACCAGTCATGGAGATGCATCTTGTTCAGAATGTGTCTCTGCTGAGGATGAGACTGCAGACAAGCACAAATCATCTGACAGCATTCGGAGCAAAATGTGAAGAGAGACGTTTGATTATTAGCTTAATGCTCGCATGTTTTTTTGTGTGATTTAGAATTCAAATTGTCCATTTTTGTTCTTTGATGAAGATCTCAGGTTGTGACACGCTAGGTCTGGTGCAGGTTGCTCTCATTGATTGATTGTCTGTGGGATAATATCCACACACCATTTCAAACAGGAGTATCCCCTGTTGACCACATTGTCTTTAGCTTTCTTGACTTCTGGTGGACAGTACGCTCTTGTGCCACTAAATAAGACAGACACACATTCACATGTTGATTACATATAGGACGTGTTTCTGTGAGATAATTACCAGAGTAGCTCATAACACTGAAAACTTCATGAACGCACCGCACTCGGAGTCGATCAGTTTGACCTCCAGGGTGTTCTGGTTCACCAGCAGGTTCTCAGGTTTGATGTCTCCATGCTTCGCTGGCTGCAAATCCTCTGTGGAGCATCATGAAACTTCAAGTACATGCAGAGCATGTGCTGCTCCATGACCATGATGCAGTGGTCTGTGTCGTCCTCCCAGTCCAGCAGTTTAATTGTCTAAGGACCCTTATTGGCTATGAATGACAGGCCAACCTCCATGGGGAGGCTTTTAGGATGACCTGGCTAAAAGAAAGGAAGTATGATGCTTAGATGAAGGTGGTTTCCCAATTATTGACACGGTCCACAAATCAAAGCAGTTTGCCAATTGAGAACTCAGTGTGTGATTTAAGATTTATATTATGTTATAAATTGAAAACACAGATGTAGTAACAGAGATAACTTGCCACTCTGATACCATGATGTTTGATGTCTTCATTAAAAATTTCACAACAACCTAATCAACAAAACAAAACATTAATGATTAGCATGTGCACATAAGTCACATCATAAATCCTGTACAGATATGCAAAGTTTTGTAGGTATTAATAAATAAATAAAAATTTCAAACTTTAAGTCAATCTGTGTGTCATGAATCTGGTCCATGGACCTCCATTTGTTCGCCACCAGAGGTCACCCTGCCATCACATTGACTCTCACACCACACACTACCCCGGACTTCATTTCCCAGCAGCCATTTCCCTAATCACATGCTCACACCTGATACCCATCTCGCAATCACACACGCTACATAAGCCTTGGACTTCCTCTCTGTCGCTGCCGAGCATTGTACGCAAATATCCTAGTGATAGCTACCCTACGAACCCCTCTGAGTTGTCTTAGTCTTGCCTGTTTTCCCGTGTTTTATTCTAGCCCGTGTTTCCTGGATTAACCCTTGCCTTGCCGTTCGGACTCTGTTTGCACCTCGTTTGGATTATTGCTCGTGTACCTGGATTATTGCTCTGCCTTGCCCTGTTGGATATTGTTCGCCGATCGTCGACCCACGCTTGCCCTAGGATTACTCTTTGTCTTGTTCCTGCCATACCTGTTTGCCATTGTTTCGACCCTGCCTGTATTTATGACCATGTCTTTAAATAAAAGCTTGCATATGGATCCGCACGTCTCACGTCTCGTCAGCCCCGTTACAGAATACTCGGCCACACGAGGATCCAGCGGCTTTCAGGAACAGGACTGGTCAGGTATAGACCCCGAACTTCAACTGTTACACTTCAAGCAAGGTACCCGATCCCTTGAGGAGTGTATAGAAGAATTTTTAATTTTAGCAAACGACTCTGAGTTGCCGGACTGTTTTTTAATTGACTTATTTTGTGACGGCATTAAACAACCGTTCAGATCAAAGCTTCTCCGAGAGGGTCCGCGTTCATCATTAGCACAGTTTATGGACTTTGCTTTGCTGTCTGTGGGCTCTGTGTTCACTGTGGGTGTCGCGGATGAACACGACACCGCACTCACTCAGGTCAGGGCGGCCGCAGCAGAGTCTGTTCACAAGATGGCGGCCGTAGCAGAGCCCATTCACAAAATGGCGGCCACCACGACGTTCCGTCATGTCACAACTGTCATTCCAGAGTCCCAGCACGTCACTGCTGATCTTCCAGAGTCCCAGCACGTCACTGCTGATCGTCCAGAGTCGCAGCACGTCACTGCTGATCTTCCAGAGTCCCAGCACGTCACTGCTGATCTTCCAGAGTCTCAGCACGTCACTGCTGATCGTCCGGAGTCCCAGCACGTCACTGCTGATCGTCCAGAGTCGCAGCACGTCACTGCTGATCTTCCAGAATCCCAGCACGTCACTGCTGATCATCCAGAGTCACAGCACGTCACTGCTGATCGTCCAGAATTGCGTCACGTCTCAGCTGATCTGCCAAAGCCTCATCACGTCTCAGCTGATCTGCCAGAGCCTCGTCACGTATCAGCTGATCTGCCAGAGCCTTGTCACGTATCAGCTGATCTGCCAAAGCCTCGTCACGTCACTCCAGAGCCTCGTCACGTCACAGCTGATCTACCAGAGTCTAGTCACGCCTCCACTGATCTACCAGAATCTCTTCGCATCTCAGTGGATCTTCCAGAGCCTCTCCATGTCTCCGCTGACCTTCCAGAGTCCCTTCACGACACCACTGACCCTCCAGAACCACGTTACGTCACCGCTGATCATCCAGAGTCCTGTGACATTCTGTCCACCACACCCAGATATTCAAGGTCAGTGCTCCGATTTCCCAGGTTGATGTCTAGTGTGAGTGATGCACCGCTGGTGTCTGCACGTGCAGCGGGTATCCCCAAACCCACTCACTCTAGCCCTCCTGTCCCTGAACTGAGTCCCCTGTCTGAAGCGCTTCCCATGATGGGGATCGTTTTATGTTGCATTTGGGCTGCATATACCACCACAGAACTGCCCCAGGCAATGGCACCCGCTGCAGCTTCTCCAGAGGAGGTGGCACTTGCTGCAGAACCTCCTGAAGCAGCGGTGCTCGCTTTAGACCCTTTTATGGTGGTGGCGCCCAGCAAAGAACTCTCTCTCGTTTCATACTGTACCACTGTAGAACCTCCAGAGGTGGCGGCAACTGCTGCAGAACCTCCAGAGGTGTCAGTGGTATCCATCTACGAATCCTCGTCTAGCCCTGTCACGGCTAGGAAGGCCGTCTGTGAACTCTCGCCCTGCCTTGTCATGGCTATGGAGGCTGTCTATGAACTGCTGCCTTGCTCTGAGCCGGCCATGGAGGCCATATATGCTCTGCCTGTCTCTTGTGTCTCAGTTTTCCCTAGGTCCCAGCCCCTACTGTGGGTTCCTGCTCCGCCGTGGAAGTCTTCTACTCCGCCCTGGTGGGCTTCTGCTCCGTCTGCTCCGCCCTGGTGGGCTCCTGCTCCGTCTGCTCCGCCGTGGAGGTCGTCTGCTCCACACTGGTGGGCTCCAGTTCTGTCTGCTCCGCCCTGGTGGGCTCCTGCTCCGTCTGCGCCGCCCTGGAGGGCTTCAGCCTCGTCTGCTCCGCCCTGGTGGGCTTCAGCCTCGTCTGCTCCGCCCTGGTGGGCGCCAGTCCCGCCTGCTCCGCCTTGGTGCCCTGTTCTGCCTCGGTCCTCGACCTCTCCACTCCCAAGTGGACCTGGCCCTCCGTCCCTCCCTCTGTTACGCATCCGCTCCACCACCCTCTTGGATTGTGTAATGTTTGGAGCGTCTGGAAGCCGCTCCTTGGGGGGGGGGCTATGTCATGAATCTGGTCCATGGACCTCCATTTGTTCGCCACCAGAGGTCACCCTGCCATCACATTGACTCTCACACCACACACTACCCCGGACTTCATTTCCCAGCAGCCATTTCCCTAATCACATGCTCACACCTGATACCCATCTCGCAATCACACACGCTACATAAGCCTTGGACTTCCTCTCTGTCGCTGCCGAGCATTGTACGCAAATATCCTAGTGATAGCTACCCTACGAAGCCCTTTGAGTTGTCTTAGTCTTGCCTGTTTTCCCGTGTTTTATTCTAGCCCGTGTTTCCTGGATTAACCCTTGCCTTGCCGTTCGGACTCTGTTTGCACCTCGTTTGGATTATTGCTCGTGTACCTGGATTATTGCTCTGCCTTGCCCTGTTGGATATTGTTCGCCGATCGTCGACCCACGCTTGCCCTAGGATTACTCTTTGTCTTGTTCCTGCCATACCTGTTTGCCATTGTTTCGACCCTGCCTGTATTTATGACCATGTCTTTAAATAAAAGCTTGCATATGGATCCGCACGTCTCACGTCTCGTCAGCCCCGTTACACTGTGTCCCTTCATACACAAAGCCAAATCCTCCTTCACCCAGCTTGTGGATGATTTTATAATGCCTGTGAACGTGGATTATTAAAAGATAAGCAATTGCGGTTAATATGAAACATATCTACCAAGATAGATGGATAGATAATTTATAATATATTTCTAATAGGTTTATTATTCTTACCCTTGTCCAGGCAGGATGTCCTGCTCCAGATTTTCTCTCTTCAGCTGTTCTACTTCAGAGGTCTAGATCTCGCCTATGATCTGGTACTCGTCCTCAGCCTGAGACAGGTCGTATTTTCCAGCTCTGCAGTGAGGAAAGTAGAGATCAGGCCACCTCCAGAAGATTTGTTTTTTTAACTTTAATCTACAAAATGAGCAAGTGACTTTCACACCTTTAATTACTGTAACAGGCAACACATTCTAACTGTCATATAGTTGAGACGTCAATAAGGCTCATGCAAAATGAAAAAACAAAAAAAAAAAAAACACTTTGTCCTTCACTTTAGTAAATATTAGGATGCGAGAGAGAAATACTTTGACAAACTCTCAAACCTCATGCCACAGATCAAATGCAGATATTACTGTGGGAAGACAGTTACCCATCAATTGCAGCACAATTAATTTTTTTCAGCTGCGCAACCCTCAGAAACCAGCTACTGCCTTGTTTGATATAATTAAAGATGACAGATTTAAATAAACTTATATGTAATGTGTTTAATGTGTTGGTAATATTGTATGTGAACAATCATGCCAAAGAAGCACCTTTTAAATCTGGGGTGTCAAACTCAGTTCCTGGAGGGCTGCAGCCCTGCAGAGTTTAGTTCCAACCCTGCTCCAACACACAAACCATCTAGTTTTCAAATAAGCCTGAATGACTTGATTAGCTGGATCAGGTGTGTTTAATTAGGGTTGCATCTAAACTCTGCAGGGCTCCGGCCCTCCAGGAACTGAGTTTGACACCCCTGTTGGATAGTTAAAACTAATGGATAGTTGGTCAAAATGGATAAGCCTACTTAAAATGAAAGACATCATTTGTTGTATTGTATATATTGCAGTGTGTAAATATAGCCACAAAGTAACATCCATAAATGAGAAGATAGAGAGTGAAAACTGCTTGATGTTAAAAAGAGTGCAATAAACTGGAAAAATAACCTTGTCTGTTCTGGCAATTATATTCTCATGAAAACAGTCAGTTTTGTTTTAAAGTCGGCATGAAATCAAAATTGAATATTCTTATTTTTTGATGGAATACTGTAGTGTTTATTATAAATAATTTATCCGTGCACTTCATTATTTTTTTAAAATTCATGTGCCCTCGTAATCTTTAATCAAAAATGTTAGCCTCCCCTCCCCCTCAAAACGACTCCTCTAGTCTTCTGGTCACGAGTGATGGCGCAAGGGCGGAGCTAGTGATGTAAGGATTAAACGCTGGGATAAATGACAGGGGAAAAGCTGAAGCTGATGCTTCACTTTATAGCACTGACACCAGTCATAAGGGAGTACGTTACCCTTAAACACGAAAAGATATTAGGATATTACGAGAACATTACCCTTAGGACATCGCAAACTAATTTGTTTCATGAATATGACTTAACCTGATGGAGGACACGCTCAGCCATTCAGGCAATCTCTCTCTCTCTCTCTCACGCGTGTGCGCTGTTTAGGCATGTTTTGTGCTGTTGATTGTGGTCGTCATCCCTAATAAATAACTAATTTATTCATGCTTGGGTGTCAGCGGTGAATCCAGTGGCGAGAAATCCCCCACCACTAACTGCAAACTGGCATTTCAGATCTGCCTCCATTTTGTTAGTAACGCCCCCAACTTCCAACGATCCAATCAATTCTCGAAGGACGAAATCAAGTCCTGCCCTCTCATTTCAGATGCCATTTGACTCGGATATACGTCACAGTAGAGAAAAAAAGACAGTTGCAACTTCCGATTCATGCCGACTTTAAGTGAATGTAAGCAGTTGTGAAAGAATCAGATGTGTGTTAATATCCTGCTCTTGACAGAATAGCTTTAGTAGCTCTAATGAGAATCCATATATACTTCACACTGTCAAGACTATGCAGTGTTTTGTTTTTATTTTTTGATTTTCTGTATTGCTTGAACACTGCTGTTAAATGGACATACTGTACTTGAAAAACTTGTCTTTCATATATTGCATTTGCCATAGTGTTTATCATTTGCGTCTTTGTGGCATCAGTGTTAGCTTAGCATCAGAATTCTTATGTCTTATGAATCCTTGCAACTACAATTTTGTTTTTCAATATTAAAATTGTAATGTGCATATCGTGACTCTTTACTGACCCTTTTTGACCTGTATAGTTTGTTCAGACCACTGACTGCTAATTAATAATAAAAATGATTTATAGGTAACACTTTATAATGACTGCACACTATGAATTATTAGTTAAGCATTAGTAAATAGTTAGTTCATCCTTTATAAAGCATTGTTCTTACATTAATAGGCATTAGTAAGCAGTTTATAAATACAGCTATAAATGTTTTGTTCTTGAGCATATCTATGTTTAATAATTGTATTTTCATACTTTAATGGTCAATTTATCATGTCTAAATATTTACGTTATTTACAAACCAGTACAGGAGTTGTCAGTGGTTCATAAGATCATTTAGAAAGCGTAAGTAAATGATTAATAAACTATTTAAATGTACATTTATAAATCGTATTATTTAGACACATGATAATAATTGCTCAATGTGTTAATAAATGCTTTATTAACATTCCTGCTGTAATTCATGATTAAATCAGGTACTTATAAACAGTGTTGAGCACGTTACTTTAAAAAAAGTAATTAGTTGAGTTATTAACTGAGTTACATCATTATAAAAGTAACTAATTACCAGGGAAAGTAACTATTGCGTTACTTTAAAAAAAATGTTCAAATATGTCAAATAACTTGGATGCCCCAAATATTAAATATGTTAAATGAATGAAATGGACACTAAATAGAATAAATTACTATTATAAAACAATGTACACTAAACTACACTATTTTAATGTTTCTGTGGGACAATGTGAGAGACACCTATCAAATTCAATATATTATTGTAAATATTAGCAACCCTCTATGGACACCTTGGCAATAGAATTGCCATTGGCTAGTAAATTTTTTATAATTTTAATTATTAATTAAAATATACTATCAGATAATAATAATTATCTGATATGCTATTTTATATTATATACAGAATATATATATATATATATATATATATATATACACAGTGGCGCAAATAAGGGGTATGCAGTATATGCAGTGCATAGGGGCGCGCCATTTTGCCAAAATCATTCTGTGAAAATCTTCTATAGTAATAAAACGTAATAAATAATCAAAAGCTTAGTTATTAAAAATAATTAATGCAGCATTTTTATTTAACAGTTTTTAGCATTTTAATGAGTTCAAACATGTATTTATTAAAAACTTATTAAGACGCGGAACGGCCGTATCTCTTTGCGACCACAACAAACGGGAGACTTTTCAGACGCGCACTTCAGCTTGCCTTCGCTGCGTGAGTCAAACAAGCGTGGAAAAGGTAGGCTACAGGTGCCAAATCAGCTTCAGTAGAACAACAGGGAACTGCGGTCTGATGGGATATTGTTATATGTCAGTACAACAAACTTTCCTGTCCTGTCAGCCGTTTTACTGTGCTCACGACGCACACTCTTCAACTGTATGCGAATATGAGGCGCACGCTCTATCACTTCATCATAACAAACTGCACTAGAAACTAAGAGCATACATCCTCAGTTAAGTCACGAAATTACCAAAATGGCGATTAAAGCTGCAAAGCTGTGCATGCATGTATGTGCATTACATTTAAGAACGTCTCTCAAATGCATGCAGCCTACTGAAATATTTTGCAATTCGAAATCACAATAGGGCGCAAGGTGATAGGCTATGTATTTTTTTTTTTTTTTGTTAAATTTAATGCACAAGTAGGCCAAATGTGAGCATAGTGCAGTTAAATGTACTAGAAAATATGCACTAATTTTTAATAAAATGAAACCATAAAATGGACTATAACTCATTTTACTTTCTTACATTTTCCTTTGTTCGGAGCTCGATGTTCATATGAACATGAAGTGCCAATCAAATGCCCATACACATGTTTGTGAAGGGGCATTTGATTTACATTTAAGAGAAACAAGATTGTATACAAGGATACAAACTAGCCACTTTTCACTGAAAATTGCTGTTGTAAATTTAAAATAGGCCATCTGTGTAATTCAAGTAGATTTAATGAGTTGAAAACTCTTGCTACTTCATACTTCAATACAAAACAATGCTGAACTTTGACAAAAAAGAGATTTTTAAATGTTATAATAGTGATTTTATAATGTCTAAATATAAATCCATTAGCAAAACATGTGAAAAGAACTATATTACAGAGTGGAAATGGTAAAGGAGACAATAAATGAACTTCTGCTGCCATTTAGTGGTCATAGTGGGAATCATAACATTCATTTTAATAGTATTTGTTTTCTACCAGGTGAAATCTTGGCAGAAATCTTCCACTTAGCATGGCAAATTTTCCATGAGTTATCTCTTTAAAGGGGTCCTATTATGCTCTTTTACAAAGTCTTGATTTTGTTTTGTGGGTGTACTAGAACATGCTCTCATGCTTGGTGGTTCGAAAATCGCATTATTTTTCACATAATTTACATTATTACAATACCTTCCTCCCCAGCCTGACACAAACGGCTCAATCAGTTCCGGGTTTGATGAAGGCTCGCCTTCCGAAAAACGAAATGTGTTGTGATTGGTTAGCTGTTCCAGTGCGTTGTGAGTGGCAAACAGCTTAGACGGTGTTTCAGTACTGTTACGGAGCCGACGAGACGAGAGACGTGCGGATCCATGTGCAAGGCGTTATTGTGAAACATGGTCAAAACACAGGCAGGGTCGGACAATGGCAAACAGGTATAACACAGGCAAGACAAAGAGTAGTCCTAGGGCAAGCATGGATCTTCGATCGGCGAACAATATCCAACAGGGCAAGGCAGAGAGATAATCCAGGTACACGAGCAGTAGTCCAAGAGAGGCGCAAACAGAGTCCAAAACGGCAAGGCAAGGGTTAATCCAAACAGACGATAAATCCAGGGCAGGCTGCTGACAGGCAAGACGAGATAAACCAGGCAAGGATCAGGAAACACGAGAAAACAGGCAAGGCGAGACTAGACTAGACTATGAACTAAGAACTAGAACTGGGAACTGGCTCCGTAGAGTAGCTATCACTAGGTGAGCGATAAGTGCTAGACAATACTCGGCCCGACAGAGAGGAAGTCCATGGCTTATGTAAGATGTGTGATTGGCTGCAGCTGAGTGTAATGAGTGCAATGGATTGTGGGGACTGAAGTCCAGTGTAAGTGTAACAGTCTCTGCAGTGTGAGAGTCAATATGATAATAGAGCGACCTCTTGTGGAGAGTGAGCAGAAGGGCAGGCACAGGATTTGTAACACAGCAGTAGCCCAACAGGGTGGAGCAGACGACCAACACCAAAATCAGACTTATTGCTTGTAGAAACCAGATAGGCAGACATTTCAGTGAGTGAAACTAGACCGGCAGACGATTCACAGTCAGACTCATTCATAGGAACTGGACAGACAGACTGTTCATTGACAGAACCTGGCAAGAAAGACAGTTCAAACTCAGATTCATTGAGGGAAACTGGACCAGCAGGTAGTTCACAAACTGATTCATGGGTTGAGATGGGATAGACTGACAGCTCAAAACTAGCTGTATTAACTGAAGCTGAATTGGTAGGCATTTCAGTGACTGAAACTGGGCAAATAGATAATTCAAAATCAGACACATTGGTAGAGACGAGACGGAGAGACAGTTCACAATCAGCCACCATGTCTGTTTTAGAATGGGGTGAGAGTTCAGAGATAGCCTCCTTGGCCGGTTCAGAGCGGGACAAATGTTCAAAAGCGGCCTCCGTGGCCGTGACAGGGCAAGACAAGGAATCAAAGACAGCCTCCTTAGCCAGGACGGGGCAGGGCGAGAGTTCACAGACGGCCTCCTTAGCCGTGACAGGACAGGGTGTGAGTTCACAGGTGGGTACCACTGACACCTCCGAAGGTTCTGCAGCGGTTGCCGCCACCTCCGGAGGTTCTACAGTGGTAACAGTCTCTTTGACCACAACACGACAGGCTGAGAGTACATTGCTGGGCACCACCACCATAAAAGGAGCTGAAGCGAGCACCGCCGCTTTGAGAGCTTCTGCAGCATCAGCCGCCACCTCTGGAGAAGCTGCAGCGGGTGCCATCGCCTGGGGCAGCTCTGAGGTGGTATATGCAGCCCAAACGCAACATAAAGCGATCCCCATCATGGGAAGCGTTTCAGACAGAGGAATTAGAGCAGGAACAGGAGGGTTAAAGTGAGCTGGTTTGGGGATACCAGGTGCACGTGCAGACACCAGTGGTGCATCCCTCACACTGGATACCAGACTAGGATACCAAAGGACTGACCTTGAATATCTGGGTGTGGCAGACAGAACGTGACAAGACTCTAGGTGATCAACTGCAACGTGACGTGGTTCTGGATGGTCAGCGGTGACATGAAGAGACTCTGGAAGATCCGCTGAGACGTGATGAGACTCTGGATGGTCAGCGGTGACGTGAAGAGACTCTGGCAGATCAGCTGAGACATGACGAGACTCTGGCAGATCAGCTGAGACGTGATGAGACTTTGGCAGATCAGCTGAGACGTGACGAGACTCTGGTAGATCAGCTGAGACATGACGAGGCTTTGGCAGATCAGCTGAGACGTGACGAGACTCTGGTAGATTAGCTGAGATGTGATGAGGCTTTGGCAGATCAGCTGAGACGTGACGAGACAATGGTAGATTAGCTGAGACTTGACGAGGCTTTGGCAGATCAGCTGAGATGTGACGAGACTCTGGCAGATCAGCTGAGACGTGATGAGACTTTGGCAGATCAGCTGAGACGTGACGAGACTCTGGTAGATCAGCTGAGACATGACGAGGCTTTGGCAGATCAGCTGAGACGTGACGAGACTCTGGTAGATTAGCTGAGATGTGATGAGGCTTTGGCAGATCAGCTGAGACGTGACGAGACAATGGTAGATTAGCTGAGACGTGACGAGGCTTTGGCAGATCAGCTGAGACGTGACAAGGCTTTGGCAGATCAGCTGAGACGTGACGAGGCTTTGGCAGGTCAGCTGAGATGTGACGAGACTCTGGTAGATCAGCTGAGACGTGACGAGACTCTGGCAGATCAGCTGAGATGTGACGATCAACGGTGACTTGACTGGACTCACGATGATCAACTATGACTTGACTTGGCTCTTTAAGATCAACTGTGACTGGACTTGGTTCTTTAACTTCAACTGTGACTTGAATTGACTCCTGACTGGCAGCAGTGACATGACGGGGTGTTTTTGTGGCTGCCATTTTGTGAATGGGCTCCACTGTCGCCGCCATTTTTGTGAGTGTGCTCCAGCGTAGTGCGGTGTCGCATTCCTCCGCGACACCCACAGTGAACGCTGAACCAACAGTCAATAAAGCATAGTCCATAAAATCACTTAGAGATGAACGGGGACCTTCAAGGGTTAATTGCGATTTGAGTGGCTGGTTAATGCCCTCACAAAAGAAATCTATGAGCGCACAGTCCGGCAGATCAGAAAAATATGCGAGATCTAAATACTCTTGTACATACTCCTCGAGTGATCGCAAGCCCTGCTCGAGGGTTAATAACAGTCTATCAATATCCATACCTGGCCATTGTCCACTTGAAAAGCCGCTGGATCCTTTTGTGGCCGAGTATTCTGTTACGGAGCCGACGAGACGAGAGACGTGCGGATCCATGTGCAAGGCTTTATTGTGAAACATGGTCAAAACACAGGCAGGGTCAGACAATGGCAAACAGGTATAACACAGGCAAGACAAAGAGTAGTCCTAGGGCAAGCGTGGGTCTTCGATCGGCGAACAATATCCAACAGGGCAAGGCAGAGAGATAATCCAGGTACATGAGCGGTAGTCCAAGAGAGGTGCAAACAGAGTCCGAAACGGCAAGGCAAGGGTTAATCCAAACAGACGATAAATCCAGGGCAGGCTGCTGACAGGCGAGACGAGATAAACCAGGCAAGGATCACGAAACACGAGAAAACAGGCAAGGCGAGACTAGATAGACTATGAACTAAGAACTAGAACTGGGAACTGGCTCCGTAGAGTAGCTATCACTAGGTGAGCGATAAGTGCTAGACAATACTCAGCCCCGACAGAGAGGAAGTCCATGGCTTATGTAAGATGTGTGATTGGCTGCAGCTGAGTGTAATGAGTGCAATGGATTGTGGGGACTGAAGTCCAGTGTAAGTGTAACAGTCTGTGCAGTGTGAGAGTCAATATGATAATAGAGCGACCTCTTGTGGAGAATGAGCAGAAGGACAGGCACAGGATTTGTAACAAGTACTGCCCCGTCCCCTGCCTAAACAGCAAGTTCGTCATATATTGCCATATCAATTCAGACCCCGAGAATATTGAACAAGAGGATCGCTCAGAACCTTTGCACGCACGGATATTGCAAGACATATTAAAGTGGTAACTATATTGTTGTTTTTTTGGCTAAATCACGTTTTAGATAGGATGTCAACAACATCTTAAAAATGGCAGAAATAACTGCATTTACTATGTACAGATAAGTGCAATGGTAATATGTATTATGTTTATTGTTCTTTAATTCTAACATTATAACATGAATTGCAGTGAAACAGTTGAATTTATTTATTACAGTTGAATTTATTTATACCATAGTCCCACAGAGTTACACTATTTGTGGCGGCATATATGCAAATTCATTCTCTGCCAGAGGGAGGCGCTGTTGGAGCGGGAGAGAGCGAGGTTTCCCAGGTAAGGCTGTACACAAAGCAGAGCTCCGCTCACAAACGCTGCTTTATCAGCCATTACATGCAAGATGAAATGAAAATGAAATCCATAATTTTCTGAAGACAGTCGGTTTCCATCAGAAATACAGTGATATAAAAACACCCACACCAGGTTTCGATTTTGAAACGTGCATTCGAATTTCCAGAGGCGGGATTTATTTTAATGATATACTAATGGACCAATTTGTGATGTTACAAATGCAGGAAAACAAAGATGTAGTCCAAACGAGCCGTTTGTTGTAGTTCTTGAAAAGGGATTTTTTAAAAAAAAACAAAATATCTCCCTTTGGAGTGGACTTTGAGATTTGTAACTTTGTAGATCTTTTTTATGCCCAAACATACACGCTACACACCGACTAAAATTCAAAAAGTGAAAAAGCATAATAGGACCCCTTTAAGTAAAAATGAAAGAAAAAAAAAATACAGATGTTCTTTAAAATAAAATTTACTATATAAAAATGTGCAAGAATATGAATAACTTTTAGGCAAACAAATAATATTATATTATATAACAAGTGAGCATGTTACATGTGTTTAGAAAAAAAAATGTGTTCTACTGTCTGGGGTCTACCATCAGGAGTTAAAGGGGATGTTATGTGACACACTTTTCTTTTTTTTTCTTGTTTTTACTTTTTACTATTTTCCCGATGGTATTAAAAAAGAGGGAAGGGGGTTCAAACCTTTATCACTTTTTTCACTCCTGATGAGTCTGTATTCTTCCATGCACAAGCTAGTAATGAGCTTTTGGTCATTGACTTGCAGAAAGTTTTCTGCGCAAGTTAGTGTTAGAGGCTACTAGAATACAGGGGGGCGCCGGCACTGATCTTGCATACCCCTCGACAAATGTGCAGTTGCGCCCCTGTATATATATAATATAAAGCAGGGCTCTACAGTGCGACCATTTCAGTCGCATTTTTCAGACGTATCCTCTCATTATAACAAACAAAGTGTAGACAGAGAGTAAATAAGTGATTAACTGTGCAGTGTAGAGAGCTGCGTTGATTATAATGGAGTTTTGTGAGATCGCGATGAACTAAGGAGAGCGACAGCTTGCAGATGTGATATTGATTTAATACAACAGTTCATTAAACAAGAAGTTAATATTCAGTGACTTATATTGTCTGACTACAACACTATTGCCTTATTTTGCTCTATTTCGTCAATTAAAATAGTTTCAGACAAAGTCACTGCTGAGCCGCTGCGCATCTCCATTCAAACACAGCGGTGTTTCATTTCTGAATGAACTGCGTTTTTAAATGAATCTAGTGAGTCAGTGATTCAATTACCCATTCATAAAGACAGTCAGATGCTTCGTTCCTGAATGAATCGGCCGTTCGAACGAATCAATTAAATGAATGATTCAGTGATAAAATCAGTGACTTGACGCCACATGCTGGCAGTTTTAATAGTTTTTTAAAGTATCTTTTCTATTATTTAAATCATTTAATATTTCTATATTCAATATTGTATATTTAAAACATTAACCTCAACATGAATTTATGAATTGCACTCAAGCAACCTCTGAGCCTCATTAAATGTCTGAAAATACACCTACAAGCCACTTTTGTGTTCTGTGCCACCTCTGTAGTACAAATTTATTTCTTAAATACTGATTTAATTTTATTTGTAACTTATTCTTATTCTACTTCTTATTCTGTTGTTTTAATTAAAAATGCTAAAAAGCTTATAAATATATATTTTTTGAATTTGACAAAAGATGACATACTTTTAATAAAGTTAGAAAAATGCCATTACAAAGGTAAAAACAAAATTCCCTGTAAATCACTTTAAGGAGTCAAATATCACCTCGTAATAGGAAGGTTAATTTTTTGATCAGAATTTTTGATTATTGATTAGAAGGTGCTCCTAAATCCTAAAAGAAAAAGTAAGCGTAGAGCCCTGTAAAGCTTATGTTTGTAAAATGGCACAGTTTTTTTTTTTTTAAATATCTGACACTTAGCATCAGTCAGTCAAGCGTTATAATGTGATATTATGATAATTTAGCATTATATGATGATAAAACTTTAGTAATTAGAATAATCATGAATGAATGCATATTTGTCATGTTGACTGAACTTAGGACTGGTGATGGTGCTGCTTAAGATATTGTTTGTCATTTAGTGTTTCTATAAAAAAAAGGGAGAAAACTGAAAATAATATTGATAATATAAAACTACTACGAATTCTACTAATAATAACAATATAAAACGCACTAAGGATTAATAAGCTGCTGGGTTCATGAATATTAATCCCGTAGTCTGCGTTCGCTCGAACTGATTTGCTGAAATCAAAACAGGGATGATAATAGCTGAGCGCCAGCCAATGAGATTGTCGTTTGCGCATTAGTTCCGCCCACTACCAGAGAAACCGACAGTTCTTAAAAGCTGTCTCCGTTATTTTGACCGGAAAAATACAACAAAGAATATCGTTTTCATGTAGCGCGTCAATTCTGCATGTTATGTAAGACTCTCTTGCTCTGTATCTGTCTTTGTGAGACAAAGCGACGGCGTGCTGTGCGCCTTCATACTAGAGTTTACGGTACGTCAAATACAGCTACACTGCGCATCCATTCAGATGAACTGAAAAAATACAGTTCTAGTAATATATTATAGTAACGCCGCATTTTATTTTCAGTAACGGTAACGGCGTTGTAACGGGGGAAACAGTAATTCGTTTGATTACTCAAATAACGCCGTTTATTTATAACGCCGTTCCCATCACTGCTTATAAAACGCTTAGTAGTTGCCAGCCATTTATTTTTGTGAGCTCATCTAAAGTGAGGACTATTCATACCTTGTAAAGAATTTACAAAGCAGATTTGAAGGCACATTTATCTCCAAACACAACACAGAGGGATACAGACAGAAATATTTTTTCAAGATGCAAAAAATGAAACTGTACAACTGTACACTTGATAAAAAATGAAAAATAAACCTTTGCAATTTCATATAAAAAAAATAAAGTGTACAGTTTCATTTTTTTGCATCTTGAAAAAAAAATATTTCTGTGTTCTGTATCCCTCTGTGTTGTGTTTGTTTATTTTTTTCTGTTAGGAAGATAACTGAGCCTTTAAATCTCCTTATAAATCAAGAGCAAGACATTTTTAGCTGTATTTATAAACTGCTTATTGACTTAATGTTAGGACAATGCTTTATTAAGAATGAACTGACTATATTTACTAATGCTTACCTAAAGATTCATAGCGTGCAGTTATTATAAAGTGTTACCGATTTATATTAACTCCCTTCTTAAATGCTTGAATGTACTCTGTTTACTTCTTTCTTTTCTCATAATGATACTACTGACATATATGTACTAGTAGTGTGTTTTTGTACGTACTTTCGTGATTTTAACTTGTGGGAAGGACTTTTATTTTGGTGTGGCGTTGTGACGTCTTTTGTTTGTGCCGCACTGCAGCTGTGTGATTCGGCTGAAGACAGGTTTGAGTGTTAATAGGGTTTAAATCGATACGAACCGTTCAATACACTGTATCGTTTTTGCAAGCGACCTATTTTTGAGTAGAAAATATTAATATTTGAACTGGGATTTATTGAACGTTATTTTGTGTGAGTAAAGCGCATCCACGCGTGAGTAACAGAAAATGTTAGTCTTATTTCGCTCCCTGTATCGTGAATCAGTTTATAGTCAACACGAAACTGCTCACTGGCAAGTAACTTAGTGATGAGAGAAAAGATTATTAAAGTGATTCACTTTCTGCTCAAAACTGTGTGAATGCAACAAGAAACACAAATGTGTGATGACAGCTATTACAAACCAGCTGCTAAAGTTAATGAAAGTGTAATATTGAATGTAATTTAAATGGTAAATAGATAAATATGAACTTTATATGTAATCTGTGTTCTTTAATTATTCTTTAATTAGTAGTGATAGTTGTGATTTTCTTTATTTTCTTTATTTTTTTTTTTTCGGGGTTAATCTTGCCATTTAGTGCCATTAACTATCACTCTGACCAGCGCACTGATTACTGAGTTAGGGAGCTGATTAAGATTTACACAGATTTAGTTAGGATTTATTGTTCTTTGTTAATTTTTCTCGTCTTAAACATGACAGAGTGAACACCGAGGAAAATCTCCTGGTGAAGCAGCTGAGATCCACGTGACTCACTATTATAAAGATGGCGTTTATTAAAGAGGAGAGTGAAGACATTAAGATTGAAGAAGTACTTGGAGTCAAACATGAAGATACTGAGACACAAACAGGTTGGTTTTCATTCTCACAGCTGAACTCAGTTATTTTATCCTCATTAAAATTTCAAACTCTGCAGAAATGAATTATATATTTTTGAAGAATGTCTTATAAGAGGTTTTATTTGCCTTGGAACGGGTCACATACAAGTGTACCTATAGGTCATAAACCCCACCCTCTCCATGTAATCTAATGCGACATGAGACAAACTAAATAATGAAATGTCAGTTCAAATCATTTTTTTCCAAAGATGGTTTTTGTCACTTCATGTAGTTCTTATCATGCTGATTTATGTTCAAGTGTTCATTTTTCCAACAAGTTTGCTTTTAGGTGGTTATTTGATGCTATAAAAATGGGGTGTGGTGTAGGGATGTCACGATACCAAAAATCTAGTACTCGATACCAGGGGGAAAAAATACCAATAATACTTAAACATTACCTCCTTTATTTAAACTATTTAACATTACAAAAACACAACATTAGTGGTACTTGGCCTTCAAATAATAAATAAAATGAAATGGTTTAATAATACAAAAAAGATGTGGAATCAACTTTTCTTTTTTTTTTTTTTAAGGCATTTTACCATTACATTACATGGCCATTTGAAGTTATGGCTTCTTGATGAACAGTGGCATATAGCCTTTAAATATTTAAAACAATACTGTGCTTAGAATTAAATAACTGGTATTTCAAATTAAATCAGATAAATATATAAACATCAATAGGTAAACATATATAGCTTAGTATGAAAACCACTGGCTGGGCTCCAACTACTAAGGCTACGTTCACACTGCAGGCAAATGTGGCCCAAATTTGATTTTTTTGCTCACACGTGACTCAGATCTGTTTTTGTCATGACAATGTGAACAGCACAAACTGCATGGAATCTGATCTTTTCAATTCCGATTTGTGCCACTTCCATATATGGTACTAAATCCGATCCATGTCAGAAGTTTTGCAATGCGACCGCAGTGTGAACGGTCATGTCGGATTTCATGCGGCTTTTACGTCACTCTAGATCGTCATTCGTCATAATTCCACGCTGACGAGAGACACTTAAAAGATTTTAAATACCCAAAGTTATCAAGATAGTAGCGAAAAGTAATCAGTGGAAGTACAGTGATGTGTCAGAAGTCATATGTATTACAGTGACAACTCCACAAGCAAAACATGAGGGCTCTTATCATAAAAGTTTCAAAACTCTGCTGTATTTTGTCACATCCTTGTCTTAATTTTTTCATATTGCCTGCGCATAATTTTGCTGGCTTCTGCAGCAGATCACACCATAAATAAATGCATAATCGCTTACTTTATACCCTCCGTGTTTACTTCCGTGTGATGGCGCGCTGCGCAAGTGTTGCCAAATCCACAGTTTCAACGTGAAATTGGGCTACTTTTTCCACTGTTGCTGTGGGTTGTTTTTCAACTTTGTGGGCTAATGCGATATTTACCCCCTGAACATGATTGGGCTAGTTTTGGACTAGTTTTGAGAAACAATTGGCGGATTTTGTTGTGAAAATCTGGAAACCCTGTTCATATCGTTCTTTTGCGCATGCGGGTCAGTTCAGAACCATGATCTGTTCACACTGTAAATCTGATGTTGGCCACATTTAAAACAACAATGTGAACAGCTATACAAAAAAAAAACAGATCTGAGAAAAAAATCGGAATTGAGCACTAAGGCTCGCAGTGTGAACATAGCCTAAGTCAAGAACTGGTATATAGCCTTAACATAGGAAAAGCACCTGAGAAGTCAAGGAACTGTATGAAATTTGCTACTTAAACTATATTGGTGTCCACAAAAACAGAAACGGGACAGAATACTAGTATGGCTGATGTGCTACCATTTGTGTCACCTTTCATTACTTCTTGAACTTTTTCTTGACCAGTTCAAGATTTCTGGAAAGGAACACCAACATATCTATGTTATCTTGGGTCATTCTTGAACGCTTTGGACTTACAATCATCCCTGAAGTACTGAATACTCTCTCTGAAGCGCAGCTTGATGCAGCAATGCAAAAATATCTTCTGGCAAACTCTGAGAGCAGAGGTAATGTGCTGCCCTCAATAGTTTTTCACCAGGAGAGTGGATCCTTCTCAGCACTGAGTTCTGGCATTTTGCTGTATACCAGAAACTCTCCTTTTAAACTGTCACTGCCTTTCTTTTCTCCTTGGACCTCCCGAGCAGGTTTAAGCTTACGGACCTGTTGCTATGACAGTAACTCCAGAATGAGCTTCGAAGAACCAACCAATCCCAGATCATGTGAAATCGTCAACAATCAAATCCAGCTAACTGAGTTAGCAACGTACGAAGAAGGGGCAAATTTGAACTCGCACATTCTCAAAACATTGTCACACAAATGCAACTCTTTTGGTCACAGTCGAGAGCCCTGGGCTGAGTCCTTCTGATCAAGGCCCAGCCTGTGGACTCTCTGGAGCAGGTTTAGCAATGCTTTTGCATTGTTAACCCCATATTGCGATACCAAACTTATGCAGTGTGAAACAATCATGTGCATTATATTCATGTGCTTTGTACAGTCACAGAAACACCACATGCTGTGTTTCTCCTATTGGGCACAGTCTCCTGTGATGTTTAGCTCTTGTCTTTTCCCATTTTTGCCTACACTTATATGATTATCTGAGGAAAAATGCAACATTGTTAATCAATGAAAAGAGATGTATTTTCTGCAACACTGACTATTGTGTCTGCCAGTGCCAGATTCAGAATACATGATATTGTCCCTGCATGTTAGCTTTCACCATCTGTGGAGTTGCCCACACAAGTGCAAATGTCAGTACCGAGCTTCTGTAATGTCTGTTTGAGCATCTCTAAAATATTTTCCTGTTGATGCTTCACAGTCTACTACAACAACCAATCGCTCACTTATGGCATCACAAAATTACTGCACATTGGTCTTCTGAGGTGATATGTTGGGTGGTATCTATTTGGACTGAAAACATGGCTGCCTGTTTAACTTCATCTGCAAATTGTGCTGTTTATTATTTGACTGAAAACATCAACAACTTTAAAGATGATGTCTTTTTTAAAAGATCTTTTGGTTTGTTCAAGTACCTGGATACCAATTAATACAGAGCAGGAGAAGTGTTTTTGGGTACAACTGAGCTGACTGATGCACCATAATCGTGATTTGGTGCATCAGTCTTAATCTTCAGTCTTAACACTTAATTTCTAACGATTATCGTCAATTTGATTTCATATATACTATTTAAACTAAACTGAGCTAGACAATGACATCTCTGAATTCAATAATGAAATGCCTTTAACTGAAAATTGAGTGTTTAATCTTATTATTATACATTACTGACACTCTATCCTCCAATTTGATACTGTTAAGTGCTTTGACACAATCTGTATTGTTAAAAGCGCTTTATAAATAAAGGTGACTTGACTTGATTTGAAGAATACTCTAGTCTGAATCCAGTTAAACTACTTCAATAGTCAAAGTATTATCCACAGGCCATCATTTTTGTGATCATAATGAACGACACAATAGAAGTTTGCAAAAGTACCGAGGAACAAGGCTGTTCAAAGCTTTTAATTAGTTTTGATGCTATAAATGTCTAAAAGTTTTGATGTCTGTTGCTTTGTACCATTAAACTGGGGTAAACTTGTATTTGTCTTTATTCACTCTAGACCTGATGGTGCTGAAAGAGGAGAGTCAAGAAGACAAAGATCAGCATGAGGAATATTGTGATTTCAAAACTGAAGAAAAATCTTTTTGTTCCTCACAGACTGAAAAGACTTTGTCCAAAAAAAGAGCTCGAAAGAAAGCAACCGGAAGTAATTTCACTTGCTTTCACTGTGGAAAGAGATTTGATCAACAAGACAACCTTAAAGTCCACATGAGAATTCACACCGGAGAGAAGCCTTACACCTGCCAACATTGTGGAAAAAAGTTTTACCAACAAGGAAACCTTAAAGTCCACATAAGAATTCACACAGGAGAGAAGCCCTACACCTGCCAACAGTGTGGAAAGAGTTTCAACAAGAAAGGGAACCTTAAAGTCCACATGAGAATTCACAATGGAGAGAACCCTTTCACCTGCCAGCAATGTGGAGTAAGTTTCACTCAAAAAGGAAGTCTTAAAATCCACATGAGAATTCACACAGGAGAGAGTCCTTTCACATGCCAAGAGTGTGGAAAATGTTTCATTCGAAAGGGAAGCCTTAGAAGCCACATAAGAATTCACAATGGAGAGAAGCCTTTCTCCTGCCCACAATGTGGAAGGAGATTTACACACAAACCAACCCTTAATGCCCACATGAGAACTCACACTGGAGAGAAGCCGTTTGTTTGTGCTCAGTGTGGAAAGAGTTTCCGATATCATTTAAGCCTTAATAACCATATGAGGACTCACTCCAGAGAGAGCTGTTTCAGATGTCTGCAGTGTGGAGAGAGTTTCACAGACAGGAAACACCTCAAGAATCATGTAATAACTCACACTGGAGAGAAACCTTACATGTGCCATCACTGCAGCAAAACTTTCAAAAACCAATCATCTCTTGATAGCCACATGAGAGTTCACACTGGAGAGAAGCCTTTCACCTGCCCTCAGTGTGGAAAGAGTTTCACACTTAGAGGAAACCTTAACATTCACATTAGGAGTCACACTGGAGAGAAGCCTTTCATATGTCTTCAGTGTGAGAAGAGTTTCATGTATAAAAGAGACCTGAAGCGCCATTTGCAAACTCATTCTGCATAGAAATTATAGTTTTTCAGTGGGGTAAAAGGTTTAGAAAAAGAAGCAATTTCAAAATCATTTATGTATTTACTCTGGAGGAAATTTTCAAAACCATTTATTTGTGATCAGTGCAATAATTTTTATTGTATTTTTTTATTTGTTGTGTGTTCTTTATTGAACTCCTGTGAAAAAAAAGCTTTAAAATCCCCCTGTAGTCAATTATTGTATCCTTCAAAACTCATTTTTGAACATTAAAAATGACATTTAAAGCTTTTTTTTTTTCTCTCTGAAAATATTTCCTTCATGCCTTAAAATAGCTTGAATGTAACTCTATGCTAAGGTGGAGCTAGAGACGGCCACTGTCCTGCAGAGTTTAGCTCCCAACACGCCTGCCAGGAAGTGTCTAATATGCCTAGTAAGACCTTGATTAGCTGGTTCAGATGTGTTTAATTGGAGTTGGGACTAAATTCTGCAGGACACCAGCCCTACAGGAGCAGGATTGGACACCCCTGCTTTACGCCCTTGTTTCATTTAGTATACATGGATACATGAATATGCAAATTAGTCCTGATTCGCTGCTGTACTTATCAAAGTGTCAAGATTTCCTTACTTTGCACCCATTATCTGACACTGATGTTCTTGCTACTTTTCGTACTGTTCTTCATGGCACAGCCCGAGATTGATGGGAAACAATATGTTCCAAAGTTACATCGTGGGTAGAGTTCAAATCTTCCTGTTTGTAAGCTTTTTTTGGCCAAAGACTATGAAAACAAGCTTGCAGAACGCGTCAGAATGAAAAAACAGGGAGAACATGAACCCATCTGATACTCTACATATTCTTTCCGAGCTCTCTTCTTTAGATGGAATCCAGACCTCATATATCTCATATATCAACATATAAAAACATATCTGGCCAGTCAACTTCATGGAAGAGTGGAGGATGTGGATGAGCTTGTGTGTCTGGCTCATCAGTTGGAAAAGGACCATGAACTACATTTGGCGTGTGAGGATAACATTTATGCCAGGAGAGCAAGTCACATACAAAAAGGGTTGCGCCTTCCTAACATACAGTATAATTTGTCTACTTCTACTTTATTGAGCAGTCAGTATAACAAACAAAAATCAGTCCAAAACCAGTGGATACCCCAGTAACTCTGAGGCCCTGTCCCTTTAATCGGCAACGCTAAAGTGCCCTTTTGGTCCGATCTATGTGCCCCCCGGACTGCGATTTCAACCGAGGGAGACCCGAAGCTCATGATACGGAACCATGTGACACAGTCAAAATGTTTTATTTACATTTTAGATTAACATACTGTAATTTAGTGCATGAACATAATAGATGCAGTAGGATGATGAACAATACAATTTTAGTTAATTGTTTAACATTTATTTACAATAAAATATTCCAGTATGTTTGTTGCCACCTTTTTCAGATTACTTCAGAGAAGGAACATGCAGTCCTTAACCAAATTAGTTGACTTTACTAGAAAATTGTGTGGAAACCCGTTGCCTAAACCATTTAAGTTTTTACACAAGGTGAAACTAAACAGAACAAGCTGAATAAACCTAGGACATAACCAAGCACAATTTTGACACTATTGTAGGGGTGTCCCCGACTAAGGATTTTCATAATTGAATCAGAATTTTCGAATCTTGCCGATATTCGACTGATAGTCGAATCATATGTTTTGGGGGCGGGGTTAACATTATTTTAATGTATTTTAATTTTGAACACACTGGTTTGTAGCGCAAACAATTTTACTGTTTACTGCACTTTGCTATTCTTCTTGTTATTTCCCTATGGTGGCTAATGAACCAGAAGTCTCTCATTCACAGAAAATAGCTTACTTCCATGTTGAAAATAAGGTGGATAGGCCTACTTGTCAGTGTTCCACTCCATCTCAGAGTGTGTGCACAAAAGACTGCCTGCCAACATGCATGTGTTAATTTGAATTTCCTTTCATGGCATACTGTAATTATAATAAGTGCAACTGCGCCAAGCACATCACACTATTATTCATTCATCCAGGCTTCTTTTTCCACTCCAATGTTCAAATAATTCCTGCTTACTAAAAGCTACATGGATATATTTGCTTACCCTGATAGGCCTAGCTATGTAAATGATTAAATCAATTCACACTTTATATTGTCACCACAATATGTATTGAAACACTTTAAACACATTTGACAAGCTAGATGATAAAAAAAACAACACAAAAACAACTTTCAAAACTGATTGACTAACGTTATTTCCCCTTGTCGGTGCTCTTTTATTTTTTCATGTTATCCGAAGGCAAATCTTAATGTTGCACTATTAACTTTAATCAACAAGTACAATTGACCATAACACCCTCATCCTATTCCAAAAATGTCGCTCACCCAATGCTGAATGGCATTGTACAGCTGCAGCTTACATGCATGAATGTTCAAATATCTATCTGATGCAAGAAATAAGCACCCTGATAAAGAGGTTGATTGGCACAAAGTATTTTATGTACAGTCATGTGAAAAAGTTAGGAGCCTAGCGTTAAGTGTCACATTGGAATACGCAGGTGCTACACATACATTCCCATGAGTTGTAATGAGTACTGGATACTGGAGACAAGAGACAGAATTGTAACTTAAACATCAGTGATAAAGAGAGATCATGTGATGTAATTATGTTTTGCATATTTATACTTCATCCATTATTTTGAACAAGATTGTCTCACATGCTGAATTCACAAAAGAGATGCCCGATTAATTTATTTTGTTCAAAAACAGGATGTAAGCTGTGTCTAAGATCAATCCCTAACTCTGAAGGTCATTGCACATTGAGTCCGAAATTTTCGTCCGAATTTGTCGCACGTTAAAAAATAAATACAACCTCACGTTGTGTCAATCACGTTTACACACTGCCTCTGAAACTTTTGTCCGTCATAAAAAAAAATTAAAATCGGATCAGGTTCACTTTTCTGCGTTTTCGCATCAGTAACAAGCATTTTGATAGGAAAGGATGACGAATACGAAAAATCCCCCGAAAAAACGCATACGGAAATTTCAGACTCAGTGTGCAAGGACCTTTAATGTCAAATGTTTTATCAAATTAATTTACTGAGATTTATATATTAGCAGAGCAGATTATCATTTGCTTTTTGATTTGAATATAAAATTTAACGTCTATCTAATCAACCTGTATCAGTGATGAGTTTAGTACACTTTTATGGTTGAATATTCATCCTTTACACACAAAACAAGCCCTGCAAATTAACAAAACACCCTCAATTATACATACAATTCATATTTTATCATATTTACTGATTTGTAGATTGCCTTTATTAGATTACAAACATTAGCAATTGTTCTGTAAAAGGCGTTATTATGCATATTGAGCTGTTTTTGTTGCATTTACACTATTTTGCAGCCAGCAGATGTCAGTAGCATGTGGTGTTTAGAACCCTTCAAAATAGAGCTCATTGGCTGTAGAATGATTTATTACTTAAAACATTCATATGAGTTAGTTTCATCCATTATTGCCATCACCAGAAATGAAAAAACCAAAAACATCAGGGTGAGTAAATAATGACTGAATTTTCATTTTTGGATGATCCATCCTTTTTACACCTTCTTCCTAAATTGTGTTTCGAACTTGATGTCAAGGGTAAATTGTGGAACATCATTTTATAAATACACAGTGCTTCACAGTTGAAACAACATTGAGAGACTCAAAAACATTTTTAAGCGTCATTTGAAGAATTAAGCTTATTCTGGCCAGTCTAGGCCAGTTTCTGCATAAAAAATAGTATATTGATAAAGTGTTTCACAAGAAATTGTCTTATTGTGTCTCAACTGTTTGTGAGAATGACACACGTGGCTTTACTAGAAGATCTTGCTGCTCATACTCATTCATTATTTGTGTTGTTGTTCTTGTTTCTACTGTGTGGATAGAGATGATCAGACTGGAGTCCTGCAGAAGGATTCTGACCAAAAAGCAGATGATGGACTACAGAGAGCCAAAGACCAACACAAAATCAGCATGAAGAACAAATATGAGAGCTTATTTGAGAGGAACAGGATCTACACACAACTCTGTATCATACATGGAGAGAGTGAAGGGGTGAATGAAGAACATGAGGTGTTGCACATGGAGAAAACACCAAGATTAAAAGACACTCAAATCAACTGCAACAACATCTTTAAAGACCTACCTGGACAAGGATGTGAGAAGAAAGGCAAAATAAAGGCAGTTCTTACCAAAGGCATGAAAAACAGTCTCTGTGCAGAAGTTCATACTGGACTGGGCCGAGGGAAAAGCCAATCAGGATGTAGATTTCATGTTTGTGCTTTCATTTCGGGAGTTGAACTTGATTCAAGATCATCAGTACAGTCTTCATAGACTTCTGCTGGAGTTTCATCCTGAACTTCAAGATCTGGACTCAAAGATTTATGAGGAGTGTAAAGTTGTGTGCATCTTTGATGGTCTGGATGAAAGCAGAATAACGCTGACATTTTCGGACAGTGAGAAAGTTTCAGATGTTACTGAGACTTCATCAGTGGGCATGTTGATTTCAAACCTCATGAAAGGAGATCTGCTTCTCTCTGCTCTTATCTGGATCACCTCCAGACCAGCAGCAGCCAATCAGATCCCCTCCAAAAATATTGACCTCGTGACAGAAATTCAGGGATTTGATGAGCCTCAGAAGGAGGAATATTTCAGGAAGAGGATCAGTGATGAGCATCAAGCCAGAAGAATCATATCACACATTACAAGAGTAAGAAGCCTCCACATCATGTGCCACATCCCCATATTCTGCTGGATCTCAGCCACTGTGCTTCAAAAGCTCTTGAAAGAAGATCTGAGTGCAGAAATCCCTCAAACTCTGACTGAAATGTACATCCACTTCCTGCTGATTCAGATCAACATGAGAAATCAGAAGTACGAAGAGCAAGATTCAGAGAAACTCCTGCAGTCCAACAGAGAAGTGATTGTGAAACTTGCTGAACTGGCTTTCAAACAGCTGATGAAGGGCAATGTGATGTTCTATGAGGAGGACCTGATTGAGAGCGGCATAGACATCACTGATGCCTCGGTGTATTCTGGGATTTGCACTGAGATCTTTAAGGAGGAATCTGTGATTCATCAGAGGAAAGTCTACAGCTTCATCCATCTGAGCTTTCAGGAGTTTCTAGCTGCTTTGTATGTATCTTACTCCCATGTGATGAAGAACATGGATCCATTACAGTTGTTTATGGATGCTAAACATGAGAGGGACAGACCTAAAAGAAACAGGTACAGATCTAAGAAAATCTCTTTGTTTTAGCAACTAAAATTAGCAGCTGATAAAAAAAAAACCTGGATCTTTTTCTGCGGTTCTTGCTGGGCATCTCACTGGACTCCAATCAGGAACTCTTAAAGGATCTACTGACACAAACAGAGAACAACTCAAAGAACATCAAAGGATTCATGTGGTACATTCAAGAGGCAATCAAGAGAAATTACAATCTTTCAGCCAACAGATCCATCAATCTGTTCCTCTGTTTGCTGGAAATTAATGATCAGACTCTGTATCAAGAAATTCAGAAGTTTGTGAAATCAGACAAACACTCAGATATGTATCTCTCTTTTGCTCACTGCTCAGTGATAGCCTATGTGCTTCAGATGTCAGAGGAGGTGCTGGATGAGTTTGACCCTATGAAATACAAAACAACAGAGGGTAGATGGAGACTGATACCAGCTGTGATAAACTGCAGAAAAGCTCTGTGAGTATTCGTGTCATTACAGATAGACAGACATTAACTAACTATTAACTTGGATTTTTCTCCTTAATAAACTCCTAATTTGCTGCTTATTCATAGCCAGTAAGGTTTTTAGGTTTAGGTATAGGGTGGATTAGGGTTGTAGAATATGGTCATGCAGAATAAGCCATTAATGTGTGCTTTACAAATACTAATAAACAACCAATATGCTAGTACACTGTAAAAAAAAAAAAAAATTCCATAAAAAAACGGAAAAAGTACTGGCAGCTCATTACCCGGACTTTGTACCGTAATTAAAAAACAAACATTTTCTGTTAATTGAGTTTGCCCACAATAAAAAAACAGGACTTTTTCTGTGTTTTAATGGTGCATCTATAGTAAAAAAAATAAATAAATAAACAAACACTTTTTTGTGTTTTAATGGTATACCTACAATAAAAAAAACAGGACATTTACTATTATTTAATAGGGTATTTTTATTAACTTATTGACCACAGGATATGCCTCAAAACCATTTCATTGTTTTAGATGAAATCATTGTTTTAGATGAAAGAAAAAAAAAATAACATGAAACTTCATAACATCCTTAACAGTTGGGATATGAACATAAACTTGAAAATTACCAATTTCATGGGTCAAGTGAAAACACAATACAGTTCAGGAATAGAGTGCAGATCAACATGAGGTTTCTAAAGTACAAAATTATTGTACATTTTAGACAGAACTAAGACATAACAGATAACGGAGAGTTATGTTGAGTAAAGCCTTGTTTAAATCCTTGGTTAAACTGAAAATACACAAAAAGGTCCATTTAAAAAGGCATTTAGAGAGAATGGCAACTGTCAATTAATTTATAATTTTAAAATCACAGTTTTAGATGAGTAACTACTTTTGATAAAAATGGCCCATTACAGAGTTTCACATAACTGAAACACCCATAAAAAAAAAATTTAACATGGAACTTCATAACATTCTTAACAGTTGGGATATGAATGTGTAAAATTGAAAATGACCAATATCCTTGGTTAAATGAAAATACAACACAGTTCTGGTATAGAATGCAGATCATCAGGAGGTTTTTAAAAATACACAATTATTGTACATTTTAGGGACAGAACTAAGACACAACAGAGCCTAACGGAGGGTTATGTTGAGTAAAGCCTTGTTTAAATCCTTGGTTAAATTGAAAATACACAAAAAGGCACCTTTAAAAAAAAAAAGCAGTCAGAGAGAATGGCAACTGTCATGTTGACGTAGAAAGGTCAGGGTCCTGCTCATGGGTGTGTTGTCTGTCTAATGTGTAATCTTGAAGGTATATTGGTCATAAGAAAACAGAACACTGTCAATGCAGAATCCACCCACTGAAGTCAGAGGGATTATTCTCAAAACCCATCGGATCACTATTGCATCAGAGCACCAGTGCTGTAATGAAACACTACGGGATGTCTCTCTACAGCAGTCATGTTGTATTGGTTCGGTCCTCTCCAGATGCTGCTACTTTGGCTGTAAGACAAAAACAATATATTAAATGGCTGTAATTAATGAAAGAAGAAATTTTACAGATTTGCAGATTATATGAAATCACTTAAAATAAAAGTTTGTTTAAGAAAAGTTATTCAAGTTTAAATTTATTGTTATGAAAACGTACATCAATATTATATTTTTCTTTTAATATTTTATATTATATTTTATATATTTTTTTTAAATGTTTCAGCAAAAAAATACTAGAAAGTCAGAGTCTCAAGTCTAACCAAATTGTGTGTAAAAGTTTTCTGGGAGACTTTCAGATGCTGTGTTTCAATAGTGATTCCTAAAGGTCACTTAGTTGAAGGAACACTCCCCTTTTTTTGGAAGTAGGCTCATTCTCAAACTCCCCCAGAGTTAATAAGTTGAGTTTTACCGTTTTTGAATCCATTCAGTCGATCTCCGGTTCTGGGGATAGCACGTTTAGCATAGCTTAGCATAGATCATTGAATCCAATGAGACCAGTAGTATCGCGTTCAAAAATGACCAAAGAGTTTCACTATTTTTCCTATTTAAAACTTGACTCTTCAGTAGTTACATCTTGTACTAAAACTCACCTGCTGACTCTCTATTCCATTGCACCCGTTTTCCTGTTGTAAAATAAACATATTTCTTACCTGATAGTCTCCTTGTGTTCTGTGATGCCTACATACAGTGGTGTGAAAAATTGTTAGCCCCCTTCCTGATTTTTTTTTTTTTTTTTTTTTTTTTTTTGCATGTTTGTCACACTTTAATGTTTCAGATCATCAAACAAATTCAAATATTAATCAAAGATAACACAAGTAAACACAACATGCAGTTTTTAAATGAAGTTTTTTATTATGAAGGAAAAACAAAATCCAAACCCACATGGCCCTGTGTGAAAAAGTGCTTGCCCCCTAAACCTAATAACTGATTGGGCCACCTTTAGCAGCAACAACTGCAATCAAGCGTTTGCGATAACTTGCAATGAGTCTGTTACAGCGCTGTGGAGGAATTTTGGCCCACTCAGCTTTGCAGAATTGTTGTAATTCAGCCACATTGGAGGGTTTTCGAGCATGAACCGCCTTTTTAAGGTCATGCCACAGCATCTCAATAGGATTCAGGTCAGGACTTTGACCAGGCCACTCCAAAGTCTTCATTTTGTTTTCTTCAGCCATTCAGAGGTGGACTTGCTGGTGTGTTTTGGATCATTGTCCTGCTGCAGAACCCAAGTTCGCTTCAGCTTGAGGTAGGGATGGGCGATATGTCAAAAATATCATATCACGATTTTTTCCAGAAATATCACGATTCACGATTTTATCACGGTTTTTTTGTCATGTTGATTTTACTATTTTACAAGTTGTCTGAGCAGTACAACCAAACTAATTTCCCTTTTTTTTTTTTTTTTTTTTTTAACAAAGCCTTTCAAGGTAACGAAGTATAAAATAAAAAAAAATGGCAGATATCTAGGCCAAAATGAGCAAAGATAAAAATCTTTGTCATTATTTTATCTTTGTTATTTAAAAATAAGAACAAAGCTACACATTACAAATAAACATAATATGAATAAAACAAACAGTGCTTTTATTTTTCAGGTACAGTAGGCGTATTTAGCAGTATTGAATTAACAAATATAAAAAGTGAAACACTATATACATCAATTGTACATTGATTCTAATGAAAGCAACTGTATTAAAGTTCTTCAGTCAAGAGCAGGGAGTGATTTTTCTCTTTGTGTTTTGTTTTATTAACATTAAAAGAATATTTCACCCAAAAATGAAAATTCTGTCATCTGTCTGTCAATTCTGTCATAGTGTTTTATTTTTATACAATCATTTACTCGCTCTCAAGTTGTTTTAAAACTGAATGAGTTTTTTTTTTTTTTTTCTTTTCTGTTTCAAAATATCTTATTTTGTGTTTAGCACAAGAAAGAAATTAATACAAGTTTGGGACAACATGTAAGTGAGTGAATAATGACAGAATTATCATTTTTGGGTGAACTATCCCTTTAATGACAGTCGACAGCATGTTTGGTACTGTCCCTTTAAGAACTGCACGCATCTAATATACAGGAATGCATCCGTTTTTCTCTCAGTTGCTTACTTTCACTTTAGAGATAAGCAACTGTGTTTATATGTAAACGTTGTGTGTTTTGACAATATTAGCGCAATCAGATGCGATACATAACTTAGTTCGGTAATTAGGCGCTATTTGACAGGCTTTTAGTGCGCGCGGTTCAGGTGTATGCATTTTTCCCTTCATGAAAATAGATAGATAGATAGAGATTTTTCCCTTCATAAAAAAAACCTTCATTTAAAAACTGCATGTTGTGTTTACTTGTGTTATATTTGATTAATATTTCAATTTGTTTGATGATCTGAAACATTAAAGTGTGACAAACATGCAAAAAAATCAGGAAGGGGGCCAACAATTTTTCACACCACTGTATATCATAAAGCACTGGTCAAATATGTATTCTAGAGTCTTAGAACTTTACAAGGCTATATAATTTGTCATGATTAAATTGAAATTCTATTTCAAAATATTAAAGTAAACAAGTTCTGCTGGCAGAACAGTGACATTTAGCAGCCAGGATATACATGTTTTATGCACACTCTTGTCATAAATTAATCAATTACTGTTCTGACAATTTATATTATAAAAGATATATTTATATTGTGGAAAGACAGAGATGGGGAGAAAGATGAACAGAGAGAGAGAGAAAGTGTGAAAATCAAAAGGGAGTGTGTAATGACCTTTAAATCTTCCAAGGATTCTGAAAGTCACTCAGGTCTGACAGGATTCGAAGCAGTCTTGGTGGAATGCTGTATTGTTTTGTGCCCTTTTTTTCTGCTTTAGTCCCACGTTCTGGATTTATACCCAACAGGCTCCTGTGTCAAAGACAAAAAAAAACAAACTAATAATGCCACTTTGCATTGCAAAATGAAGTATACTTTAAACTGGACAAGGAACATTGTCAAAATATACCTTTGGAAAAACTCCAGAGTCAGGGCTGCTCTCTTGGGGTACATGATGTTCAGCACATAGAAAAGGCTGAACATGCAGTGGGTACGGAAAGTATTCAGACCCCCTTCACTTTTTTCAATTTTGTTGTTGCAGTCTGATACTACAATTGTTTAAATTCTTTTTTTTTCTCATTACTCTACACTCTGTCCTTTATAATGACAAAGTGAAAACAGAATTTTAGAAATGTTTGTAAATTTATTAAAAAGAAAAAACTGAAATATCACATTTACATAAGTATTCAGACCCTTTACTCAGTACTTAGTTGAAGCACCTTTGGCAGCAATTACAGCCTCGAATCTTTTTGGGTATGACGCAACAAGTTTGCACAACTGGATTGGGGGAATTTCTGACATTCTTCTTTGCAAATCCTCTCAAGCTCGGTCAGGTTGGATGGGGACCGTCTGTTGACAGCCTTTTTAAGGTCTCTCCAGAGATGTTCGATAGGGTTCAAGTCAGGGCTCTGGCTGGGTCACTCTAGGACATTCACAGAGTTGTCCCTAAGCCACTCCTGTGTTGCCTTGGCTGTGTGCTTAGGGTCATTGTCATGTTAGAAGGTGAACCTTCGGCCCAGTCTGAGGTTTTGAATGCCCGGACTGGGTTTTCATTAAGGCTCTCTCAATATTTTGGTGCATTGAGCTTTTCTTCTACTCTGATGAGTTCCTCAGTCCCTGCCGCTGAAAAACAGCCCAACAGCATGAGGCTGCTACCACCACACTTTACTTTTGGGATGCTGCTCTGCAGGTGATGAGAAGAGCCGGTTTCCTTCAAACATGATGCTTAGAATTGAGGTTCATCAGACCAGGTAATCTTGTTTCTCAGAGTCTGAGGGTCCTTTAGGTGCTTTATTGCAAATTCCAAGTGTGTTTTCATGTGTCTTCACTTTTACAGAGAGGTGTGTGCCTTTCCAAATCATGTCCAATCAATTTAATTTACCACAGGCGGACTCCAATCAAGGTGTAGAAACATCTCTGCAATGATCAAGAGACATGGGAGGCACCTGAGCTAAATTTCAAGTGTTGTTGAAATTTCCTTCAAACATTATGAGGTACTGCAGCTGTTAAAAATGTGCAGTCATCAACATGTGTGACTCCAAGTTCTGTCAACTTTGTGATAACGGCATCCAGTTTATCTTCCTCCAATGAAGGCAGTGTGCTTCTGATCTTCTCCTTACATGCTCCATGGTGGACTGTATTTAAGAATGACCAGCAGTCTGCCACCTCTCTGATATGGTCTAAGTGGGATGTAGTCAAGAAGCTCATCAAGTCTTTTGCAAGTAAAAGTACCACCCTCATTCTCTACTTCAAAAACACCAAGATATGGATCAAGGCTTGCTCTTTTCTGTCAAGATGCACAGTCTTTTGTTGTTTCACTACAATGCATGCAATCAGCCCAGGAATCAACTGCCTAACTTCACAGCTCAAAATGACAAGCATGTCAGTTGTATAGCATGTGCCGTACAGTAATTCGGTCTGTCACTACTGCATTTGATGCTGAGAGATCAAACGCTTCCAAGGCGCCCTTAAACTGACTATCATACAACTCTGGGTAAAACCTTGTTGAGTCAGACATAATCAACTCAGGGGAGAACACATTGCCTCTGCTTTGGTATGCTTGGAGCAATTGATGCCTCTCAGAAAGAGATTTTGTGATGTTTCTGAAATTCTTACTTGCCCGAATACATCTCTTAAAGTAGCTGTTCTTGCTCTCAAATCTCATCGTCCATGTGTAAATTAATGGTCCAAAGTGTAATGTGAGATCTGCATAATGTAGTAATGATGTTTGGGTCTAAGTTTTTTAAGTGGGAAAAGGAGATGCCTTGTTTCTATGTATTCCTCAATGAGGACCTTCATGTAGGCAACCTGTGATTCTGACAGTGTGGGAGCACACACAAGCTCAACCACCTGCCTAAGTAGCAGTGCAAGTTGCCAAACTTCATCCTTAGGATCTTTGACCCTATCGTGTATCAGTACTGGCAAGAATCGAAGTAGCCACCAGTTTTGGGCAGCATGCCCCCCAAGTTTTGTCCCATTAGTAGGTACAACATTAGCCTTGTTCTTACTCTCTCCAGTAAAGTCACAATTCTTCTGTTAAGGAAATCATAGCTGAACCACTTCCTTGTTTTTACAAGAAACTGCAAGTACATTGCCAAATCATATTCAGCTATCCCCTCAAACAAATCATGGGCAAGGCAGGGGGGGAGGCCTGGTGCACAAACATGAAAATGTGTGTGTGTGTTTAAAACACTGTTTGATTTGATGCCATTGTGTATTTGTACATCTGGGTTATTTTCTAACTCCAGCAATGATTCACTGTAACTCACTGGTGTTCTCTCTGTGGCTGTAGAAAGAGGATTTGTTTGAAAATCCTCTTTTCTGATATGACAGTATCTACAAAAATGTTGTGCAGAGCTGAAATTTTCACTAAATCCCCCAAGATAGTGGGACCCAAGATTGTCTCCAATGACACAGGCAATGCTACCTCTGTAGGTTTTTCCGTCAACACAAATGCCTGTTGACTCAAGTTCACACAAGTCCGAAATCAAATTATCAAAAACTCTCTCAGGTCCAAACAGCTTACAGTCCTTCTCCGAAGTAGGACAAGCTGTATTGAGTCAACCGTGGATCGGTTGTGTACATAGATATTACCTAATGTGTAGTACACAGCAAGAACCTTGTGTTTTTGCCTGGCAGACCCTAGAGGGTTAGTGACTTCAAAAGCATCTTGAAACAACATGATCTTTAGAGCATGTGGATCAGATGCAAACAATTCATTGGATTTTGCGACATGCCCATCTACAACATCACATACCATGTTCTTGTCAGCATGAATTGGATTTAGAATTTGATGCTGTACACTTTTGTTTCTCAACATAGCCTTTAAGCTTTCTAAAATGGGAACATAAAGTGTTTTGCCTTGCCTTTGTCATCATGGCCTAATGTTATTTGTACTGGTTCTACCAAGCTGAATTCTTTCCTGTAATACTGAAGTCTTTTGTGATGTGTGCTTAGGGTGCCACTACTTTCATGTAGTGCGCCCTGGATGGGGCTTTGCTCGTATACATGTTTTCCTAGATTTTGTAAAGCCTCATCAGGCACACCATATTCCTGGAGACCTCTTGAAAACAAATCCATAGTAAACTCATGCTGTATGTCCTGTAGCACTTTCATTTCATTTGCTATTGCTGAGACTGTAGATGCTGGGACAAGATGCTTTGCTTGTAAGCCAAGAAAAAAAAAGAGCCATGTTTTCAGTGCATTTATCTTGGGCTGACCCTAGGTCAGAGTCTCTATCTTGCTGCACTGTTTGGACTTCACTATCAATGTCTGATCCATTATCAGAATCAGCAGGTGCATACTCTGTTGTCTCACGAATATGACTTTGAGTAATGTTTGTAATATCACACTGTTTCTGATATCTTGATAAATGAGATGTAAAAGAGGATATGACTTTGAAAGTCTTTGCACATCCATTATAAGGACGTCACTTCAAGACCCTCTTGCAAATGACACTTAAGGTGAGCTACAAGACCTTTTATGTTTCCACATTCTTTGTCACAAAACTCCCAAGAACACTTCAACTGCACAGATATGTTACGATTAAAAGACCGCTTTCTCCCCTCATGGTGAATTCTGGACAAGTGCACATTAAAAGAATTAAAAGAGGAAAATCTTTTTCCACACTCTGGAAACCCACAAGGAAAAACTGTCCGACTAATGTTTCTATGGGTCCTGCAGTGCTTTACATAGTCAGAAACTGAGGGACTTATAAACTCACAGATACCACAATGAAAAATCATAGTAAGAGCCTGACATGTAAGGGCAAGCAAGACTGGGTGGCTTCTGTGATTGTCATCTGTGGCATCCAAAAGTTGAAACTGGTATGGTTAATCTGAAAATGACAAGTACAGTAATTTTAGTTAACGTTTTAATATATTATACATTATTAAATATAATGCAGTTTAAATGCAGCTTCAAAAGGCTCTAAATCTGATCCCAGCAGAGGAAGAAGGGTCTTATCTAGAGAAATTATCCGTTATTTAAAAAAAAAAAAAAAGATTAAAATTGATATATATATTTTTTTTTTTGTTTTTTTTTTACCTCAAATGCTCATCTTGTGTAGGTCTGCGTGAACTGTTTTTTTTATTTCCGGTTCAAGACAATTACGGTATGTTGAAAAACTCCCATCTCATTTTTTTCTCCAACTTTAAAATCATCCTACATCGCTGTTTTACCTTTTTTATATGTAAAGGGTGTTTGATGATCTTTGCACGTTCACTTTGTAAACACTGGGTCGGTACTTCTGCAGTGATGTAGGATGATTTTGAAGTTAAAGGAGAAAAGGTGATGTGAGTTTTTCAACATAACCTAAATGTCTTGACCCAGAGATGCACAAACTACACATACACATCGCAGAGACAGACAAGATGAGCATTTGAGGTTAAAAAGTATATAAATTGTAATTTTTTTAAGAAAATAACCATATCACTAGATAAGACCCTTTTTCCTTGACTGGGATCGTTTAGAGCCCTTTGAAGCTGCATTTAAACTGCACTTGTTAAACGGCACCATTGAAGTCCACTATACTAGTGGTTCCCAACCACGTTCCTGGAGGCCACCCAACACTGCATGTTTTCCATGTCTCCTTAATCAAACACCTGATTGAGCTCATCAGCTCATTAGTAGAGACTCCAAGACCTGAAATGGGTGTGTCAGACAAAGGAGAGATGCAAAATGTGAAGTGTTGGGGGGCCTCCAGAAATGTGGTATGGAACCACTGCACTATATGCAGAGAAATCCTGAAATATTTTCCTCAAAAAGCATAATTTCTTTACAACTGAAGAAAGAAAGACATGAACATCTTGGATGACAAGGGGGTGAGTACGTTATATGTACATTTTTGAGTGAACTTCTCCTTTAAGTATGAATTCAATGTACTTGTACTTGTAGTATTTTAATAATACTATCATTAAACATTTTACTCTTTCTGCTCATCCTCGCTATCTCCTCACAAATTTGCTGGCTTCCACCTCACAACAGCTCATGCCCGTTTCACACACGCATGCAGTATGTTTTTTTTTCAGCACTAATGTTAAGGGCATTTACACTGCACATGGATGCAGCAATCTGTTCTAGGAGTGGTTATGTAAGCATCCAGCATGTGTCTTTAAGTTGCTAGGCGGTTGCTATGACTTATTCATGTCTTAGTAAAATTGCTAGGGCACTGTAAATGGTTGCTAGGGTGTGGCTATACTTAAACAGGGTTCTACAGTGCGACCATATCAGTCGCATTTGCGACTGAAAACTACTGCGTGCGACTATGAAAAAATATTTAGGAGCACCTGTGCGACTGACCCGATCAGCATATTTGTGTTTGCGCTGAGGGAGCTTCAAAGGTTTCTAACGTACTCACGTGTTTTTGCAGCGTTGAGTAATGTATCACAGACGTATCCTCTCATTATAACAAACAAAGTGTAGACAGAGAGTAAATAAGAGATTCACTGTGCAGTGTAGAGAGCTGCGTTGATTATAATGGAGGTTTGTGAGATCGCGATGAACTAAGAGGAGTGACAGCTTGCAAATGTGATATTGATTTAATACAACAGTTCATTAAACAAGAAGTTAATATTAAGTGACTTATATTGTCTGACTACAACACTATTGCCTTATAGCTCACGAGCAGTCTGGCGGTCTGAGGTAACGTTAACTTTAAGGTTAACTGTTTAAACCTTGAGATAAAATTGTGTACCTTTCTTTTAGTTATTTGAAATTTAACACGATAAATTATACAGTATTCACTTTCAAATTCTTTAAACTTTAACCATAGTAAAGTTAATTAGTTTGTTTGACTGCCTACCGTTCGTGCTAGTCCATGATGCTCATGCCATATTGTAAACTTGAATATAAACCGCTGTATTAACCGCTGATATGATATTTAATTAGACCGAGGCTGCCGAAATCATGTTCAGTGTCTGTGGGATTAATAATAATTTCAATTTTTCCCCCTCAAGTGACAGGCCTGTAAACTGTGTCATCTGCTCGTTAATGGTGTTAATAATGGTGTTTTTCACATGCATGCTTTTCATGCGAGTTTCATTCTCAAATAGATCTGATACTTTAGTTTCAGCAAATCTTTAATAAACAAATGGTTTACTTTTTTTTAGGTCCTGACTGCCACCAGTTGAGTCCATGATTCAGTGAGTTGCTTATAAGAAAAGATGCTCATTTGTTACCACCTAGTATTATAAATGTTTTATTCATTGCTGTAAAAGGTTTTTTTTTTTTTTTTTTGCCATCAGGTGGAGAGACAGTCTGGGCAGCAGCAACAAGACAACTATTACAAGTAGAGATGGGTTTCAAGAACTGGTAATACTTTGGTTCCTGACTTGTTTCAGTACTGAAACATGGATATAACCTACAGGATCAATAGTGCTGCTATCAGTATTTTAGTAACGCTGATTCATTACCCCTTAGACACAACCACACATCATCCAAACCATCTCCAAGTGAATGGCAGCTAGGATCAAGAGATCATTCATCATGAAGACTGTTCCATAAGAAGCAGTGAATCCTGGGTGAAAAACTAAACCTGGTTGTTTCAGCATCACTCAGGCAAGACTAAATACATTTAAATTGATTTCAGTTGGTTATATGTTTCAGGTCATCCTGACCATTCTGTTGTCCTGGATGTGAGGACATGCTGGAACTGCATTTCTCATGGTTGAAAGATTTTGTGCAGCAGTATCCAGACATATAAGCTGCTTTCCTGGACCCACACGACTAAAGGCTCAGGAGGAGAGACAGATAATCCACAGGGTTGGATTTAGGGATTCAACGAAACCAATTTTTTAGAACCAATCCGATACCGAAAATTCAGAGTATCTGCCGATACCGATCCGATCCGATACCAGTGCAGTGTTTTTTTTTTCTTTTTAAATCAATGTAGAATTTCTATACTTCTGTGTGTTGACCTGATCATCACTCTTTTGTGTGTTAAACACAATCTGCTAAATAGACAACTTCATTTTAATGAAAAATAACAAATGAAAAAATATATAATCATAATCAGCGTTGGGTAAGTTACTTTCAAAAAGTAATTAATTGCATAACAAAATAACAAAAAAAGCTTAAAAGTTAAACAATACATTTCAGTTTGGCAAGATGTTCAGGAAAAGCCCAACTAGTAAAATCCGTACAGGTCTATGTAAAAATAACACTCAACTAATGGTAAGAATAAATGACAGAAATGATCTTCTCTGCTGAATAAAGCCATGTCAGATTGCGCTGTTCTTATGAGGTAAATTCCTCATAGTAGGTCTTCTTTCAAAAACGATGAAAATTAGATGAATCTTGATTTCTTTTTTAATTTTTTTTTTTTTGTATCTAGGTGAGGGCGTTTGCGCGCAGGTGACTGCATATAATGAGCTCATACGGGAAAGACTACTTCAGTTTCATTCGGATTACATAATCAGATAACATTCGTTTTCGATTTGAATTCGTTCATTTAAAAGTAGACACTTCAAGCTTTCAGATAAAGGAAAGACTGTACCGCTCTTTAGTTTCATACGGATTACATAATCAGGAATATTCATTTTCAATTTGAATTCGTTCATTTAAAAGTAGAAATTTCAAGCTTTCAGATACGGGAAAGACTGGTCTCGCTTTACTTTCATAGGGATTACATAATCAGTAATATTAGTTTTCGATTTGAATTCGTTCATTTAAAAGTAGACACTTCAAGCTTTTTAGATTCAATTGATTTTAGTCTTATGTATCTGAGTATTTAAGGTTTCTCTGTGAATCAGGAAAATCTGAAAGTGAACGAGCCGGCGCGCAGAGGGTTAAAGCCGCTGCATTCAATTTTATCTTTAGACGGTAAATTTAGATTTCAAATTCAATATTTATTTTAGAACTGTTGAAATTTCTTTACTGTATGTAATGCAAGTACTTTATAAGTAAATGTAATTAAATTACCTAAAAATGAACAGTAAGCCCTTACTTTACTTTTTCAGTGGATAAGTAATTTAATTACAGTAACGCGTTACTTAGTAACGTGTTACACCCAACACTGATCATAATCTATGACAAAAATATTATAAACTAGATTATTGGATAATTCAGCAGCAAAAGATACTCTAGAAAAATCATGGGCGCACAATAATTTTATAAAATCTAAACATTTAGTGAAATAAAGGCCGTTCCACACTGAGCGCAATGCGAAAAGGTGAGGCGAATCGCCGACGATGGTGCTTTCACACCGAGCGCGAAACGATTGTTTGCCTTCTGCTAATTCACGCCTGCACGCTAGGTGGTGCTGATCAACAATGTATTTTTCCTCAGATGTGTATCTTGTATATGGATTTAACATCGTCCACTGCTCAATATACAGCAGAGGTTGACATTAAGCATTCTCATGTGGCTGTCATTTACTTGTCCGAGTATAAATGTTAGTTGCCCGGAGAGAATGGAGCAAAAACAAGAAATATGGTGTCTAAAACGTAAGTCTCTTAATATTAACTTCTTGTTTATTGAAATGTTATAAAATCACAATTGTAATCAGGCTGATTTTTGGAGCAAAAAAAAAAAAAAGGGCGCTCGATCTTCATGTGATATTGTTTAACTATATGTAATTATATAAATATATACATATTCTGCCCCCATATCTTGAATTTTCTGATCATTCTTCATGCATTTTAATACTGAATCATGAAATGAAAGAACGCACTCGCACGTGCACTAGTCCAACCTACATTACTCTTTACTCTACATTACTCTTACATTACTCTACGTAATGTGCATTCCATAGGTGTGTTTTGTTTGATTCTTGCAATATACTCGACGTCAAACCACACATTGTTAAAACAACAATTACGATATTATCGCAAACGAGGCGAGGCTATATCACAAATAAAGGCAATTATTATTGTTTTTGGTATTGATATTTTCAAGTTACTTGTCCGATTGGGCAAATAAATTTCTCTTTCACTTGCCCGTCCAAAACACTCACTTGTCCCGGATAAGCAGACAAGCGTTTATGTCGAGCCCTGTACAGCATTAAATTTTGATAAATAAAGTTTGGTTCTGCACCAGAAACACAAATATCTGTAATACAAGAATATCCTATAATATAACTAGAGGTACAATTAGCATCAAGTTACACTTGAAAATTTATGTAATTATTAATGTATTTGTTTATAAGTCACTTTAAACCATCATCGAGTGCTTCTAATAACTTCTGATTGTGATCTATATTTGATTTTGATTAGAATAGGCAGACTCTAAGTATGTCATCAACATCCTTTATTGTTATAAAAATACCATGAACTGTATACAAAACACATACAGAAAATATATTGTTATCATATTCATATGTCTATTTGCTTTCATATGTCGTGTAGCGGCACAAATGTGCAACCTGTGCACAGAATGATGCACTTGAAGCAACACGGAGTCACAGCGTGCAGCGCTACACATAGAAATGTTCAAAGCACAAAGGAAGGAGACATTGGTGTGTAGTGTATTAAATCTGCGTGATAGTTTGAGCCTTTTCTTTTAACAGTTTTAAATCTCAGTTATTGTGCGCTCTTGAAGAGAGTTTGACTGTAGTAACCGAATGCAACACGCAGTTTGAACCCTGAATGGAGGATGACAGACAGCTGCAGCGCAGAGAAGAGTTTACATGAACTTGAATTTAGTGACTTAAATACTCTTCTGTACCTCACACTGAACTATGGAACAGCTTCAGAACACTTGGAATATAGTGCACAAAACTTTATGGTTCTTTATAATGTTTTTGTGCCTTTTGTGGGGCTTAAAAATAACACAGAATAGTACATGCAAAATAACGGATTTGGATTGGTCTCCTCTGACCGATACCCGATCCGGCAGAAAATGCCAGTATCGGATAGATGCATCCCTAGTTGGATTTCACAATTCAGTAGATAATAGATAGATATCAATTAATAGTCTAATTTCGGAGCCTTGTTTTTCTCCAGTCAGGAGGAATTTTGTTGAAATCGTTGATGTTCATATGGTCTTGGTATGAGAAAAATTACGAGCTGAGCAGAGTACCTTATGATAGTGGTTTTCAATTCTGGGCCTGGGGACACACAGCACTGCACATTTTATACATCTCTCTTTACTGACACAAGCTTAGATTAGTTCATGGAGCTCTTTCCTAAAGAGCTGATCATCTGAATCAAGTGTGTTTAACAAGAGAGATATACAAAGTGTGCAGTGCTATGGGTCCACTGGACCACAATTGTGAACTACTGCCTTTATGAGAACCTCCCGAGGTCCTAGTCGTTTTTAAATGTTTAAAAAATATTGGAGTTGGCCTAAATTTGACCAATGTAAAGGCTCTCCTTATTCTTAAATTACACAACCACATCACTTTGCTTGTTATGTCTGGGGGATCTGGGGGCATGGACTCATTTAAGAAATTATGTACATTTTAAAGTTAAATTCGTCTATCTGGTGCACTTTCAGAGTTCAATATTAAGAGCTCCAATGCATGCTCAGGGTGAAAATTTAACAAAGAAAAAAGTCAATGCAATGACTCAACCCTCTTTTTAGTAACTGTAGACCCTTAAGAGTTTTGTTAATAGGTTTTAAGCTAAATCTCCTAGCTAGGACACTTAGTAGTAAGAGAAAATTCTCTGTGAAAATGGCCCCAGAATCTGCCTTTCCTTGAAAAGCTGGAGAACCACTTAAGATTTCAAAAGGAAGATTCACAGTTTGTGGCCACCATCAAAAAAAAGTTTTGGGTGACTTATCCAAATAGTCTATAAAATTATTTGTTTAATTATTTTTATTTATTTATTTTTGTGTAGATTCAAAGGAAAAATGAAAAATAAGGATGTATGGGAACAACTTAAGACAGCAGTGAGGGAAGGAAGTAATCATCAGAATGTAAGGTATTATTGTTTATTACAAGTTGTGTTTTCATTTAAATTTAGCAATGTTCACAGCAGGTCAAAAGTTTGAAATATATTTTAAAATATAATTTCATGTACAGCACTTTGGTCAGCCACTAGGCTGTTTTGAATGTGCTTCAAAAATAAATAAACTTAAACTTCTGCAATCAAAGCTGGATTTCCTGCATCATTACTCCAGTCTTCAGTGTCATATGATCCTTCAGAAATCATTCTAATATGCTAATTTGCTGCTCAAGGAAACATTTATGATTATTTTCAATGTTGAAAACAATTGTGCTGCCCAATATTTCTGTCTACACCAGTTTTTCCCAACCTTTTTTCTGCCGCTGCAGTTTTGACATGTAAAAGATCCCACGGCACACCACTAAGTATTAATTTTTTTTTTCAATAATTAAACATTGCGTCATCAGAGTTGGTAATTTGGCTTTATATATGATCAGACACTTGCAATTAATTTCTGAAAATCATACTCAAATGGAGATATCAATGTTTTTGACGAGCGATTGACAGAGATCTTGTTTTCTCCATTATTAGAACGGCCTCATCTGAAGCAGTAAATTAATAGCATCACGTTTTCATCAGTTTGCAGGTTATAAAGTTTATTGTAGCTATATGGGCACTCAGTTTCTCTTGTTGTTAATGATAACGATGAACAATTGCACTGATTTAAAATAACAATAACAAAATATAATAGAGAAGGATGTTTTTGATAATCTTTCATGGCACACCAGACAGCCTGTCACGGCACACTGGTTGGGAAACACTGGTCTACACTACGGTTCAAAAGGTTGGAGTGATTAAAATATATATATATATATATATATAATTTTTTTATTTTTTTATTTTTTTTATTTGGGAAGACATTAATAACAAGGATACATACAATTGAATTAAAGTGATAGAAAAGACTTTTATTATGTTACAAAAGATTTTTTTTTTTAATGTTTTGAACTTGTATTCATAAAATAATCATGAAGAAAAATATCACGATTTACACAGAAATATTAAGTAGCACAACTGTTTCCAACACTTGACTACTTTTACATGTGCACAAATAATGTGATTATTTCCAATAATCAGAGTAAGGACTTAATCACATTATGTTTACATGTCAAGAGCAAAGCTCTTCATTCTCGTTTACATGCAATTTCCATTATTCGTATTATTTGAATTGTGGATATTTTTTTACCACCATTATTCACATAACGTTACCCCACTGCACAGCACAAATGATGGACTCAAAAAGAGTAGGTGTGTTACTGGCCGCTGTTTTAATTTATGTCTAATGCAAAACATGTTTGTATGGTTGTATTTCATGCTTTTTCGGTACCATAGCAATGTGATGGCAATGCCACTTCAGCTGGGTTTGCCTGCGCTGGATGAGGGTAAGGAACAGAGATTGGTGGCAGCAAGTTGTGCTAATAGAGTTTAGCGATTCGGCTCTCCAGAAATGCAAAGCTTTCTTCCCCATTGTTTCTAATCTGGGGTGCGTTTCCCAAAAGCAACTATGGTCACAAGCGCCATAGTTACCAATAGAGTTCAGTGGAACTAACGACCATAGTTAGCTAACGATGATTTTGGGAAACGCACCCCTGCAGGTGCCTCACATCATTCATGTACGTCACGAGCACATGCACACTTTGGTCAGAGCGGCAGTAATGTGATTAGGTGCATGTAAATGCACTGATTGATAATAATCAGAAATGTTTCTTAAGCAGCAAATCAGTATATGAGAATGATCATGTGACACTGAAGACTGGAGCAAAGGCTACTGAAAAATTCAGCTTTGCCTCACAGGAATGAAATGTATTTTAAAGTGTATTAGAAAAAGGGTATGAAAAATTTAAATTAAAAAATTGAATTAAAAAAAAATATATATTTTACAATATTACTGTTTTGTACTGTAATTTTGATCAAATAAATATAGCCTCAGTGAGCAGAAGAGATTTCTTTCGAAAAACATAAAAAAAAAAAAAAAAAAAGATTGCAGATTTTTGACTGGTTGTGTACATACATTAGCAACTTTAACAAGATGATATCCTCCCTTTCAGCTGCCAGAGAAGGATATTGACAGTGCAGGCTGAGGATGGCGAAGAGGAGGAAGAACACCTTTAACATAATTTTCTCATACCTTTGCCATGTGTTATAATAAAAACAATAAACCTGACTACAATAATATGGTAAATTTTATTAAAAGATTCCAGTTTGCAATGAATCTGGAGTCTCTGACTCTGCACTAGAGGAACTCTTTGCTGAGGAAGATCAAGTGCTGAGGAGGAGTCTTGTTCTACAGCGAAACACTGCATCAACCCTCTATGAAAAGTGAAGTGTCACCTTCCTGTCCTTCCCCCAGAAGAGCCTGCCTTCTGCTGCTGGGGTAAGAACGACACTCTTCCTCTTCTCTCACAGCCGTCCAGCACCTAACTCTGCCTCCTCAGCACTGTCTGAAAGAGTCTTCTCCACAGTCAGTAATCAGAGATCACAGATTCTCCTGAGAAAGTCAACACGCTCATTTTCCTAAACAAAAACGGTTTGTTTTTTTTGGGGCGGGCCAAATTATACAGATGCTAGAAATCTCTATATTGTCCATTATACATATCTTTACTCTTTATGAATGTTATTTTCTTTATTTCTTTTATCTTCTGAGAAGCTCAAGAACTATGGTTCTTTGTTAATTGTAAAATTGTTTAGGTTTATCTTCTGATAGTGAAGCAGTATTAAAGCACATATCTTTTTATCATGTTTTTATTTTTTGCACCAAATTATGGGGAGTTGTATCAATAAAAGTACTGATAATTTTCACTGATAACATCATTTAACTATGCCCATCCTTAATGAGACACAAATTTTTACAGTTGATTATATTGTGCAATCTATGAATTGATGTGTTCAGTTTTCTGTGCTCATGACTTGGTAACACTTTGCATGGTTAAAGAACAGATGTAATGTTCAAAATCTTTTGGCTTAGTATTTGTAAAAAGTAGCACTGAATAAATGCTGATTCATGAATGAATGCATTGTGTTTTTGTCTAGTTTCTATTAGAATTTAGTTTTTTTGAATTGGTTTGCACTGCATGTATGTAATGAATGTATTTACTATAAATACCCTATAATTAGATTACTATTAGATTTTATAAGGTTTCTATTTTGCACCAAAGACGAGTTTATTAGTTCTATATGTATTTCAAAGCAATGGTTGGACCACATCCTCAGGACCCGGACTAAAGGTGAGGTGTAAATATTAAAAATAAGTGAACGTGGTATTTTAGTCGTTAGGACATACTTGGTACGTTGCTGCGACCAATGTGATCCGGTACTGTCAACGTGCCAGTTTGGTCGTTAGGACGTTCTCAGCACGTTCCAGCGAGGTAACAAATAACGTCGCCACGACGAATATGGGAATCACAAAGTTACGTCGCTGGAACGTTATTTGGTACGTCGCTGCGACGTATATGGTCCGGTCCAGCTATACATAAGTCCCAATTCAGAAGGTGGTATACTGTTCAAGTTCATTTTCCTATAGCTTCATTTGATTGTCTCAGCAGCAGATGATAAATGGAAAAGCATACAAAGGTGTAATGCATTTCCAGTTCAATCCTGCTGCTGAGCCAAACGAAGCTACAGGAAAATCAACTGCTACAGGAAACAGGTCCTTCACCTTCTGGAAACATGGGACTACAGTTATAAAAAGAGGTTTACAAATAAATCATAACTCAATCACCACTCACTTATTTCCATCTTTATTGTTTTTAACTGGCACAAACGTCACTAATAAGCTTTGACTAGTTAAATTTCCTGCCAACTACCATTAAAATCAAGGAACATGAATTTAATGGCTTGCATACATCACTTCAATGTTGTGCATTGTAACCTAAAAACTTTCTAAAATCAACACTGGTGGTAAAATACAAAAAAAATATATATATAAAATAAAAATAAATAAATGAAAGTTACACAGCCCACCTTGCGTGGGTCTGTACCACAACAACAAATGTACAACAATAAATATTAAAGTGCTTAACCGAATGTGTTTTCTGGTAAAATTGAACCATAAGCAGCTATACTAAAAACAGGAAAGACAATGTACAAAAGATTCTCCACAATGGATAATCAGTCCTGAGTGACTGCTGCGTGTCCTCCACCTCCACTTCTTTGCGGTACATGCTTCAGATGCTCTGAAGCGGTCATCCTTATGAAGTCCTCTGTGGCTGTGTCATCAAATTTCATGACTGCATCTGCACAAGTAGAAAAAGACAAATGATTAGAAATATGCAAAGGCAACCTGCAGTCACACACCAAGTCCCCATATTTGTAAGCAAAAATGTTTAAAATGCATCCACTACCAATACTGGATTAATATAAAACCACCTCACCAAATGTTAAAATTGCCATGGTAGACAGTTAGCAGTAAATTTTAAATGTCAACTGGGAAGGAAATGTTTTGTCCAATCAAGTCATTATTCACAGATCATAATTCAATCATCTGACTGTATTGTGCATATTGAATGTTTATTTATGAATTAGCAGACAGTCAGCCTTACAGGATATCAATACAAAGACATAGGTCTTATGCTCCCTTTCATATAATTATAATGTTTTAAACAGTCAGAAATATTATGCTAAAATACACATCCACAAACACTATTGTCCTGCTTGTGATCCTGCATGTTATAAAATTATCATAAAATCACATACACAGCATGTTCAGCATGTCTGAGGGGAATTCAGTCGCGTTGTGTACACGCATACACACTCTCTGTCTCTTCGACTATATTAATCCTCATCTTTATTTATAACCTTAAGATAATTATAAAACTACATAATGCATGATTATAGTGTGTAACGTTTTATGATGGATGCCAATACAGTCGCGTTGTGCTTTGAACTCTCAAAGAAACAGATAAAACTACGTTATATAATTATATTGTATATCTTGGAAGGGAATACAGTCGTGTTGTTAATCACTGAGAGCTGCAATGGTAATTGTAACTTAGCCACAGCAGGTTTAGTTAAGACAACAAAGCTAATTAAAACAGCTAACACTATAAATACATAAAATTAACTAAGCGGACCGAACTTACCTTCAAGTGAGTAGAAAAGATTTTGGATCGCTTTGATTTGATGGAAGCTGAACAGAGCCGAGCAGCCACTTGCTTCAGCAGTACGCGCCGAATGCTTGTTGCCTCGGCCAATCAGAGTGGGGTTTACTGGTTGGGTCATGATGACGTGATGCCTCAGCCAATCAGAGTGGGGTTTACTGGTTGGGTTATGATGACGTGCTGCCTATCAAAAGCAAGTTCCACCGCTGCAATGTTAGCGTTCACCTAACTCAAAAGTTAGAATGCTTCATTTTCTAACCTACAGTGTTGTATTTGCCTTTATAACATGTTAAACACAATCGGAGGCGATATGACACAAACCGGTCCAGAGACAATAAAAATAAACAAGTAAATAAGAGAAAAAAACAGTAAAATGTAAAACGTACTCAATAAATAAATAAATAAATAATTAAATAACAAATAATGTTTCATCACAAATAACCTATATTGATATTCATCAACCATGTTGATAACAACAATGTTGATATTTGTCTTAAATAAAATAAATATTACCTTCATTAATAATGTCAATTTCCTGCACATGTCTTAGACGTCCAAAAAAGTTACCTAGTCCTAGGTTCAAATGTTGAACTGCAAATTGACGTCCAAATGGGGTCTTGGTTAGACGTCCAAATAGCGGACCTAGTTTGTACGTCGTGTAGACGTGCAGAATTGGTCTTGGACCGACGGACGCAATATAGACATAATCTGCACGTCCGACAGAGGTCTAATGTTTAGTGGGTTCTGTTAGATGCAGTAATAATGCCTGAGAAAAACGCGCTGTCCAGATTCAGTAGCTGTGGTCAGATGAGATGTAGACAGATTTATTGTCAGTGTCATTATTCTATTGTTATTTTCGTAACTTGCTATGAAATAAAAAGTCTCTCACTTCAGAAAAGCGAACTGTCCTGTCCTGCCAGATGTTACCGTGCTCGTAGCGCGCACACTTCTATAGCACGCGCGAACGCGGCGCCGCGCTGTATATCACTTCACTAAAGCGCAGAAACTACGAGAATGCAACGCGTGAAATAAAAGTACAGTACCGATAAATCACATAACTGTACTGCGTGTGTTAGCTGGGAAGGATTTGCATGAAGGTATGATATTCATTCTATTCAGGAGCAGTTTCCACATGTTATTAACAGTTCATATTAGTATATCCATGGTAACGGTTGTTTCAATAACCCAAAACTACCATGTTATTTCCAGTTTATGTCATTTTGTATATGTTTAAATGACTGTGATGTCTCATACCAACTTAATTGTATTAACAAAAACTAGTTTGGGACTGCTATTTAATAGCCTTACCTTATTGGCTGTTTATTCAGTATTAGTCATTCTTAACAGTCTTAACTTTAATTTTTGTGAAATAAATTTGCTTTGTTTTTATTTTTAACAAATTACATTACATTATATATATATATATATATATATATATATATATATATATATATATATATATATATATATATATATATATAAAGTGGGTCGCGGCTTGATGACCGTGGGAAAACGTGGGTCCCAAGGCCAAACCAGTTGAGAACCACTGGTATATGCTACATAACTTTACATGTAAGTAATATGTAAAAATGGACACGCAAATATGAATTTCCTGTTAACATGTAACTTTGTCACAAAAATACATGTATAGTATACATATAAATAAGCAAATTCTTTTTCTGTGTACTACAGTATTGACTTTACCCAGTAAACTTTTCTGTAATTCTGAAATCTTAAAATTATGTGGCATTTGTCAATTTATTGACACAACACCTAGGTTTGGAAGAATGAAAATGTTTTAGGTGAATTACTATAGATTTTGCAGACATATAATGTTGTGATGATGCCCCATAAAACAAATGCTCTTAATATTTAGAGTGCAAAACAGCTTTGAAGAGGACTGTATGAAAAGCTTTTGAAGGTGATTAATAAGTTTTATTTTGACTTCTAAAGTAAAATAAACTGACTTTTTAAAAATATTTTATGCACAAAGTTATTTGGCAAAAATGAAAAGCTTAAATAACACTTATTTGTTATGTGAAAGTTTATTTATGCCAGTAAATGCCAGTTCCCTATTGATACTTTACTCGTACTGTGTCTGATAAGACGCCACGGGGAAAACTCCTTTTTCTCATTGAGACGAATGTCCTCATTGCGAGGATATGAGTCTCGCCTTTCTGCGCTCGTGGAAAGCTTTCTTTTCAGAGAGCGACTCCGCCCCTCGCGCCCTCCCGCTTTCTTCCTCCCAGGAGCCTGTGAGGAAAAAGCAGCGGGGCAGAGGAACTCGGCGCTCAGTGACAAGTGAGCCCACGCCGGCTGAGCCCCTGCGTGCCTCACTCTCTCCGCCTAGAGAGGTTTCACCTGTCCACTTCTCCCTTCCAGACCAGCGTCCCTCTGCGGCTGTGAGCGACCTGGTTTCGTTTGGTGGGAGCGAGTGTCATGCCTTTGACGACAGCATGTCGTTGGCGGCTTCAGATGCGGAGGAGCTGTTGGGCTTGTCTTGTGACCCTGCCCCCCTGCCATCTGCACAACCCAGCGCGGCCAGCACGGGCATGGACGCCGAGCTTTTCCGCGTCCTGTCTAAAGCTGTGGAGGAGCTGGGTTTGGAGTGGTCTCCACCGGAGGAGCCCACCCGTAGCCGCCTGGATGAGTGGTTCTTGCCGGGGCGCCATCAGGCCCCTCGACAATGAGCTTCACCATTCTTCCCAGAGGTCCACGACGAGATCACCAGGTCATGGCGCGCGCTCTACTCGGCCCGCCTTCATGCCTCATCTTCGTCCGGCCTCACATCTGTCGACGGCATCGGAGAAAAAGGGTATGACAGTCTGCCCCCCTTGGATGAGTCAGTGGCCGCGCATCTCTGCCCACCCACGGCCATCAGCTGGAAGGCAAAGGCCAGCCACCCGTCCAAGCCGTGTAGGACAACTTCGGCACTCGCTGGACGAGCCTACTCGTCTGCTGGACAAGCGGCCTCTGTGCTACACTCCAAGGCGGTCTTACAGGTCTTCCAGGCCAAGCTCCTTCGTTGCATGGACGAGTCCGGCCCAGACCCCGCAGCATTTAGGGAGCTCTATGCGCCACTAAGACGACAGCACAGGCGATTGGCAGATCCATGGCCAGCCTAGTGGTGCTTGAGCGCCACCTGTGGTTAAACCTCACAGAGATCAAGGATCCGGATAAGGTCCCCTTCCTTGACTCCCTGGTTTCCCCTACTGGCCTGTTTGGACCTGCAGTTGAGGGTTTCGCCGAATGCTTCACCGCTGCACAGAAGTCATCCCAGGCAATGCAACACTTCCTGCCAAAGCGCTCCAGTTCGACAGCTGCTTCCAGTCGCCCCAAGACTGAGCCGACTCGGCAGCCCACGAAGCCCCCACCGCCAGCTACTCATGCGGCTTCTAAGCCCGAGCCTCGTCAACGCTCCCGCTCGGCCAGACGCCACCCGTTTCCTAAACGCCAGGGCCCCCGACCCAAGATAGCATTGGACCCTGTGCCCCAGGCGTCATCCTGATCTGCGGGACAGGAAGAGGAAGGGGCCATGTCTCGCTGCAGCCGGACCACCCCCCAAGCAGCCTCTGTTGTGCCTTCGAGCACCGCGTTCAGTTCCGGGTGCCGACGGCAGTGTGTTTGTGACCAAAAATACTGTTGTGAATATAGGGCCCGTTCTAATCGCGCCCACACAACCAGTCGCTGTTATAGCGAGAAAAATAAAACACAAACATTTTCAAAAAGAGAGCAAAATTCCTCTTCCACTCATTACGAGTGTCGGGTCCCCAGCGAGCGACCCACCGCTAGAGCTAATCCAACCCCTTGCCACGCGGGCCGAGGCCTGGCAGGCCATCCCCGGAGTGTCAGACTGGGTTATGGGGATAATAGAACGAGGTTATATACTCCAATTCGCTCGAAGACCCCCGTGATTCAGCTGCATGGTCTACACTTCGGTTCAGAGCGAGGATGCACATGTCCTACGCACCGAGGTGATGACTTTACTGGCAAAAGAAGCCGTAGAAACGGTTCCCCCAGCCGAGAGCGAGTCAGGCTTCTACAGCCTCTACTTCCTTGTCCCCAAGAAGGATGGCAGCCTAAGGCCCATCCTCGATCTCAGGCACCTGAATCGCGCCCTCATGAGACAGCCATTCAGGATGATTACATTGAAACAGATCCTCTCGCAAGTATGCCCAGGGGACTGGTTCTTTTCACTGAACCTGAAAGACGCATACTTTCACATCCAGATAGCCCCCCGTCACAGACGATTCTTGAGATTCGCCTTCGAGGGTGTGGCTTATCAGTACACAGTCCTACTCTTTGGGCTGTCCCTAGCTCCTCGCACTTTTACAAAGTGCATGGATGTGGCTCTTTCCCCGCTGAGGCAGATGGGATTCCGCATTCTGAATTACCTCGATGACTGGCTCATTCTGGCCCAGTCAGAGCACAAGCTACTATCTCATAGAGCCCTCCTCCTCAGCCACCTAGAATGCCTGAGACTCAGGGTCAATTTTGCCAAGAGCGCGCTGTCCCCCAGTCAACGGATATCGTTCCTGGGAACAGTTTTAGACTCAGCCCAACTGAGGGCGATAGCCACGCCGGAACGTGCGCTTGCCATTCAGCAGCTCGCGGCCTCATTCAAAGTCGGAGCCTCTCGCGCCTCTCAAGGTGTTTCAGAGGATGCTGAGCCTCATGGCCTCTGTGTCTCCGGTACTTCAGTTGGGCATTGCTACGCATGCGGCCCCTTCAGTACTGGCTGAAACCACGAATTCCATCCCACGCCCTGGCCCCTTGGAAAGATACCCAGTGAATGGAACGGGGCGTGCCCCTGGGAATGGTCTGCAGGAGGAAGGTGGTCTCGACAGACGCTTCCAACACAGGTTGGGGAGCGCTGTGCGATGGCAAACCAGCTTTCGGCCACTGGTTGAAAGAGGAAGGTTGGTATCACATCAACTGCCTGGAAATGCTGGCAATGTGTCTGGGCCTTCGTACCTTTCTGCCAGACCTAAGAGGACACCATGTCTTAGTCCGTTTGGACAGCATGACGGTGGTATCCTATATAAATTACTAGGGCGGTCTCTCCTCGAAGCGCCTCTTCACTCTGGTGGAGCGCCTCCTGGAATGGGCTCAGCACAACTTGCGCTCGCTAAGAGCAGTGCATGTACGAGGCAGGTTGAACCAAGGAGCAGACATGCTATCTTGGAGCAACGTCCCCTCAGAAGAGTGGATGCTCCACCCTCAGACGGTTCAAGAAATTTGGGAAGTTTTCGGCAGGGCAGAGGTCGACCTCTTCGCCTCAGAAGACAACTCTCATTGCCCAACTTACTTTTCGAAGGACAGGGACACTTTGGCTCACGACTGGCCCAACCTCCTCCTTTACGCTTTTCCCCAAATTGCTCTGATCCCACAGGTAATCAGACGAGTCAGGGAACAGGGACACAAGGTCCTGTTGGTGGCTCCGCTCTGGAGGAACCAGCACTGGTTTGCTGAGCTGTACCGGCCGCTCTCTGCAGCCCGGTGGCCCATTCCCCTGAGACGAGACCTACTCAGACGAACAGAACAATATGGCATCCCCAGCCCGAGCTGTGGGCTCTGCACCTTTGGCCCCTCGATGAGAGCTTATGAACCTCCCCGAGAACATGCTAAACACAATCTCTCAGGCTAGAGCACCGTCTACAAGACACCTCTATGGCCTTAAATGGTCTGTCTTCTCCGCCTGGTGTGCAGCCCGTGGCGCAGACCCATTTTCATGCGACATATCCCTGATATTGTCCTTCCTGCAAGAGCTGTTGGATAAGGGTCGTTCCCCTTCCACGCTCAAGGTCTATGTAGCAGCCATAGCAGCCTCTCATGCTCCTATAGCTGGCCAAACGGTGGGCAGGAACAACTTAGTTGAGCTGCTACAGTCCATTGACAGTCCATTGACCTACAGTCCATTGACCTTCGCCCCCTGACGCTTAAAACCGCTCTGCTACTAGCATTAGCTTCGGTAAAGCGTATGGGAGATCTGCAGGCGCTATCTGTGAGCCCCATCTGCCTCGAATTCGGGCCCAACGACTCTAAAGTCGTCCTGAAGCCGAGGCATGGTTACGTACCTAAGGTGCTCTCTACTCCATTCAGAGCACAAGTAATAACTCTATCGGCGCTTCCTCCTTCGGAGCAAGACCAAGAGTTGAATTTACTCTGCCCCGTCAGGGCTTTGAAAGTCTATGTTGACCGCTCCTCTCTGTTCAGGCAGTCAGATCAGGTTCTCCGGTCACGAAGCAGAGACTTTTCAAGTCAAGTCAAGTCACCTTTATTTATATAGCGCTTTTAACAATACAGATTGTGTCAAAGCACTTAACAGTATCAAATTGGAGGATAGAGTGTCAGTAATGTATAATATTAAGATTAAACATTCAATTTTCAGTTAAAGGCATTTCATTATTGAATTCAGAGATGTCATTGTCTAGCTCAGTTTAGTTTAAATAGTATATATGAAATCAAATTGACGATAATCGTTAGAAATGAAGTGTCCCCAACTGAGCAAGCCAGAGGCGACAGCGGCAAGGAACCAAAACTCTCTCTATGACAGAATGTAGAAAAAAAAAAAACCTTGGGAGAAACCAGGCTCAGTCGGGGGGCCAGTTCTCCTCTGGCCAGGATATTATTGTTTATTTATTTTTTTACGTATTGTTTTAATTAAATTTTAAATGTATAAATGTATTATATTTCTATTTTTATATTGTTGCAATTTCTAACAATAATAGTATTATGTAGTTAGGTATTTTATTATATTTTTAGTTATTTTGTTTTATTTTTAGTTTTATTGTATTTAAGTCGAGGTCTTCACTGGGGATATGTCCCCGGGGCTCATCCAGGTGTCCCGGCCTCCGCCGACGATCAGGGTCGCAGACATCATCTCCTGGCACCGATCCACCATCTGATCTGGACACGGACTGAGAAACAGAATAAGAAAGAAACAGACAAATATTAGAGTAGATGCCATTCTTCTTACGATGTAACGAGTACATTGTGTGTTATGAGGAGTGTTCCCGGTTCCGGTTGATCTAATTAATACAGCCTAACAATCCTTTAACGGATTTGAATAATAGAAGTGTATTAGTGTTTTATGTGTAAGCCAGGTTAAAGAAATGTGTCTTTAATCTAGATTTAAACTGACAGAGTGTGTCTGCCTCCCGAACAGTGTTAGGTAGATTCCAGAGTTTGGGCGCTAAATAGGAAAAGGATCTGCCGCCCGCAGTCGATTTTGATATTCTAGGTATTATCAAATGGCCAGAGTTTTGAGAACATAGCGGACGTGGAGGACTATAATGTGATAAGAGCTCGCTCAAGTACTGAGAAGCTAAGCCATTCAGGGCTTTATAAGTAATTAACAAGATTTTAAAATCTATCCGATGTTTGATAGGGAGCCAGTGCAGTGTTGACAGAACCGGGCTAATATGGTCATACTTCCTGGTTCTAGTAAGGACTCTAGCTGCTGCATTTTGGACCAACTGTAGTTTATTGATCAAGCGTGCAGAACAACCACCCAGTAAAGCATTACAATAGTCTAACCTTGAGGTCATAAACGCATGAATTAGCATTTCTGCATTTGACGTTGAGAGCATAGGTCGCAATTTAGATATGTTTTTGAGATGGAAAAACGCAGTTTTACAGATACTAGAAATATGGCTTTCAAATGAAAGATTGCTATCAAACAGCACACCTAGGTTCCTAACTGATGAAGAAGAATTGACAGAGCAGCCGTCAAGTGTTAGATAGTGTTCTAGGTTATTACATGCAGGGTTTTTAGGTCCGATAATTAACACCTGTTTTTTCAGAATTTAGCAATAAGAAATTACTCTTCATCCAGTTTTTTATATCGACTATGCATTCCGTTAGTTTCTCAATTTGGTGTGTTTCACCGGGCCGTGAAGAAATATAGAGCTGAGTATCATCAGCATAACAGTGAAAGCTAACACCATGTCTCCTGATAATATCTCCCAAGGGTAACATGTTGCACTTGTGATCGATATGATACCTCTTCATTTACTGCTACGAACTGATGGCGGTCAGATAAGTACGATTTGAACCATGCTAGGGCACTTCCACTAATGCCAACAAAGTTTTCTAGTCTATTCAAAAGAATGTTGTGGTCGATAGTGTCGAACGCAGCGCTAAGATCCAGTAGAACTAATAAAGAGATACAACCACGATCAGATGATAGAAGCAGGTCATTTGTAACTCTATTGTGAGGATACTACCTTTTCTAGTATCTTTGACAGAAAAGGGAGATTTGAGATCGGTCTGTAATTAACTAGATCTTTGGGGTCAAGTTGTGTTTTTTTAATGAGAGGCTTAATAACAGCCAATTTGAAGGTTTTGGGGACATATCCTAATGACAATGATGAATTAATAATAGCCAAAAGAGGATCTATGACTTCTGGAAGCAGCTCTTTTAGTAGTTTAGATGGAATAGGGTCTAACATACATGTTGTTGGTTTAGATGATTTAACAAGTTTATACAATTCTTCCTCTCCTATAATAGAGAATGAGTGGAATTGTTCCTCAGGGGATCTATAGTGCACTATCTGATGCGATACTGTAGCTGACAGCTGCATGGTTACAGTTGTATCTCTTATAGTATCGATCTTGGAAGTAAAGTAGTTCATAAAGTCATTACAGCTGTGCTCTTGGGAAATGCCAACACCTGTTGATGCTTTATTTTTCGTTAATTTAGTGACTGTATTGAGTAAATACCAGGTTTTATGTTTGTTTTCTTCTAGAAGAGACGAAAAGTAATCAGATTTAGCAGTTTTTAATGCTTTTCTGTAGGATAGGATACTTTCCCGCCAAGCTATATGAAACACCTCTAGTTTTGTTTTCCTCCAGCTGCACTCCATTTTCCGGGCTGCTCTCTTTAGGGTGCAAGTGGGCTCATTATACCACGGGGTCAAACTGTTTTCTTTGATCTTCCTTAAGCGTAAAGGAGCAACTGTATCTAAAGTGCTAGAAAAGAGAGAGTCCATAGTTTCTGTTACATCATCAAGTTTTTCTGCGCTGTTGGATATGCTGAGGAATTGAGATAAATCAGGAAGATTACTTACAAAGCAGTCTTTTGTGGTAGAAGTGATGGTTCTACCATACGTGTAACAAGGAGTAGAATTTACAGTTTTAGCTATATGGAGTTTACACAAGACTAGATAATGATCTGAGATATCATCGCTTTGCTGCAGAATTTCAATACCAGTAACATCAATTCCATGTGACATTGTCGAAATCATACTCTAGATTTAATACTGAGTAGGTCCTGAAACATGTTGTCTAACCCCAATAGAGTTCAGAATGTCTATGAATGCTGATCCTAATGCATCTTTTTCATTATCGACATGGATATTAAAATCACCAACAATTAAGACTTTATCTGCAGCCAGTACTAACTCAGATAGAAAATCAGAAAATTCTTTAATAAAGTCTGTGTGGTGCCCTGGTGGCCTGTACACAGTAGCCACAGTAGTACACAGTAGTACAAACATCACAGGGGATTTATCACTAACACGTGTTTCTCTAGATAATGTTATACGCAGCACCATAACTTCAAACGAGTTATACTTAAAGCCTGCCCACTGAGAAATACTGAGAATATTGCTATAAATTGTAGCAACACCTCCCCCTTTACCTTTTGGACGTGGCTAATTTTTATAGCAGTAATCTTGGGGTGTAGACTCAATTAAAGTAATGTATTCATCTGGTTTTAGCCATGTTTCTGTCAAACAGAGCAAATCTAGGTTATGATCATTAGTGCTTTTGTAGAAAGGGACCTGATATTCAGTAAGCCAAGTTTTATCAATTGTTTCTCTGTATTGTAAACATTTTTTATTTGTTGAACATCAATTAAATTGTTACTATTACTTTGGCTTGGACGTTTTCTGTATTTTCTAGTATGGGGAACAGACACAGTCTCTATAGTGTGATATCTAGGTGAAGGAGTCTGTATGTGCTGAGAATTAACTGACTTCTGTGACGTGAGACGGCTAGCAGACGGTCGGTTTAGCCAGTTTGTCTGCTTCTTGACCGGGGCCCTAGTTAGTCAAGTACGAACTCTAAGACTATGTGCCATATTTCTAGAGAGAAGAGTGGCACCACCCCAGGAGGGATGAAGACCATCTCTTTTCAACAAGTCAGGTCTCCCCCAAAAACTCGTCCAATTGTCTATAAAGCCTATGTTATTCTGCGGGCACCACTTAAACATCCAGCCATTGAGTGACGACAGTCTGCTATGAATCTCATCACCCCAGTAAGCAGGGAGGGGGCCAGAGCATATTACAGTGTCTGACATCGTACTTGCAAGTTCACACCTCTTTAACATTATTTTTAGTGATCTCCGACTGGCGGAGTCGAATATCGTTAGCGCTGACGTGGATAACAATCTTACTGAATTTACATTTAGCATTAGCCAGCACTTTTAAATTTGCCAAGATGTCAGGCGCTCTGGCTCCCGGTAAACATTGGACTATGGTGGCTGGTGTCTCTATTTTCATGTTCTGTACAATAGAATCGCCAATAACTAGAGAGCACTTTCATCAGGTTTCTCAGTGGGTGCGTCACTGAGTGGGGAGAACCTGTTTGATGTTTTGATCGGAACGGAAGAGCGGTGTTTTCACCCGCGACTAGGCTGCCTTACAGTCACCCAGTTGCCCTGCTGCACGGGGTCAACCGGAACCGAACAATGTACAGGAGTCCCTAAGCTAGTCGCATCCAAAGCAGTATCTAAAGCCCTCACATTCTTACCATCCTCAACTAAAGTTTGTATGCGTGTCTCTAGTTCTAAAATCTTCTCTGTCAGCCTAACTATTTCCCTGCATTTATCACATGTGAATCCCTCGTCGCCGACAGAGAGAGATAAACTGTACATGTGGCAAGTGGTGCAAACAACAATAGCAGGAGAAGCCATTACTCACCGTGATTGATGAATGATACCAACTTAACTTACCACTTACCACTGTTGTTTGATGAACTTGTGAAAAACGGAGCGAGAAAAAATAAAACAATAATAGGCATGAATAGAAACGTGAATGGAATCGCGAGTAACAAGCTAACGGGCTAACGAATGCTAACGCACTGCACTCGCGGTTTTAAAATGCGAACGATCAAATTAGTTAGATTAGTTTGATAGATAATACCAGAAATATGGTGGGAATTAAGTTATATATTATCACTTTAAACAACAGAGAGTGAAAGTAAGGTAAAGTTTCAATAAAAAAAAAAACGGAGCTACAGTCGCAAACCTCTCAGCAGCACAACAGACAGAAACAGACTGAAGCAATCGATCAACGATCCTCAAGCAATCCTCCAACCTGTGGCTATTATATTGAGATCTTATGAAGTGAAATGATCGGTCTGTGCAAGAAAGTGAACATTATTTACAACATTATTACCTTTAATCCAGAGCCTCAGGCAACAGGGAAATATATTTCTTTTCCTTTACAATGAACTGGTTCAGTTCACTAGCTTCTTTACATAATCATGCAAAGATGTAATGTATACGCAATTATATGTGAACCGTGCTGGCAAAATTATTCGGAATGTGCACGGGCTAATTTTGAGCTACAGGCAAAAAAACTAAAGAATTTGAGGTTTTCACAAAAATGATTTCATTAAGTCTCTGTTTAGCAATCCAAATGCTCCAAATAGTAATTAAATATCTAAAATTATCTTTATTTTTACATTTTTTTTTTAAGAGGAGTACCGTTTCTCCACTCACTTCTCACGCTGACTGACATCCGAAGCACCTACATAAAGACGACACTGATGGTGTGATCTCGTATCCTGTGTATACACATATACACAGAATTATTTAAGTGTTCCCGCAAACATAATCTGTTATGTCCTAAAGGGTTAGTTCACCCAAAAATTAAAATTAGCCCATGTTTTACTCACCCTCAAAACATCCTAGGTGTATATGATTTTCTTCTTTCGAACAAATCCATTCGGAGTTATATTAAAAATTTTTCCTTGCTCTTCAAAGCATTTGAATGGGAGTAAGCGGTTGTTCTTTTTTCAACAGTCCAAAAGTAATCAAATAAAGTGTGCGCATCCGTAATAAAACATGCCTCACACAGCTTCGGGGGGTGAATAAAGGTCTCCTGTAGCGAACCGATGCATCTTTGTAAGAAACATATCCATATATAAAATGTTATAAATACTTTTTTCTCACTTCTGCTGACTGTCGTACATGCCTGACGAAGGATGTACGCGCCGCGCATGTGCCAGTGATTCGTGACAAAAGCAGAAACGCAGAGGAGAGACAGCAAAACACAACACCAGTCACGAATTAGAAGCACAATACGAGGATTTGTAAAGAAAAATGTAGGAGGATTTTGATATAAGTCAAGAGGAGACTGGTTTTTCTTTGCTAAAGTAAGGAAACTTTGCTTCCTTTACTCCTGTAAACAAATACGCGAGACTAGCATATCTCACACGTCCTACGTCATCCGCCAGAATGGCTTGCACTTATGACAATCAGCAGAAGTGAGAAAAAAGTTTTAGACAGTTCAGTGTGATTTGGTGAACTGGTTATTTCACTGGAAAGAACCAATTCAAAAGAATGATTCATTCACGAACTTAGAAATCACTCTGGACCATTTGACTGAGGCTATGGAGTACAGGTAATATTGTTGTAAGTAATGTCCAGTTTCTTGCACAGACTTTTTTTTTTTTTTCACTTCATAAGTCCATAAGTAATTTTGTTCTTTGATATGCTTTTTTTATTCTCAAAATTGGGCAGCTGATTTTTGAACTGATGTACTGTTCTTTAATGTTCTACACAAGAGAAAGTCACCTAGATTTTGAATTGCCTGAGGGTGTGTAAATTTACAGCAAATTTACATTTTTGGACAATCCCTTTTAATTCCCTTTAACACGGAACGGTAATTCATTGTTAATGCCATCATGACTTGATGTACATGTTTCATTAATGTAATAAATTTCATTAAACATTTAAAAATAAGGTTTCCAAATCTCACTAATGCTTAAAGTATGGAATTGTCTATGGAAAATATGCAGTATGCAATGAAGTTAAATAATTAAGCAAGGAACTCTATGTTGTCATGTATGATCGAGGCAAGAAACCAGACATCTATATCTTTGGAAAAAAAAAAAAAAAGATTTTTGTCACTAGTGTTGATGCAGGCATTGCCTATGCATTTCTTAGCAACTGTTAGTTTTAAACCAAAAGCATGCATGAGAGAACAGAAGAAAAAAAAAATAGCACAATATGTCATTGTGTGAAAGTGATGGCTGATTGCCAAACTAATGTGATGTGGAATGTTGTTGTGTGTTTGTAGGTTATCTGGCTGTATGGTGACAAAAAAAAGGCTGTGGTTATGTGTCTTCAGCTCTGAGTTCAAACCCCTCACACCTGAGACCTGGATCTGAGCTACAATAACCCAGGAGAATCAGGAGTCAAGCTGCTCTCTGAAAAACTGGAGGATCCAAAATACAGACTGGACAAACTCAAGTATGTTAAGCAGGAAGAGTCACACTGCTGTGTGTGTGTATGTATACACAGGTTCAACTTAGAATGTGAGGTCCAAATGTCCCCACAAGGACAGGAAAACCTTAAAACTAGCAGTTTACTACAGTGTGGAGACTAGCCAGGAGTCTCCCCAAGGAAAACTAAACTGATAAACATACTAAATAATGGTTTAATTAATATGTAGAAATGCAAAAAGGCTATGGAAAACACAATATACCAAAAACAAATGTGTGTGCATGTATATGTTTCTGATTGTTTCAAATGTGCAAGATGTGACAGTGTATGTGTTTTGTAGTGTGGATCATGGAGGGGAGTTCAGGATTAAAGCAGGACTACACAAATGTATGTCTACACACACATACACACACACACACACAAATACACAAACACACATTTAGTCATGTGTGTTGTTATAAATGTTGTCTCTTCTTGTGTTCAGATTTCTGTGATCTCACACTGGATCCAATCACAGCCAACAAAAGCCTCATTCTGTCTGAAGATAACAGAAAGGTGACATATGTGGAAGAGAATCAGGCATATCCTGATCATTCAGAGAGATTTGAAAGGCTTCCTCAAGTTCTGAGTAGAGAGAGTCTGTCTGGACGCTGTTACTGGGAGGCTGAATGGAGTGGACAGGCTGATATGTCAGTGGCATATAAAGGAATCAGCAGGAAAGGAAAGAGGGCAGACTGCTGGTTTGGATTCAATAATAACTCCTGGTGTCTGGCCTGCTTTAATGACACATTTTGTGTCTGGTACAATTATTATGCTACTGACACACATGTCCCTTTAAGCTCTTCTAATAGAATAGGAGTGTATGTGGATGTGTCCGCTGGCATTCTGTCCTTCTACAGCGTGTCTGACACACACAAACTCACACACATACACACATTCAACAACACATTCACTGAACCTCTCTATGCTGGATTCGGGCTTATAGCTTATGCATTTAACTCCACAGTGTCTCTGTGTCAGTCTGAAAACCCTGTGGGCAACAACACAGATGTCACATGCACACATGAATGAAACAAATACTCTCACTTTATATACTTTTAACATACACATGCAGATATACTAATTTAAATGTGTAGGCACACATGAATGAAACAAATACTCTCACTTTATGTACTTTTAAAATACACATGCAGATATACTAATTTAAATGTGTAGGCTCATTTATCTTTGCACAAACTCTGATTAATAATTTAAATAATTTGTTTCTTGAACAAGGAATCAGTATTATTGTACATATAAATTTTTGCTTTCATATTTATGTTGAATAATGTCCTGGTCTTCATGTCTTTTACAGGTTTATTTGTCTCATCTTAAATCTAAACTTCTAGGGTTGAAAAAAATCAACAAAGTAGTTTATTTCTCTGTCATAGCCCCCTTAGGTCACAGAGGTGCTGAAACTGATCAAGGTCTATTGGTCGATGTGAGGCTGATGGGTCAATTTGAGTATCTTGGGTACATATTCACAATGTTTAAATAGGAGAATCTTAAATTTCTGCTAAATTATTATTTTATTGCATTTTTTGTTGTAATTCAGAAATATGCTTGTTCTGGAGTACTTGTCTGGGGTTGGTTTAAATTATTGTAATCGGTGTGAAACATCCAGTTAGAATGCAATAAAGATGCAGATTATTATTAAACTTTTAGTCTTCACTTGGGCTGTGTGTATATTGTAGTTAAAACAATTGTGTTTATTCCAGTATCTGTGTTGTTAGTGTATGTGTGTACTTATAACAAAAATTACAAGTACACACATACACTAACAAGTACACACATACACTATGGAAACTTGAGTCACACTAAGAAATTTATTGTGACGACTTGGACTCGTGAACAACTGACTTGAAAACAGAAACTAGTTAGTTTTGTTAGTTTTTTGGTTCAAGATTTTTTAAATTGGTTGAAGTTAGTTTTGAACCAGTTTATTCTTAACCAAATTTGGTTTGGTTCAGTTTACTCAGTTTCACAAAGACCAAATGAAGTGACAGGTAGCTTACTCGCAACCATATGACATAACTTGAACAGGTATAGAACAGTCATCAAAAATGTAAAGTAATAACAAAATATTAAAATCAGAAGAGCTTTATTACCAAGTATGTTTACACACACAAGGAATTTGACTTGACGACAGGAGCTACCAGTGCAGAAGAACATGTTAGTGCAGACGTACATAGGAATAACACAGTAGGGATGGAATATAACACCATTTAATTTCAGTTTTTTTTTCTTGTATTAAAGTACTATATACAGAAATAGAAGTATAGGGAAAAGATGTAATTGTTTAAATAAATGTACAGATATGTTATAAGTGTGCAGATATGTTATTTACAAAGTGTGCAGTTTACAAATTTCGGATTCTGTGTATAAATATGTCGGTTGTGATGGACGATGTATAATTATGAAAGTGTAATAGTTCAGGCTAAATATAGCCTGCGGGGAAAAAACTGTTCTTGTGCCTGGCTGTTCTGGTGGTCAGTGTTCTATAGCGCCGACCAGAAGACAACAGTTTGAAGAGAGAGTGGGCTGGGTGTGAGGGGTCCAAGGTGATTTTCTTAGCCCTTTTCCTCACTCTGGAGATGTAAAGATCTTGGAGGCTGGGCAGAGGGGCACCAATAATCCTCTTAGCAGTCGTGACTCTCTGTTGTAGTCTCTTGATGTCTGATTTCGTAGCTGAACCAAACCAGACAGTTATGGATGAACACAGGACAGACTCGATGGCAGAGTAGAACCGTTTCAGCAGCTCCTGTGGCAGATTGAATTTCCTCAGCTGGTGAAGGAAGTACAACCTCTGTTGAGCCTTTTTGACAGTGGGGTCTATGTGAGTGTCCCAATTTTGGTCCTGAGAGACGGTGGTGCCCAGGAAACTGAATGACCCGACTGCAGCCACATTGCTATTCATGATGGTGAGTGGCAGGAGTGCGTGGGGGGTTTCTCCTGAAGTCCACGTTTATCTCCACATTTTTGAGTGTGTTAAGCTCCAGGTTAAGACTGCACCAGACAGCCAGCTCTTTAACCACCTCTCTGTAAGCAGACTCGTCTCCGTCCTGTATGAGGCCGATGGCTGTAGTGTCATCCACAAACTTCAGGAGCTTGACAGAGGGGTCCTTTGAAGTGCAGTCATTTGTGTACAGGGAGAAGAGCAGAGGGGAGAGAACAACCCTGAGGAGCGCCAGTGCTGTTCGTTTTGCAGGATGTAATGCAGTCCCATGTTGACTGCATTGTCCACAGACCTGTTTACTCTGAAGAGGATCCAGTAATGGTCCAGTGATGTCCTTCAGATAGGCCAGGACCAGTCGCTCAAATGACTTCATGACCACAGACGTGAGAGCGACAGGTGGAGTCCAGTGGTTTTGGGCTTTTTGGGGACTGGAATGATGGTGGCGCATTTGAAGCAGCAGGGAATTTCACACAGCTCCAGAGATCTGTTGAAGGTCTGTGTGAAGATTGGGGCCAGTTGGTCATTGCAGACTTTTAAACAGGCAGTTGAAACACCATCTGGGCCTGAAGCGTTTTTAGATTTCTGCTTCAAATATTTAGAATATAGAAATTAAATATCTAAATGTAATAAAAATAGTATAATATGATAACAATAACTATACACCTGTCATGGTTTCATTTAGTTTGGACTGAGTTTGCACCGTCTTCTCTTGAGTTGTTGTCATGGTTTCTGATTTGACTGTCATTATGTTCAGGTGTCTCATTAATTATCCTCATTTGGTCTGTGTACATAAGTTCCTGTCTGTTCAATTAGTGTTTGTCCGCTCTTGAATGTCTATGTTGCATGTGTGACAACCTTCCCTCTATGTGGATTTATGACAGAAGACCCGACCAAACAATGAAAAGAATTGTTGAGTTTTACCCCCATTTATTTTCCTGTTTTGCCAGTTTTTAGTTTCTGCTAATATGGATTGCTTTGCCGCCATCAACCTGCTCTGCCTGAAGCAGGGGAACAACTCCTTCGAGGAGCATTTGGAAGAATTCCTGGGACTCGCCCATCTGACCACCTTCCCGGACGACTGCTTGAGCAAATTCTCGCACACAGAACTGAAAATCACTACACGTGTGCAGTTTTCCAGGGAGGGTCCTCAAGGGAGCTTCGCGGATTATATGGAGTGGGTGCTGGTATCGTGCAGATCTTCTATGACCGTCAGACCAGCTGACCATCACCCCACAGACAGAGAGCAAAGCCCTCCGCGAACGATGACCCATTGCAAGAAAGAGCAACAGAGCTGAGAATCGCCCCTGAGCCAGAGGGTGTTTCTCAAATGGAAGGCTGCATCCTGCCGAGGCTGCGTCCTTCCTAGTTCAGTCCTTCAGTGGCTTGTAGGCTAGAGTCCTCCTCGGCATTAAACGATAGAATGAGACGCTCTAGTAAGTGCACGTGGTTACGTCACATATGTTCCTGCCCTCACTGTTACGGCACAAAAATTCTAATAAAAATTAGTTTTGGAAAAATACTTTGTATTACAAATATTTACATTATTTGACTTTCTATTAATGCAATACCATGAATCACAGCTGTCTACAGTCTTCCAGTGTCATACATTATTGAAAACTATTATTATATTGTTGGAAGTTTAACGTTTAGTGAGTAATTTAGAAGAAACTTTTTAGAAGAATGGCATCTACGCTAATATTATTCTGTTTCTTTCTTATTCCGAGGTCACCGTAGCCACCCAGATCCATACTGTATCCAGATCAGATGGTCACTGTAGCCACCCAGATCCAGTCCGTATCCAGATCAGATGGTGGATCGGCACCTAGAGATGACCTCTACAGCCCTGAACGTCAGCGGAGACCAAGACAACTAGATGAGCCCCAGAGACTGATCCCCAGTGAAGACCCTGTCTCCTAGACGGCCATCGGGACAAGACCACAGGAACCAGATGAGTCCTCTACACAAACTGACTCTGATTTAGCCTCGATTTAAGCTGCTGATTTTGCCTTCAGCGACATTTGATGACATGGCAGCCAAGATATGCAACCTTCGTAGGATGCAGCCTTCCATTTGAGAAGCACCCAGAGCCTCACCGATCATCCGACCAGGTGCGAGAGTCAGCAACAATGCATGTGACGGTGGATGTCAATGCATGTCTTGTACCACTCAGATGAACACCCAATTTAAAAAAAAAAAAAAAAATTGTAAAAAAAACAAATAAAAAAAAATTCCACTCAAAATGACCCAAGGACAGGATGAAGGTTAAGGAACTATGCAATATAACTCTTTTTGGACATAAACTAACTCTGATCACCTGTCGCCAGTGGTGGAAAGAGTACTGAAAATTTGTACTCAAGTACAAGTACTGTTACATTGCTAAAATAATACTGAATTACAAGTAAAAGTACTGATGCCAAAACAGTACTTAAGTAAAAGTACAACGTACTCCTCTCAAAAACTACTCAGAGTACTAGTTACTTTTTAGCCGGTGATATTTAATGAAAAAAAAAAATTAATTCAGTATCAAAGATCTATGTGGATAATAGCTACTTTGAACAAAACCCACTTTTATCTTATTGACTGAAATGGAATATTGGATATTGAATACTCCACCTCTTGCTCAAAGCAGATTCACGGTTGGATAGGAGTGGTTAAGAATATCTGCTTGTTACGTCTGACATCACGCCTCACTGCTTCTGGGTCCTAACGCTCTGCCAGACGCCCCAAAAAAAAACAACAAACTGTGCTAATATATACCCACGATGTCATGTAATACTGAAAAATTATAACCCTAACCTTTATTTCCATACTGAAATCCCAGATGGCCTGACAGTGATTCAGCTAAAATATTAGTGTCTGAGATACTGTGAGCACAGAGACTGTAGTGTGCACAGCAAATTTTTTAAATGCTTAGCTTAAATATGTAATATTAATTAAATAGTGCTCATAAATGGCTGTTGAGATCGTATTCTCAAGTGAAATAAGTAGAGGTTTGGACCCGGAAACAGCAATCCTTACGTCATACTTAACAAGCGGATTCTCCCCAAGCCATCAAACTGACGTCATCAGAGCGAGACGCCATTCCAGAGCGGAAGCAAAATTTTCAGTTTTTGATTAAAGATTACGACGGCATGATTTTTTTTTTGTGTATTGACTTAAACGGTTTAATTGTTCACCACAAGACTAGTAATGTACACTAAAAAAGTAAGTAGGGTCATTTTGACAGGATTGTCAAAATGACCCTGCTTTGACTAGCATAGGATCGTTTCCATGCTTGTCTGACTCGCGCATCTGAAATGTGTCCGGTTTGATGTGGTCGTAAAGAGGTTCCATGTCTACATAAACACAATTCTTTTTTTTATTTTTTTATTATGCAAGTAAAGAATGTGACAATGTTTACATGTACCAAATACATAACCCCATGGACCAAACATATAACACATAAGACAAAGAACCACTTGGACAAACAAACATACTGATGGCCAACATTACAAGTCCGTTCTGATTAACTCCTGTATTTGCATTCATATGTCTGTGAGCATGTATGTGTGTGTGTGTGTGTGCGTCATTGTATCTAGGGTTGGGGAAGGAAGCATAGAACTGAAATAGCATCATAATAGATTGATAACAGATATGAGTAAAAAAAAAACAACATAAATAAGTAAATATATAAATAGAAATAAATAAAGACTAATAATAATAGAGACAACAAATGTTATTAGCAAAAATAATAACTATAAAAATATTAATCATAATGATAATAATAATAATAATACTAATAATAATAAAAATAATGATTTCATCAAAACTGGGGAGGGGTGGAGTACAACGAAGAGGGCAAGTATAAATAATAATATTAATAATATTAGTATTGGATTATAAATTAATAAATGTTTAATAACTGGGGGGGAGGGTGCCTCTGATCCCACCGTGGCTACGACATATCAGAACTTAATTCCCCAGCCCATGTCACAACCCAACGGGGGTGCCAGGGAAGGATGCTGCTAGGCAACAGGCAAAAAAAAAAGTGAGACGTGTAGTGCAGTCCAGGTCAGGGATCCGGCCCACTTGCCCTGTTTTTTTCTTTTTTCTTCCCTTTTAATCATGTATATGTCTCAGCTATTTTGTGATGCATTAAAACAGTGAGACGTATGGTGCAGCCTAGGCCAGAGACCCAGCCCACCCACACGGCACACTTACCCTGTATATATGTGTATTTATTTATTTATTAATTTATTTTTATTATTATTTTTTATTATTATTTTTTTTCTTCCTCCTCATTTTCTTTTCACCTCCTTATATATATATACGTATACATGCACTGGTTCGTAACAGGTGTGCATGTTTTCCAGCTGATATGTGCAGGGCTTAAAGTTCTCCGGCACCGTGCCGGATCTCTGGCGTGCAGCGTTTGGCTGCGGAAAAAAATAATCCTACATTTAAAAAAAAAAAAAACTTGTTTATCACTTTCGACTCCATGAGTTCGCCTACCAATGGTATGACAGGAGCACAGCTTTCACTCTCAACCAAATTAACATTACTAGCCAATCAGAATGTTCTGCTTTTATAAACACGAGACGCGCATAATAGTATCCAATCGCAGAGTGGCAGCCCTGATGAATGGAGAAGCATGACATGTTAAAAAAGCTGCGAGGCGCAATGGTCAAAGATGTCCATCTAGCGCATATTTACATAGAAAAACTAATTAAAAAGCAGCGGAGCTTTGTAAATGGCTCAGAGTAATCATGTCTAGGGCTGTGACAGTGGCAGATTTTTACCACCGCGGTGGTAATGGACCAACTACCGCCGGTGGCGCGGTGTTGTGATATTAATATATATAAAATTTTGAAACGCAAAAAATAAAAAATAAATAAATGAGGCTCGATCATCTATTAACAAACGTGTTTATTTTAGCACTTCCATCAGTGAACATGTAGCCTGCAAATCACTAAAATAAATATCCAATAAATAATAGTTAAATAGGAAAGTAGCCTTAAATAAGAAAGCTAAATATACCCTGTCTACCGGACGCGAGCGGTGCGGCGCGACAAGATAAAATTCTATAGAACTCATTATAATCAGTGATGCAGTCTACACTGGATGCGACATGACAAATCCCACATAATAAACTGCCTCGTCCTATTTATTACATACTGACAAAGTTCAAATGTCCTGTGTAGACAGACTCAACCTGTCTGGTTGCGACGCGGCGTGACACCTGTCGTGTCCGGTTTAGACACGGTTCACTGTTCCGCTGTCCTGATATTTTATCCTACCCGTCAGATTGTCCTACCGGGGTTTACTGCGCATGCGCACATCAATATTTCGTCCTTTTTCTCACGCTGAACAACAATATTTAATGTATCTGCATTACTGTAAGGGTATGTTTAGGGTTGGGGTAGATGTAGAAGTTAATAAAACACAATCTAATAGGTAGAAAAAAAAATTTATTGTTTGTTTCCGGTAGCTGTATCCCACCGCGAATATGACACATAATTACTGTATTTACATGACTGTAAGGGTAGGTTTAGGGTTGTGGTAGGTGTAGATATTAATAAATCATAATTTAACAGGTAGCATTTTTCGTTGTCGAATTGTACTACCTACTGTTTTAATGGGAGGTAGGAAAATCTGACAGGGTAGCACAAATCGACAGAACACCGCCACCAAGCAAGCGGGCGTGTTAAATCCGTTCTGCACGCGCTCTCTGTGGAATGGGAATCGCGGAGTATGTTGCCACATTTCATGTTAGCATCTACCGCTGTCTCGTTTGTATTTGGCCAGTTTGGAGAAAGCCTCACCAATACCAACCTGACCAGTTTGCGATCACGTGAACTTGGAGACACTTGTACAAACGCGGATGGTTGACATGAATGGAGATGGCTCCAGATCGGCGATGTAGTATTTGGTTTCCTAACAAGGTCCATTGCTCAGCATCAAATAAATTTGCTGAATGCAGAATAAACTGTATTTTCCTGCGCTCAAATGTGCCAATCTAAAGGAAACGCCGTGTATGGCCTTTGAGGTAATTTGTGAATTAGCATAGACTTTTTCAATTGTTACTGTTATTACACTTGTATACAAACTTTGTATTATGCTTGTTATAGAGTCTGTGACGTCATGTGCACTACTGCCGGTGGCAGTAGACAACGTGACGTGGTTGTCACGGCGACCGTCACAGCCCTAATCATGTCATCTCCATAAGAACGATATGATTGCCAGAACAAATTTACCGGGATTTTTGAAAAGGTCCTGTTCACACATGATCTTTTAATGAGAACTTTCTGGTAATTTACCAGTAAAGACTGTATGTGTGAAAGGGGCTAAACTCTTCCTCTGCATATGCTGTGAATTGAATTGCTTAGTGTTCATTTGGGAAAACAGTGTGCATTCTCACTAGATTTGTAACGTAAATCATTTATAAACCTTTGCCAACACAGTAGAATACATCAACCTATTTCTAAATATGCTATTTATTGTACATCGTGATATTAAAATAAAAGTGTTTGAATTTGCATGTAGCCAAATATAAAAATTTAATGGATTTAAACGTCGTTTAATCACACTGTAAAGTGAAACAGGCCGTTGGCACCCTCTGCATGTATTTGTTATAATACATAATGTACTTCAGTTGGTTATGTTCATATTATGTATAGGCATATTACATGATGTATTTTAACAGTGTTGTTCAATAAAACCATGTAATTACTTGGTTTTGATATTTTATTTGAGGCAATTATTATTGCCTCATCGTTAGTTTATATATATAAATAGTTGTACTAAAGCCTGGTTTTCACTTAGGTTTGTTTGTGTTACTAAAACATATCAGATTACTCGATTGTCAAAATAATCAGTAGATCAATTGATTACCAAAATAATCATTAGTTACAGCCCTAGATTAGTTAAAATATTTTAAAATACAAATGCATTGTTTTACTTTTTGTAATTAAAAGACAAATATTTTGTCATTGAAAATTTCTTTAAAATAATATTAAAATATTGTCTCTTTATAGTGAACCAAGTATCTATATTTTGTCTCATCTTGTGAGCTAAGTGTATTGTCACTCCCCTAGTGTCAATAAGCGGTGATATAGCTCATAATTTTCATAAGTGTATGATACAGCTTTCATTCTTCAGGTCAACCATATATTCATGAAAAAAATCAGTTTGAATAAGGAAAGCAATAACTTTGCCATAGTATCCTTTCAAATGTTAAAGTTGCCATAGTCATGTGTTGCCATAGAGCTATAGCAAAAACAAAGGGCATGGAGAAATCAAGAATTTGGAAACCACCAGCAACACCAGCAACCAACAACTACCTGATTGGCTGAGAAAACAACAGTAGTATATATATATATATTTATATTTACTTTACTTTTACTTTTAGTCATTTAGCAGACGCTTTTATCCAAAGCGACTTACAAATGAGGACAACAGAAACAATCAATTGTAGTATTAAAACAACTAAAACTGATCCAAAACTAAAAGCTAAAACTTTATAAATAGTATACAGTGGGGCAAAAAAGTATTTAGTCAGCCACCAATTGTGCAAGTTCTCCCACTTGAAAATTACAGGCCTCTTTCATCTTTTTATCATAGGTATACCTCAACTATGAGAGACAAAATGAGAAAAAAAAAAAAATCCAGAAGATCACACTGTAAGATTTTTAAAGAATTTATTTGTAAATTCCTCGGTAAAATAAGTATTTGGTCACCTACAAACAAGCAAGATTTCTGGCTCTCACAGACCTGTAACTTCTTCTTTAAGAGGCTCCTCTGTCCTCCACTCGTTACCTATATTAATGGCATCTGTTTGAACTCGTTATCAGTATAAAAGACACCTGTCCACAACCTCAAACAGTCCAACTCCAAACTCCACCATGGCCAAGACCAAAGAGCTGTCAAAGGACACCAGAAACAAAACTGTAGACCTGCACCAGGCTGGGAAGACTGAATCTGCAATAGGTAAGCAGCTTGGTGTGAAGAAATCAACTGTGGGAGCAATTATTAAAAAATGGAAGACATACAAGACCACTGATAATCTCCCTCGATCTGGGGCTCCACGCAAGATCTCACCCCGTGGGGTCAAAATGATCACAAGAACTGTGAGCAAAAATCCCAGAACCACACGGGGGGACCTAGTGAATGACCTGCAGAGAGCTGGGACCAAAGTAACAAAGGCTACCATCAGTAACACACTGCGCCGCCAGGGACTCAAATCCTGCAGTGCCAGACGTGTCCCCCTGCTTAAGCCAGTACATGTCCGGGCCCGACTGAAGTTTGTTAGAGAGCATTTGGATGATCCAGAAGAGGATTGGGAGAATGATGAAACCAAAATAGAACTTTTTGGTAAAAACTCAACTTGTCGTGTTTGGAGGAGAAAGAATGCTGAGTTGCATCCAAAGAACACCATACCTACTGTGAAGCATGGGGGTGGAAACATCATGCTTTGGGGCTGTTTTTCTGCAAAGGAACCAGGACGACTAATCCGTGTAAACGAAAGAATGAATGGGGCCATGTATCGTGAGATTTTGAGTGAAAACCTCCTTCCATCAGCAAGGGCATTGAAGATGAAACGTGGCTGGGTCTTTCAGCATGACAATGATCCCAAACACACTGCCCGGGCAACGAAGGAGTGGCTTCGTAAGAAGCATTTCAAGGTCCTGGAGTGGCCTAGCCAGTCTCCAGATCTCAACCCCATCGAAAATCTTTGGAGGGAGTTGAAAATCCGTGTTGCCCAGCGATAGCCCCAAAACATTACTGCTCTAGAGGCCAAAATACCAGCAACTGTGTGAAAACCTTGTGAAGACTTACAGAAAACGTTTGACCTCTGTCATTGTTATATACCCTTTGTTGGCAAAGTATTGAGATGAAATTTTGTTATTGACCAAATACTTATTTTCCACCATAATTTGCAAATAAATTCTTTAAAAATCCTACAATGTGATTTTCTGGATTTTTTTTTTTTCTCATTTTGTCTCTCATAGTTGAGGTATGATGAAAATTACAGGCCTCTCTCATCTTTTTAAGTGGGAGAACTTGCACAATTGGTGGCTGACTAAATACTTTTTTGCCCCACTGTATATACACACACACATTAAAAAAAAAAAAAAAATTAAATAAAAAATGAGAAATGCATGACAATTTCTAAACTTAACATTTAAATGAAAGCAAAATAAAGCTACAAACAATTCAAAATATTAAGAGAACAAAAGGTATAAGAGTGTAATAATGATTCTAACATAAAACTAAGCCAAACACCAAAAACAACTACATGTGTATATACACACACACACAGACATATATGCACACGCACACACACACATCCATAAATTCAATATTATTTCATTTCCATGTAGTTTGTTGAAGTACTAAAATAACTCAAATTAAATAAAACTAAAACTTAATAAATAACTTATACAGACATAATAGAAAAAAAAAACTAATAAAATGACAAACATAACTACAACTGTAACTAAAATTAAAATAGATAACATATACAAATCAAACTACATTAGTTTAACAGTAATCCTAAAAAAACTGTGCCAAACATACAAGTAAGAAATGGTTATAAAAACTGAAAGAGAAGTGAAACAAGTAATAGGAAAGAGAATAAATGAAAAGCGATACTTATCCCTTGCCGGTGTCCCTGTCCGGTGGAGTCGCTCGGTAGAGTCGATGGTCTTTACACACTTCGGTCTTCACACGACAAGGGCTGCCGCAGTATAATAACCTTTTTTAGACCCGTCTAACAAAACACTAATTGAATTCAGCTGGACGCACTTTCCTGTTAATCGCAATAAATGGCCACGCAAGCGCAGACACTAACAAGGTACGCCATACAGTACGAGACCAAACGCGATTTCAGCACGTCTCCACTCAGTAAACAAAACAAGCGTTTCCTAGCAACGGCAACTGCGCTAAACACTAATGAGACAAGTAAATACACTTACGAGCTACTTTTAACTTCCGCTGATAGACTGCTTCTCTCAAAGAGTATTTCTTACACCGTCTTCTGCTGGCACTTGAACACACTTTCCTGTTAATCACAATAAATGGCCACGCAAGCGCAGACACTAACAAGGTACGCCATACAGTACGAGACCAAACGCGATTTTATTTATGAACAGATCACAAAGCACAGTGGACCTTTATATCTATATATACTATGAAACCAGTTCTTGCAGTTTTTTTGCAGTAATTTTGAAATTTAATAAAAATATTTTTGAAACAATCACTGCATTCGCAAAAATAATTTTATAATAATAATAATAATTATAACAAAAATAATAATTTTTAATTACTCAAACAGAGTGATATTAACTGCACAGTACAATGTGCTCCTTATTATGCTCCTTGCTATGGTTTCTAAAATAAATAAATAATAATAAGCTGTATAATTTTTTAATACAAAATAGTGTAAACATGCAGAAATTATGAAAATGATTTATACTTCCCAATATTTAATATAAGTAATAACAGCAACATTTTATGTATAACAGAAAACTGTATAACACCAAATTCTGAGACATCTGAATGGATCAAGTGACTTCAGTTTATCTCTTGATAGAGCTGCAGAAGCACAGTGCACGTTCGGTCTGTTTTCATGCATGGCTGGTGGATGCACGGTTTAATCGGGTAACACCATTTCATCACACATTATATATATATAAAACAGCACTTTATATGGGAGGGAGGAGAACTCCCAAACAGCCCACTGCCGGGAAAGCGACCTACCGGGAAAGTCCTGGTGGTCCCTATGGCCAGTACATGCCTGACCATCGATAAATTTGTGGAATTCCTTGAGGAGTATGGGACTGGATGTGGCCTCAAAAGCAAGAGTCTTGTGTATTGTGAGAAGTTTGTCATCCCGATATAGGATGCGCTCGTTTTCATCGGATTGCCAATTTGACAGATTTAGAGCCAAAATAATTACGTTGTCATCCAGCCTGCGCTCAATGTTGTCAGCCAGGGAAACGAAAAATCGTTCATGAATTACCTCTTCTGATGGTCTCCGTCACTTTGTTGAGACACATTTACACCCCTGAATGTGTGGAGACTTTCATTATCATTTTGCTTCACGGCTTGTCTCATATACTGCAGTGTCTCAGTGCAACGCCCACCTCAGAATTAGCACTAACAGTTGTGGCATCTCTCCTCTGAAGAAACAGGGATAAGGCCTGGAGGGTCTCCAGTGCATCTTTTATTAATGACATCTCCACCAAAAAAAGCCACTGTGTCATTTTAGCATGAAACCCCCTACATCTGGCCCTCTCCATGGCAGGTCTTGGTTTGTCTTCACTCAACTCTTCAAAGAGTTTAACCACTGCTGGATAGCTTTCCCAAAGGGCTGTTACAGATGTGCAGGTTGAGGACAGAGCCAGTGCATGCAATCACTATTCCTATAATGTGAGAGTGTATCCCCCAAGTCGGAAGTTGCAGACTCAAGCTCTCTCATATTTTTGGGGCTTTAACAGAAAAAGAGTAGAGAGTGTCAACACACATCTGTAATATATTTTACAGCATCATGGACTGCAAGTTCTAACTTGTGATTCATGCAGTGAATGACTGCGAGGTTAAGGCCCCTTAGTAAAAGGCCCTTTTACTTTCTAAAAAATACAAACTATTAATGAGATGACCGAAGGTGTCTAGTTATTGTGTACAGCAGGTTTTTCAGCAAAGTTTTGATTATGGTGATAATTTGGAGGCACTAAATGTTTGATGCAGCTTTATAGGGATAAAAATATTGTTGCTTAACTTTACTGGCAATATTTTTTAAGTCCTAGGGAGAACACTAACACATTTCAGTCAGCTCAGCAGACAGTGCAGGCATACAGGCAGGACCATCGAGCAGTGCGGACGCAAGACCAGTCCCACAGAGCAGTGAGGGCACAAGACCAGTCCCACAGAGCAGTGAGGGCACAAGACCAGTCCCACAGAGCAGTAGTTCAATTAAGGGTGTACTCACACTAGGCATTCTGAACCGTGCCCAAGCACATTTGACCCCCAAAGCCCGGTTCATTTGACTACTGTGATCAGGCACGGTTCGTTTAGCCATCCCTGTCTCAGTTGGAAGAGGTGTGCCAGAACGTGGTTCAGTTGGGCTCGGGCATGGTACAAATGTAGTGTGAGCGCTAACCGCACCTGAGCGTGGAACTTCTGATATGTGCAGTACGATTGCGTGAACATTTCTGAGCGGCAAAAGCCATAGATCTGTTAAGCAATATATTGTGAGAGGGTCGTGTGTCACCACGTCCCAAAGACTCAAAATAATAAACCACAAAGTTAACAAAACTATGCACTCCACTGTGCTGAGTGAGAGTGCTTCTCTGCTGCCTTCACATGCTATCAGAAACTTCCTATTTCTCACTTGTGAAGTCGTGATTACAAGCTCATTGTATTCAAGTGATTTGTTGTCGGAAAGAATAAAATGTAATATTCCATTGGTTGATAACCATAAATATTCACCGTGCTAGATAGTCAGCTTGATACGATTCTGAATTTCGGTCAAATACATGCTATTTCACTGTTTATAATACATACAATATGCTTCAAATGCCTATGCATAAATAGGCACTACTTTAACGACAAGACAAGGTGATGTAGTTGTTGTTTAAAAAAAGAATAATAAGTAATAGCATTGACAGCAGCTCGTTGTTCCCTCCAACATGTTTAAAGTTTATGGCCTGCCTAAGGCCGTGGTCACACTAGACTTTGAGCATGCGAAATTCGTTCGGACGGTGCTGTGAAAAAGGGCGGGAGCAGGATATGACATCATGCGCCAAGGTTTTCACAGTACACACAACATGGATTCCGACATGCTTGCGCTGTGTCTATTGCGACAACAAATAAAGTTTCTGAAAGGGAGAAGGCTTTGGGTTCACCTTACTCTCCAGTCGTGGAACGAGCAGGGAGAGTTTCGGTCCTTGATCCAGGAGCTTCGCTTGGATGAGGCTCACCGTAGGGAGTACTTTCGGCTCAGTAACGCAGACTTCGATCGATTGCTCACCATGGTCGCTCCATTGATTGAGAGGCAGAACACCAAACTGCGTCAGGCAATATGTCCCGACGAACGTCTAGTGGTCCGTTTACGGTCAGTACTTTAGCTTAAAAGTATTTACAGAAAATTTATGTTAATTTTGAAGTTTCTTTTGTAAAAAATTGGGTACAGATTCATTTACCAGGTCACAAATTTTCATCATTTAACAGTTAAATGCAGACAAATGTTACCTTTTTATGTAGGTTTATAAAGTTTAAGGAAGTGGTAAGTTATTTTTTATTACATTAATATCCAAACACTCAAACGTTAACAAAATATTCAATTTCAGGTTTTTTGCAACTGGTGACTCCTACCATACAATTTCCAAGAGCAAATCTACTGTTGTTGGAATAGTGCCATCTGTGGCCACAGCCATTTGGGAGAGTTTGGTAGGAGAGTATACGCCAGTACCTGAAAAATCTAATTGGAGGGCGATTGCAGAGTAGTTCTCCAGTAAATGGGCTTTTCCACATTGCCTGGGCGCCACTGATGGTAAGCACATTACAATCAAAGCGCCTGCTAATTCTGGGTCCCTTTATTATAACTACAAGGGACAGTTCTCCATCATTCTTCTGGCTGTGATAGATGCCAACTACCTTTTCAGAATGGTAGACATTGGTGCTAATGGCAAGAGCAGCGATGGTGGAACGTTGTCTGCCTCTGCATTTGGAAGAGGTCTCAGAGATGGAACCCTGGATCTTCCTGATGATGAGCCCCTCCCTAATGGTGAACACCTTGGGCCAGTGCCATTTGTGTTTGTAGGAGATGAAGCCTTTCCCCTCCAAAAACATCTTCTGCATCCCTACCCAGGAAGAGCACTCTCTGTTGACCAGAAGGTCTTTAACTTCCGTCTGTCCCATGCAAGAAGGATTGTGGAGAATGCATTTGGCATCATGGCTGCTCAGTTTCGCGTGTACCACAGAGTGATAGAGGTGAGCCTATGTAATGCAGAAAAGATTGTGGAAGCAACCATCATTCTCCACAATTTTATGAGATGCGGGTCATCACACTTCTCCTGCCACCTCTGGTTGTGGTGGTCCAAGTGGTGCACTGAATGCAGCTGGACGGATCGGAAGCAACACTGCATCGTGGGAGGCCCTTGCTGTGAGGGAGAAGCATAGGGAATACTTCACCTCCCCATGTGGTGCAGTTCCCTAGCAGTATGACCAGATTTGAGGCAGTTCGTCTCTTCATAAACAAAAGGCTCTTTTCAGAGCCACCTCATTATCACATAAAGAGTGAATGATTCCATTGTGTGTACAGCCCGAATTCTGGAAATGTCGGGACGTTTTTTCAATTTGAATAAAATGAAAACTAAAAGAATTTCAAATCACGAGGCAATATTTTATTGTGAAAGATCTGGACTGCAGGCAGGCAAATTCAGCACCTGGACTCTTCTATTACGAAGCCATGCTGTTGTAATAGCTGCAGTATGTGGTTTCGCATTGTCCTGCTGAAATACACATCGTCTGGAGGGGAGTATATGTTGCTCTAAAACCTTTATATACCTTTCAGCGTTCATAGTGCCTTCCAAAACATGCAAGCTGCCCATACCGTATGCATTTATGCACCCCCTTACCATCAGAGATGCAGGCTTTTGAACTGAACGCTGATAACATGCTGGAAGGTCTCCCTTTAGCCCGGAAGACACGGCGTCCGTGATTTCCAACAAGAATGTCAAATGTCGGTGGCTTCTGGAAGTATTCCTGGGCCCATTTAGTAATGTCAATGACAGAATCATGCTGATGAGCAGTGGCGGCTTTCGGCATGGGCGAACCGGGCAGCCGCCCGGGGAGGCATTTTTTCATGACGCGTGGAAGGGCGGCACAAGCACTTGAAAAAAAAAAAAAATCATCTGCGACACTAAGCAGTTTTCTATTATCTATCATATAACTGTGTGGGGAATTGGCAAATTGGCGCCCCTGCTTGCTGAGAAGGTGCCGTGCACAGAAGCTGTGTGAGAAGTGGAAAGGGGAGGGGGGCGCGGCCGCGAGGGACAGTTCACCTCTCCCAAATGGAGCGGACAAGGGGGGGGGTCCACTTAGTGGGTTAAAGTCAGTCACACCTTTACTTTCTTCCAAATAACACACATTTTATTCATAATATTAAAACACAGGCCTATAATTTGCACATTTTTGTTTTTTCTGAATTGTGTGAAATAGCTAATAAAAATCGGTAATACAAAACGATTATGTGGAGGTGAATTGGTTTAGTCTTGACTTCTGGTCGTGAGTGACAGTGTTGGGGGATGGGAAATCTGTTGATTGTCGAGTGCCAAATAAACAGCGATGGAGAGAAAAAGGTCAAAGCCGTCAGGTGCCCAATTTAGGAAAAAAAGAAAAGAAGAAGAGGAGAAAAGAGCAAAAGATAAAGGTATGCAACTACGTTCTCTCTGTATGATTACGGTATCCATGTCATCAATGAAGGGCTAATGTTAATGTATGTATACTTTTATGTATATACAGTATATTTATTTAAGTTCTGATAACTTATACTGTTTTGTGCAGAATTGTGTTTTTCAAATGTTCTGTTGAAGGATTTGTGCAATTGAGAAATATAAGCTCAGAGGGGGTCTCGCCCGGAGAGTAATTCAATGTAGAACCACCACTGCCGATGAGTGATGCAGTGTTGTCTGAGGGCCCGAAGACCACGGGCATCCAACAAAGGTCTTCGGCCTTGTCCCTTATGCACAGAGATTTCTCCAGTTTCTCTTAATCTTTTGATGATGTTATGCACTGTAGATGATGAGATTTGCAAAGCCTTTTTGACTCAGATTATGATTATGATGTTCAACAGCATAAATCTTGTGCAAAGTTTGCACGTGTGCAAACCCTGGTGCAAACGCGTGCTTGTGTGATATCCATTGTCTCGCCTTCATGGTTTAAAACAGAAATATTTCCAACATTGTGACGTAACGAATTGCCCCGCCCCCCGTATTGAAAATGTACCGAACCATAAATTTTGTGAACCGTTACACCCCTAATATATATATATATTTTTTCTTTTCTTCTATGCACATGCACTTTTTTTTTCTGTATACCCTTTTTTTATCCATAACTGTTGTGTGAGATGTATATGTTTGTACAAAAATATGCACATAATTTCATTAAAAAAGGCAGTTCAGTATCTTTCATTGCAAAAGTCTTTACTGTTGACTCATTCAGGGAAAACGGTCTCTATAATGTAACTAAAATCACCATCATGAATGAACACACACACACACACACACACACACACCATTTCTCAATACTAAATACTACTCAGTACTACTATTATTTATATAAAATATTTATTGAAATAATAATATTTAATAAACAACAGCACAGATCATAAAACTTGCTAGGCAATTCAGTCAAACCAGAACCAGAAAGAACTGTTGTATGAAATATAATAACTATTTATTTTATATAGGACGCAGCATCAGATCTGAAAGTGCTGGATCTGAAGATGATCTACTTCCTGTGCTTGTTTATTGTATAACGGTGTAGAGCAGATGAATTATTGAACCGCTTCCCACATGCAGTGCAGTGATACGGTTTCTCTCCAGTGTGGATCCTCTCATGTGTTTTCAGACTTGATGACACACTGAATCTCATCACAGTGTGAACATTTGTAAGGTTTTTCTTCAGTGTGAATCCTCTCATGCCATTTTAAACCCTTTGCTGAAGTAAAAGTCTTTTCACACTCAAAGCACAGATAGTCTCTCACACCAGTATGTATTTTCTGATGTACTTTCAAACTTTGTAGACATGAAAAACTCTTTCCACACAAATAACATGAATGCGGCTTCTCCTTTGTATGAACTGTCAGGTGCTGCTTCAGGACTGAAGCCCAGAAAAATGTTTTCCCGCATTGATCACACGAGTACAGTTTCTCTCCAGTGTGGATGTTCATGTGATCCTTAAGGGTTGATGAATTTGCAAAACTCTTCTCACACTGATCACAAGGATACGGTTTCTCTCCAGTATGAACTCTCATGTGAAGCTCAAGTTTACATTTGCATTTCAAACTCTTTCCGCACTGATAACACGTGAACGGTTTCTCTCCTGTATGAGCTTTCATATGTGCTGTAAGGTGTCCTATTTGTGAAAAATTATTCCCGCACTGATTACATGTGTACCGTTTCTCTCCAGTGTGGATCCTCTTGTGTGTTTTCAGGTGTCCTGACCGACTGAATCTCTTGTCACAGTGTGAACACTGATAAGGTTTTTCTCCAGTGTGGATGTTCATGTGATCCTTAAGGTTTGCTGATCGTGTGAAACTCTTTCCACACTGATCACAAGTGAATGGTTTCTCTCCAGTATGAACTCTCAGGTGTGCTGTAAGGTGTCCTATTCGTGTGAAACTCTTCCCGCATTGATCGCATATGTGCTGCTTCTCTCCAGTGTGGATGTTCATGTGATCCTTAAGGCTTGCCAATTGTGTAAAACTCTTTCCACACTGATCACAAGTGAATGGTTTCTCTCCAGTATGAACTCTCATATGCTCTGTAAGGTGTCCTTTTCGTGTGAAACTCTTCCCGCATTGATCGCATATGTGCTGCTTCTCTCCATTGTGGATGCTCATGTGATCCTTAAGGCTTGCCGATTGTCTAAAACTCTTCCCACATTGATCACAAGTGAATGGCTTCTCTCCAGTATGAATTCTCATGTGACGCTCAAGACTTGTTTTGTGTGTGAAACTCTTTCCACACTGAGTGCAGGTGAAAGATTTCTTGTCTCTTCTTTTTTCTAAATTTTTCTGTTTGGTTTGAGAGCAACACAGACGTTTTTCTCCAGTTTTAATATGATTTTTCTCCTCAACTTCACTCAATTCTCCAATTTCCTGATTTTCTTCAGTCGACTCTGAAATAAAATGAAAAATGGTTCTTTTTTAGTAACTCATAAAAAAAACACAGAGAACACTTTCTCGATTACGATTATTGAATGATTTTATTTTTAATTACATTTATTTATTTCTTGCCCTCATAGTTCTTTAAAGGTTCATACTGTAAATATACCCAACTATTAAATGTGGGATTTTTTTTTTTTTTTTTCCAATGAAGGACTTCACTTCGTATCTTGTGATTTTAAAATAATTGAAGAAAACAAACTACTTATGGTCATTTGTTGAATTATGTTAAATATTTTTTATAGTTTAGTACACAGGGTCTGCACTCAGTTTGTGATATTCCTGTTAAGGCCATTTCACACTGAGCGCGATTAACGCCAACACCTGTCAAACAAGAAGATGCAGCGTGTGGCCACGCTACTCTGAGAAAAACCATGTTCAATATTATACAGTAGGGCTGCAACAAATGATTATTTTGATAATCGATTAATCTAATGATTATTAGAATGATTAATCGACTAATCGTCGATTATTTCACTGATTAATCAGTAGACTTTGATTATTCAGCTTTTGCAATTAGTTAAAATATTGTTATACATATTCTAACACAAATAAAGGTCACTTCAGCTTTAGAAAAGCATATTATGTAATTACAATTATTATTCAATTAATTGGTAACACTTTACAATAAGTTTCATTAGTTAACATGAACTAATGAACAATAATGAACAATTTAATGAACAACTGGTTCGAAAAAAAAAAAATTCGCATTTTCGGTGCGTGAATGTTCGCGGACTATAAATAACTTCTAATTTAAGTGAACTTAAACAATCTTCACATAAACCCATTAATAAATGTTATATTTAGCTAGGCTACCTGTGCCCCTCAGCAGAAATATAAAGAAATTGAATAAAGTTATCAAACACTAAATTCTAAACTAAATACAGATAAACACTTACAGATATATAAAAGTTATTGATTTCCACTTTTTTCTTTTATTCTTGATGAACAGACATCACAGCAGCTGGTTATTAGGTTGTTTTTGGCTGCTATTTCTTTAAGATCTGCCGCTGCGGAACGTGACATGGATCTGACACGCATCGTATTTTCTCTCAACTCTCATTACCTTTTCTGACCCATTTCAGTCTCTACCAATGAGCTGAAGAGTTGAATCGGGTGCGTTAGATGAGTGATAGTGCTGGGATGCTCCAGGACAGTTTTGAAAACCATTTCAGAGACTTAATGTAATGTTCTTAATGTAACTCATATATAACATATTACATGCACGCACAGTTTTAAATGCCTTTTTGGAAACTTCATAACTTAACTGACCACGACATTGCATGCACATAGTTTATTTCGTGCTTTGATATGAATTGATACAGGCTACAGCGTGCCGGTTTCATTTTAACGCGTTATACCTCCTAAGGTATTGGAGCAGTAAAGACAAAATTGCTCTGTTGGCTGTGGAGTCAAGACATTAACAAATATGATTAAAAGATGAATATCAGACAAAACTACAGAATGTCACATTTTATTATTGGGTGATTCAACACAGATGTTTTACCAGCTAAGAAGTTCAGCACTTTTACAGTTTCATCCCCCTATCTGATGTGAGCATAAGTATTGGAACAGTTGCCTCACAGGTATTTCTAAGTGATCAGCTGTGTCCTGTTGCATTCATTCTTCAGATATTAAAAGCAGGGAATGTGTTGTATCAGTTATATCCATTACTTCTGCATTCTGAATCTGACTTTGAGAGAAAAGCAAGCAATTTGGATGCTAAAAGAAAAGAGGAAGTCAATTAGAGCTATAGCAAAAACAAAGGGCATGGAGAAATCAAGAGTTTGTAAACCACCAGCGACACCAACAACCAACAACTACCTGATCGGCTGAGAAAACAACAGTAGTTGAAGACAGACAAATCATAAAAGCTGTGAAAATGAACCCTAAAAGACGTGTCTGTAAAATCACCAACAACTTCCAGAAAGCTGGGGTGATGCTCTGACAATCTACTGTCCTCAGGAGACTTTGACACAGAATTACAGATGCTACACAGCAAGATGCAAACCTCTGACCAGCACCAAAAATAGAAAGGCAAGATTAGAGTTTGCAAAAAAGCACAAGGGTGAGCCAGAAGAGTTTTGGAACTGTGTTTATGGACCGATGAGACAAAGATGAACCTTTATCTAAGTGATGGGAAAGCAAAAATGTGGAGAAAAAAAGGGAACTGCAAAAGATCCCAAGCATACAGCCTCATCTGTAAAGCATGGTGGAGGTGGTGTCATGGCATGGGCATGTATGGCTGTCTCTGGAACAGGCCCTCTCAACTTTACTGACTTAAATGTATGATGACAGCAGCAGAATGAATTTGGAAGGGTACAAAACCATCTTGCCTACCAATATTCAAGAAAATGCCACCAGATTCATTGGGAAGTGCTTCATATTGCATCAGGACAATGACCCAAAACACCCTGCCAGTTCAGTCAAGGAATTTATAAGGGCAAAGAAATAGAAAGTCTTTGATTGCCCAAGTCAATCTCCAGATTTAAATCCGATTGAACATGAATTTCACCAGCTGAAGAAAAGAGTAAAGGCAGAAACTCCCCAAAACAAGCAGCAATTGGAATTGGCTGCATTAAAGGCTGGGAAAAGTATTTCAAAAAATGAGACCAAGAGTCTGGTGATGTCTATGGGTCACAGACTCACTGCTGTGATTGTGCGCAAGGGATCTGCAACTAAATAATAGCTTTTAATCTTTTATACCTGCCTTATGTTCAACTGTCCCAATACTTATGCTCACATCAATGAGTGGGATGAACTCTAAAAGTGCTGTTCTTTTTATTTGGTAAAACATGTATGTGTTGAAACGGCTAATAATAAAATGTGACATTCTGTAGTTTTGTCACATATTCATCTTTTAATCATATTTGTAAATGTCTTGACTCCACAGCCAACAGAACAATTTTGTCTTTACTGTTCCAATACTTTTGGAGTGCACTGTATATATATATATATATATATATATATATATATATATATATATATATATATATATATATATATATAAAATTTACCAATTAATTCTTTAAAAATCCTACAATGTGATTTTCCGGATTTTTTTTTCTCATATTGTCTCTCATAGTTGAGGTATACCTATGATGAAAATTACAGGCCTCTCTCATCTTTTTAAGAGGGAGAACTTGCACAATTGGTGGCTGACTAAATACTTTTTTGCCCCACTGTGTGTGTGTGTATATATATATATATATATATATATATATATATACACACACACACACACACACACACACACACACACACACACACACACAGGTGCATCTCAAATTAGAATGTCGTGGAAAAGTTCATTTATTTCAGTAATTCAACTCAAATTGTGAAACTCGTGTATTAAATAAATTCAGTGCACACAGACTGAAGTAGTTTAAGTCTTTGGTTCGTTTAATTGTGATGAGTTTGGTTCACATAAAACAAAAACCCACCAATTCACTATCTCAACAAATTAGAATACTTCATAAGACCAATAAAAAAAAAAAAACATTTTTAGTCAATTGTTGGCCTTCTGGAAAGTATGTTCATTTACTGTATATGTACTCAATACTTGGTAGGGGCTCCTTTTGCTTTAATTACTGCCTCAATTCGGCGTGGCATGGAGGTGATCAGTTTGTGGCACTGCTGAGGTGGTATAGAAGCCCAGGTTTCTTTGACAGTGGCCCTCAACTCATCTGCATTTTTTGGTCTCTTGTTTCTCATTTTCCTCTTGACACTCTATGGGGTTCAGGTCTGGTGACTTTGCTGGCCAGTCAAGCACACCAACACCATGGTCATTTAACCAACTTTTGGTGCTTTTGGCAGTGTGGGCAGGTGCCAAATCCTGCTGGAAAATGAAATCAGCATCTTTAAAAAGCTGGTCAGCAGAAGGAAGCATGAAGTGCTCCAAAATTTTTTGGTAAACGGGTGCAGTGACTTTGGTTTTCAAAAAACACAATGGACCAACACCAGCAGATGACATTGGATCCCAAATCATCACAGACTGTGGAAACTTAACACTGGACTTCAAGCAACTTGGGCTATGAGCTTCTCCACCCTTCCTCCAGATTCTCCAAATGAAATACAAAACTTGCTCTCATTTGAAAAGAGGACTTTGGACCACAGTCCAGTTCTTCTTCTCCTTAGCCCAGGTAAGATGCCTCTGACGTTGTCTGTGGTTTAGCAAGAGGAATACGACAACTGTAGCCAAATTCCTTGACACGTCTGTGTGGGGTGGCTCTTGATGCCTTGACCCCAGCCTCAGTCCATTCCTTGTGAAGTTCACCCAAATTCTTGAATCGATTTTGCTTGACAATCCTCATAAGGCTGCGGTTCTCTCAGTTGGTTGTGCATCTTTTTCTTCCACACTTTTTCCTTCCACTCAACTTTCTGTTAACATGCTTGGATACAGCACTCTGTGAACAGCCAGATTCTTTGGCAATGAATGTTTGTGGCTTACCCTCCTTGTGAAGGGTGTCAATGATTGTCTTCTGGACAACTGTCAGATCAGCAGTCTTCCCCATGATTGTGTAGCCCAGTAAACCAAACTGAGACACCATTTTGAAGGCTCAGGAAACCTTTGCAGGTGTTTTGAGTTGATTAGCTGATTGGCATGTCACCATATTTTAATTTGTTGAGATAGTGAATTGGTGGGTTTTTGTTAAATGTGAGCCAAAATCATCACAATTAAAAGAACCAAAGACTTAAACTACAGTCTGTGTGCATTAAATTTATTTAATACAGGAGTTTCACAATTTGAGTTGAATTACTGAAATAATGATATATATCCCGGACAGCAGACGTACGTCTGGCTGACGTAGGCCCAATAGCGAAACGTCGGCCTCATTACCTAAATCATCTAATAAGTGTCGGCCAGGCGTAGGCCGATATAATTTGGTCAGTGCTCTCCTCAAGCGTCGGCTCTGAGTCGGCTCACGACCGCAGGCTGATGCTGCGCTTTTCTGTTTGCAGCCTAGTTATTCATCTCTTAGCAACCCACAGAGAGAAGATGACTCATCCCGGCGACATCTGGGGCTTTCAGGTAAGATTTTACTTCGGCTAAATTAGAAAAAAATACTATTTTGTTAATTCTGTGACACTTAAAAGGTACTAGTAAGGCACTCAGTGTGCTACAGCACAAGTGAAGAGACTGGGGCTCATTTCCAACTAACTTGTTTAGCAAACGGTCATGGTAGCGATTTTTAAATTTACTGTTAACATCTAATGCTGTTGCTTTTTGAACTACAAAATGAGTTTTAAATTCATTGTTGAATAATAATTGAATGAGACTGTAAATTATTAATGTAATGTTTTAATCCTAGATGTTTGTGTGTGTAAATGCTGTGTGGCGTTGAGCTGTGCACGAGCGGGGAGCAGAGTTGCCATGGAAACGGCGCTTCAACAACAACTGGCAAGCTGTAAGCT